>CABFPE010000651.1:103756-117159 GCA_900660155.1 Hofstenia miamia | reverse complement strand
GTAGTAGTAGTAGTAGATAATGAAGCCTACTAGTTACATTATGTATCTAGCATATACATATTTTATGAATATAATTGCAAGTGAGAATTCACTTTTTACGGGATTACTGCATTCTACGTTAAAGTGGAATGTACGCACTAGCAAATACTTGAAAAAGAGATTAATAAATAATAGTCATGGCTCTAATTCTTTTCTTGTAAGAACAGCTGAAATATTCAATGACATGCCATTAAAATTTAGAATTAAGAAATTGCACAAATTAGAAATACAGAATTTTTTCATTAATTACAAGACTACAAGAAAAGAATATTCAAATAACTTCCACGTTGACTGATATCTGATAAACAATTCTACTACAAATTGATAGTGCTGCTAAATATTTGTTTTGTTTTAGTTTATAGCTTGCAAATATATTGCTTAAATTGTAGTAGTAAAGTAAAGTAAAGTAAAGTAAAGTAAAGTTTTATTGTAGATGCTATGATGAGATTGAAACAACTGCAGTTTCATTCTATTTAACTTCCTCAGTAGAGTGAAATCCTGTATAACATTAAGCATATAAAAGATTTCAAATCTAAGTAACCTAGTAGTACTTCAAAGTTCGTACTATAAGGGCCTGCGATTCAAGATATGTTTGCTTCGGGTCAGTCGGTTAATTCTTTTAACATTCTAGTTTAGTCGGGTTTCGAGTCAAGTCAACTAGAGTTGGATTTACAATTTAAGATCTTTTCTACGCATATACCTAGACTTTTCAATATAATACATGTCAATTTACCATAAAGCGACAAGTTTTCAATTTTCAAAATAATTTTAGAGAGAGACACAATTTTCAACAACTTTAGTGATAGCAATATACGCTTTAATAGACGTTTTCAACATTGCATTAAAATGTGCACCCCAATAGACCTGTCCATGCCTCACGATTTTCAAATTATGAAATGTGAAATTATTCCGCCAAAAATTTATTTATACTACCACTAAATCCTTTTTGCACTTTTATGTTCTTCCCGCTAAGCACAAACACTTCTAAATACCGCTAATTACTACCTATATAAATGTTGAAAAATTTTATGTTCTGAACTCATTAAAAATGATCTCAACAAAAAATTTTTTAATGTAAGACATGCGCAGAAACTCCCCAAATTTTCCGTCACACCAAATGACCAAATGAAAGTTGTCCTAACAAATTTGAGGACGGAAAATTTCCGTCCTGTAGCCAGATCAAATCCCCAGGGGGCACAC
The DNA here is from genome assembly GCA_900660155.1 of Hofstenia miamia. Taxonomy (NCBI): domain Eukaryota; kingdom Metazoa; phylum Xenacoelomorpha; order Acoela; family Hofsteniidae; genus Hofstenia; species Hofstenia miamia. The sequence goes on along the minus strand of CABFPE010000651.1, from coordinate 115,920 downwards.
CTATGACGTAATGATATATTGAAAGCTGATTAGTGGTGTGTTTTTAAATGTTCAAAGGGGGGACCCTTTTATATTTTTTTGGCATTACTGCTTACATTTTTCTCAGGGGTGACGGAATTACCACTAATTAAGTACTATGGCGTTTTTTGCTCATTACCGCTCAGTAAAAAACCTAGGTATTTAGCGTAATTATGTGTAATGCACATGGTGATATACATGTAACATTGCTAATAGACCTTCATAGTTTCAGCAGCTTGAATTTGTTTACGTAACTTAGGAATATGCATATTTTTAACTATTTTATAATGATTTTGCTATATTCGATTTTCGGCTTAAAACATTAAATAAAACAAATTATCTAGTTGTAGTATATATGCCAAGGAAGCTAAAATATATTCGGCTTTTCTATTGTCGAAATTTGCCAAAACCTAGCTCCTTTGACAAAACGCTTGCCTGCGCAAATGTTGTCAATTAGTTTCTGCAATTATTCGCAAAGTCAATATTGAGAAATAGGAAATGACGTGACGTCTACAATCAGTGTAATTAATTCCACAACGGATTTACATAATACACTAAGAAGGAATAAATGACTAAATATCAAAGAAAACAACATCAATTATGGACAATAGTGATGGGTTTGTGTCCTGCTAAGCAGGTTGCGATGTTGTTGCCTATTTGTGGGTGCCGCTAATATTTTTTTTCAACTAGAATTGTTTCACTTCTGAATAAAAAACCTCAATATGCACATGAATATAACTTATTATAGTTTTCAAAAACAATTTTATAAAATCATTTCATATTAGAGAGTAATTTTTTTAAACATACATGTAGATTGTAAAAATTTCATCAAAATTTTAAATGGTCATATAAAATAAATATTGCTTTTATTTTATAACAATATAATCCCATTGATCAATAACATATGGTATATTGTAAGTAGATTATGTTAAATATCTTTGTATACAATTATTGTCGTTATTCCTTTGCAACCAATGGGGTATAAATTTGTATATTTCCCTGTATATTAGTTTTGAGACATTTTTAAACTTTGTATGGTGCTACTTGTGGTATAATTTTCTAAATGACCAGTGTTGACAGTTACTTGTATACATTTTGAAATGTTTGGTCTTAACGCCCGGCATCCCAGCAAATATATTTGCACAGGAAGTAACTCCACTTCGAAATCAGCAAGAGGGATATCAGTGTTTAAGCTGAATACGAAAGCTTGTTTGCATAGTTAACACGAGCCTGTGTCAACGTTAAACCATTCTTAATCCAGGATTACGCATTACAATTCTGTCCCGTTAATAATAAGCTGGAATAGTGACGCATGCACTCATCGCGCATTTACGGCTCCCATCATTAAAGAAACTCATCCCTCCCGTTGCCATAGCGCGGGATTAGATGAACACAAATCTGCCGGAGATTTACTTAACGCTCGCGTGCAAAGGAACGAGATAAAATTAAGCTAGCTGCTCGTCACTACATACATCAGCAGCTGTGTCCATTAATTTAAATCTGTTTTCCATTAGATGTAAAGCGGATCATGACTAGATACAAATTTCAAACTCCTAGTGGCTCTATTATAATGGAATTCGAAGAGGGCTTACAGGTAACTCAAGTAAAGACATTGTTATCTCAAACCCTCAACAGACAAGTCCGTTCAATTCACACGGCCGGCCTTCCCTCAAACAATCATTCTGTACTTGCCGATCACACCAAACTTAGAGATGTCGATTGTAGAGATACGATATTTGTCGAATGTGAACCAGTATCGGACCCTGCTGTTGCAAAACCAGGTATTTTTATTTTACTTCCTTCAGGGCTTTCTTTAATATTAAAGGAGGCCCTGCTTTCTCGTACACAAACATTATTGTTTTAAATTGGTGACGGTAATTGTGTATAAATTGCGTGGGAATGTTTATGGGGTGTTATTAATTATCTCCGCTTTGATTACCTGTCAAACACTTGTTTCGTTTGTGATATAAACAGTTGTAGAATTTTAAAGGTGAGAGATTTCTTTACACATTTTTCTTCTTGTCACAAGTATTTTTTCATACAATATTCACGGCTATATTCGACCTTTCCTCCGTTTTCGTTTTAAACATTCTTTATTAATTTTTAGCATATGCTTTAAAGTGTATGAATTTCTTTATTGCATCAAAAAATTTAAAAAAACCTTTTAACAATATATTTTATACCTTCTCATGATTTCATTTTTTTCAAACCGTATAGTTACTGTATCCCTAAATGTATTTGGATGTAAACTGATCATCTATTTGATAATGTTTTGTTTTTAATGCAGAAATTTAGTGTCAATTTTGAATTTTGAAATTTTTCAGATGAAAACTAATATTGAAAAACAAGTTTTTTGAAAATTAAATAAAGAACAAGTTTACGTGGTTTTCAAAAACTAATCTAAATAATTCAATAGACAAATGAATACAATTTCTTTTGAAAGATTAGATATGATTTTGACTCCATCAAATAAAGTGTCTCATAAAACTACCAAAAACTGAATAAAATTTACAATGAAATTTAACCATGTCAAATCTTCGGAGCATTGTATTCATTAAATCTCACCAAAGTAAAAGTTTTACTGTAGCGATGTAAAATGAACTTTGTGTTTAATTTTTAGCAGTTGAATATTTTCCTTTAATATCAAGAACATATTTTCCATTATTTTAGAATTGTACCTTACCTGTTTCTTGTATTTTCTTTATAAATATTCAAGATTTTATTTTTCTTTTGTAATAGGTGATCATATATGACGATTTCATATCGATTTAACTGCTTCTAGTTTAACTTAATTGGTTAAAGCATTTTGTAGTTTTGTAGGACAATAAACAACTTTGTATAAGAAGTTTATAATCGTTAGGATCCTATAAATCAGCAATTCTTTGACATTTGATTGACCTTGGATTAAACAAAATAGATGTGAGATTAAACTGCGTGACAAAAGATTACCACGTGCTACTAATCATTTAAATTAAACGACACTCGTTATAACTGCCTGGCAAGGAGATTAAATCTAATTGATGTGAAATAAATTGAACTGACAACCGCATAAACATTAGCAACTAGTAGGCATTGCTTAACTCTATTCTCTTACTTTTATTTACTTGATGAGAGTTTCATTCAAAGTTTTTGGTAAGAATTTTTACATCCATTTACCTACCACTTTTTAATAAGTAAGAAGAGTGTGTACCTTAAGCTACATCAAATGTTTTTTTCTTAAAAATTCAATCTTTTTGGTGTTTAGTAGAATTGTTTAAAACATCATGTTTTTGAATTTTTGAAAATTTGTTAAAAAAATTATTTTAACCAAGAGCGATCTATATATAAGACTGGATGGCAATGCATATAGATTGCTTTTGATTACTTTTATGTTTTTCTAACTATTTGTCTATAAATGTGTAAGAGATTGCCTGAAATGAACAATACAGATCTCAGTTTATAAATCATAGCACAGTTCTACTTTGATTTTGAATATGTGATGATACACTATATATATATATATATATATATATATATATATATATAATATAGGCTGAAGAAAGTTTTCATCAATGGTGATCATTTCTTACAGTCAATTTTTACTGAAATTGAGTTTTTCTAATTTACTCAGCCTAAGGGTATACAAGGATTCGGAAATGTATTGATCACAATCTGTTTATTAACGTTCTCAATCTTAATTTCACGTGCTAACATCAGAAAGAATAGCGATCTTGCCATTTTTTAAGCAATTGCCATTTTACATAGTCCAGTACACAATAAAAGTCATTAAACGCTCAGAAATGTCAGCGGAAGTACAATTTTTGAACTGTACACAAGAAAATATTCAGCAGGAGGAAATATATGCAAAAACATTCAAATGTACGACCGTCTAAACACTTTTGCGATCTTACATGCATATGAATTAATAGAACATTGGAAAAATAATGCAAAAAATATAATGGAATAAAATAGAAGAATATCTACTAAGAATGCAAAATGTTACTTGAATAACACTGATATGAACTCAAAATATTTTCAAAAATACTGTTTTTAAAAATGCATACAATTGCGATCTCGTTAGTTTTTTTTTGATACCGTAATCATGTTTTGAGAACCAAGACCGCTTGGGTTGCCTGCATGCTAGGTGTTGGTGCGAGTTGGGTATAGGTATTAAAACTTTGTGAGTGCGGTTTAGGTTGAATAATTTCAAAAATGTTGGTATTTTTACATCATGATTTTACTCTCGCTCTTTCTCTCAGCTTAGGTTGCTCCCATATTCTCAGATGATTTAAAACCTATAAATTCATGCCTGATATTTCCCGATACGCAGATGATACTTTTTTAATACTCCAGTGCTTTAAAAAAACGTAGTGCCAATTTATAGTAAAAGAATAATTAATGAAGGATTAAAAGGAATATCTGAATTAATTTAACAATAATTTATAAATAATTTCAAATAAGTCTAAGCATTTACGTTTTTTTTGGAAATCGCACACCCATTTGTAATTGCGGTTTGCTTTCATTCAATGGAAAATATGTATCTTTTAACTTGTTGCATTGATAAAGATATTGCACATTATATTGAAAGAAGAAAATAAATTTTTAGCAACTTCTGAAAAAAGAGAGACTATTCATGGAGTATGGGCACGTTTTTTAGATGCAGAAACATTGCTCAATGACGCCATAGTCGTGCTTACAGCAATGCTGTCAAGTCTATGGATAATAAAAATCACATTTTTAAAATTTTCACACTCTTAAATGAGTTGTCAAATATATTCGATGTGCATAATTTCTCAATGAGTTGGATATGAGCACAAGCAAACCACTACTTTGACAAGCAAAGCCTACGTTTAGTGGCAAACGGGTCGGGCTGGATAATCTTTTTATCGGGTCCGGGTCGGTTTATTCAATAAAGTTGACATTAATTATTGATTACATGTAAAGGTACTTGTTGCATTGAATGTTTGAACGGTGTGTTACACGTAACTGTTTTATCGCATCATAACTAATTCACTGCTGGCTATATAAATATTTAGTAATAAAAACACATATATTTTTGTTTGTTTTAGAGAAATTTTGCCATGTTCAAACCTAATCTCCATTCATCAAAACTGCATTTTTCAGTTTTAATTTGTCATGGTAAGGGATCTATATCAGTTTAGAGTGCAATCTAGTTTCATGAATGATCAAGGGAATGTCTGGAGATGTTCTACCACTTTATTAAATTTTAGTTTTTCAATGGTTCTTAGGCATATCAAATATTGTTTAAAATGAGTAATTCCTTCTACAGGCCCAAATGAGCTAGTCAGGTCCAGTCAAATCAAACTTAGGAGACCGGGTTGTGTGGGGTCCAAAATGCTTGACCCGTTTTCAGGCCTGGCACGAGTACCGGCACGCGTCTAACCCTAGTCTATAATCAAAACATGAAGATACATTAAATCCACATTTGTTCGCCTACAAATAGAAAGATACTAGGACAACAAAATGCTGATATATACAATATAATTTATCTATACATGTCTAAATGTCAATTGTACCTCAGCTAATCTAAGAATTATTTAAGTGTTTTTTAACGCGATCTTACAAAAATTCATTATATATAGAATATTTGTAAAAAAAATTTATGGAAAATGAATAAATTTAGAAGTCTACATTGAAGAAAACATTTTTTCCACTTACTTAGTGAATCAAATTTTTCTCGATATTTGAAACTATGCTTCTGAACAAGAACAGTGAGTAAAACATACCTTTTTCGTTCTAACAAGTTCAAATGACACTTTTCTAAATCACCTTTTAAGATGATTGCAAAAATAACGCATATCTTTTTCAGTTCGGTATAATTTTAAAGCTATAGGGAATTTTTTAAAAAATCAATAATTCTTAGTATATAAATAATAAAATTTTCTATTCAATCAATTTTGTTTCAAATAAAGTCACAAAGCATTCCAATTTAATTTTTTCCATCATACCGTATTTCAAAACAGTGCATCGTTTCGGCCTGTTCATAAATTGTCGATTGAGCAAGAGGCTACGGTGGTTCCTTACAAACCGCATTTTTAGACTGAAATTTGTTCCCATTGCTTAAAGCCCGTTTAATTTTTTTCCAACAGCCTCAGGTTTGGTATCTTTTGGAAGCTCTGATTTGCTTAGTACAAAAGAAAAATGGGTTTGATTGCATCAACTTCAACAATGTCCTTTGGTTAATCTTTGAGATGAAATGTTGGAAAATGAGTTTTAAATAAATTTATGATCCATATATTTTACTGATTGTTTAAAAATTCCTAATTTTATGTGAGTTGACAACACGATCAATCTTCATTAATCAAGGGTTCATTTATAACTAACAGTGTTTTTGTCAATTGCGAAATTAAGTGGAATTGACCAAGAGAATTTACAACCTTTAAAATCCCAAACATATATTCAAAATGAATTTTCTGTTGCCAAGTGTTCTGTTTACAAAACTGTTTCTTAGCGTGAGGTCACCAACTATTCCAAATGAGTTTTGCAAGCAAAGGGTGAGACAGAAATAACTTCAAAGCGCTCTACGTGAGTCATCAAATGAGCTACATTTCTGTCTATGCATCCTTGCGCATGTGTGTTTTTGTATGTAAAATATGCACTACTGTATATGCACTGCATATGGGTGGCCAATATTTGCAATCTCAAGTTAATTTATGCTTTTGATGTCATTTTAATTTTGAAATGGTATTAATTATATTACAACAAAAACATAAATTTAACTCTTGAAGCCTTCCTTTTTCATTCACAATTTTCCACAAATTACTAAAATTCTAGAAACAAATTTTTCTTAAGGGATTTTTTCGAAATCAGCATTAAAGTTTGATTTACAAAATCAAATTTTCCGTTTTGTTGACATTTACAATTTCTCACTGTGCAATTATGCAACATGCATTGTGGAATGCTGCTTTTGACACATTGTCAATTTTTTGTGAAGCCCCTCTAACTCAGCTTCCTCAAGACTAACAAACTCCCAGTTTTTCTAATTATATGGATGTATCATCACATGAAATTTGATTTATTTATGCACTGCAAGACATACTTTTTTGTTTTTTAAAATCAATATTTCTCGCGCTTTGTTAGAAGATTGTTATTGCTTCTGTGATGTGTCTGTTTATTAGGCCTACTCTTCATAAACTAGAAATAACGTTTAATTTTATTGTCTGAGTTGCGCTTAGCAGGGGTGGCAAAAAGTGTGTTTTTTACAAAAAACATCTTAAATGTTTAAAACAATGCTCTTAGACAGGACCACCTCGAGGTACTAAAACTTTGCTCATAGCACACATAGTAACAACAATGTTGGAAAAAAATCCGATTTAAATTTAAAAAATCAAAAAATCGAATTTTTTTATTTAAATCGAATTTTTTTAAATTTAAATCTTTGTTTTTTCTAAATTTCAATTTTACATAGACAATCTTCTAATGTAGTACATTTTTGAAATCCTTTTGATTCTACTATTTTGAAATACAATAATTTTATCAATTTTAAATATAGTAATACTAAAGATGAAAACATGCAAACCAATATATTTAGAGCTTGCTAATTCATTCCAATACACTACTTTTATCTCTCTTAGTGTACTTGATTTAAATCAATAATTGAACTAATAATATGCTTTGATTTACATCATGATTTAAATTGAGTGATTTAAATCGATCAACACTGAGTAACAAACGTTGAATTATGATAAACTTATCAGGACTCATTTTTCGTTTCATTCACATAAACAAAACAGAAAAGTTTTACGATTTTTTCAGCAGAAAATCGGTTATGAAAATACGAATGGACGAAACTAAAAAAATTAATTTCCAAACTTTCCATAAAGTTCTATTTAATTTGAAAAAAAACATTTAGAAAAAGCATTGCAGAAAAAAGTTGTTATAAACAGTGTTTAAAACATGTTTTAAACAAATCGTGTTTAAAGCATGCCAACCCTGACACTTAGTGACACAAAAACCCCATGTCGAAACAATTTGCAGTGAAATGTCGTCTTTTATAATTTATTCCGAAATGTTTAATATTTGGAAACAGAAAAGGAACATTTTTCTCAGAGCTTCTGAAACAACAGATTAGAATACAAGGCGTGCTAAATTCTTGTTCAGAGTTAACCTTGGAAATTTAAAATTGATTTTATTTATCTGTTTGGGACTGGAAGAGTATAGAAGTATTGTGAAGTGGATTTTGCTAGAATTAAAAATGCTTGCCTGTGAAACTTTTTTCGGTGAATTTTACTAATTCTTTTTAGAGGTCATAACATAAAAAAATCTAACTTGCTCATTTATTGTATGGTATTGTTCTACAAAATGGGGCATTGTGTCTGAATAATTTCAAAATCTTATTATTTTTCGTATTAAAAAAGTATGTAAAATATGCAAAGAAAATTTTGTCATTTTCAACTGTCAAAACCATTACTTAAATTAAGATATTTCAAAAAGTTCAAATTTTTAGATTTTATGACTTTTTTGAAATAATTGTGACATCAAAATTCCCAACATTTTAGATTGATACTGCTGATAAAAAAATTTCTTCCCTAAATATTCCCTCACCAAGCCTGAGGAACCCAAAATGCCCAGATCGAACAGGGCTAATACAGAGAAGGCTGTATTATAAATTACTCGGATTGTAGAACGTGCAACACATAGAATGGGACAAATGAAAAAAATATCAATATTGATGATGCTCAGCAAGGAAATTTAGGTATTTTGAGAATAATAAGCAGAATAATGAACATGTATGGGTAATTAATTTTAGAGAATGAATCACCAGCAATACATTATGCAATTTTATTTTGGATTTAAAAAACATTGCCAAGCCAGTAACGTTAATTGTCTCAAATATGGGATTATTGGACTCTCTTTAAGACTATGTCAATAACCTACAAAAATTCAAGAGCTACGACAAATGATAACATAGGCCAGGAGCAACTAGATTTTATTGAATTCAAAACTTCTTTCATGGTCAAACGTCTAAAATAATGGATTTAAAACAAGAGTATGTACAACTATTTGAAGGAATTGTCAATTATATAACGTTGGCCCAAACAGCAGTTGTAAATTACTATGGAGAAACCCCAGGGAAATAAACAACATTATTATATGAATGACAATGATATTGTTGTTCAGAAAAAAGTTATCATTTCTAAAAACGGCAAATATACCAAACAGGCTTCACCTAAATTTATGATGTGTAGATCTAATTGCTTTTTAAAATAAATGTACAACCTGTTTTGTTATTGTTACAAGATTTTAAAGGTCTACATTATACTTCTATTCTAATTTTATTATGGCTCATAAAATAGAATTACAATTTATTGTCTAAGTTTACACACTACTAACCGGAAGTAATGTGAATAATTTTATTTACATGATAATCATGGGATCATTAAAATTAATGCTTAGCAAGTTCATTAAATGGCACGCTCAATAAAGGCTGTGTAATTCAAAAAAGCAGAATAACAAAGCTCAGATGAGAGGGGTTGATATTGAAACCCTATTAAGTAATTGATCAAACAGTGAAGCATTACCAATCATTCCTTAAGCAATCCGTCCCTGAAACACAATGTTTGTTAGAATTTGTACTGCTTGAGTAAATTTGTTTGTTATTGACTTGTGCAGAGATCATTTTTTGCAAAATTGTTATTAAGCATGCATAAATTTTCTTTGCTAATAAAATATAATTCTTCGCCTTTATCAATAAATTTCTTTTGTGCATAAACCGAGGAATACGAAAATAACAGGAAGTGAAAACAACAACAGCTGTTGCACTCTTGGAGGGTAACCTAACATAAACGTCGTTATAATTCATTTGCGTAAATCACTATGCCAAGAACGTGTGCTATTTTCAATTGCAGATCAAAATACAAAAACGAACCATATACAAAATGTTTTCGATTTCCGCGTAGTGAAGAGGAGCGCCGTGTGTGGGTAAATAAAATTCCACAACAGCTAGTAATTAAGAAAGAATCGGTTATATGTGAAAAACATTGGCCCAAGGGCTATCAAACAGTTAAAGTATCAGGAGGAAAAGAAACTGTTATTTTTTACTAACAATCACTTTAAATATACTAGAATAAATTGAATTATTACCCTCCAAGAGAGCAACAGCTGTTGTTGTTTTCACTTCTTGTTATTTTCGTATTCCTCGGCATAAACCAAGCTTATCGCGGGAGACATTTTTCCATCCACACCTCACACCATACCAAGAGAAATGTTTACAAAACCAAACCACAAGTTCCACACAAAAAACATATGTTGATAATGAAGAGTTTATGCATATCTTAATAGGTATTAATATATAAAAATGTTAATTAGGACTACACTCAAGATGAAATCAATTCATTTCATTCTTTAAAGTTACTTTAGTTAGTCATTCAATATTCAAACAATCCTGACCATTTTAAGATGGTTATAAAAATCTTCCCCACACATCTCCACAAGCATCCTTACAAGGTAAAATTTCACTGCATGCCACAGCACATGTGATGCGATGAGGGGATCCCCACTCGTCAAAATAGCTGATAACAATGAAATAAATATGACAGGAAGATGGATTTAAAGTAAATGAATTTATCAAAAAATGTGCTTGTGAAAAAGAAAATAGATATTCCCTGTGAGGTTTGCTAATTCTTTTACAGGCCCGTAGCCCGCATTATCACCTAAGAGAGTTCGGCAGCGACTAAGCATTAAGGAGAGGTTGATGGGAATTTCAACTTTTTTAAAATTTAAATTTTACCAAGACTGTACACCATTTTAAATTTATGTTGTATATATGTGCGTTCGCGGGAATTTCTGACGGGTGAGGCAATCTAGTAGCGATCAAGTAAATGACCAAAAGTGGAGGGAGAGGGGGAGTCCCGGGAAAATTTTTTGAAAATATAGACAAAATAGACAGACCTTAGAATACATTTCAAGACATTATTGAGAAAAAAGTTACAATTGAATTAACAAATTTAATTTTTACATGCTGATTTTGCTGTTAGCTTTGTTGTCCAGGAGATGTTTCCTGACATTCCCAAGAGGTTCGTCCCCCTAACCCTCTTGTGGCTACGGGCCTGTCCCCTTAGCTAAAACGATAAAAATACAATATTGATATTGCTAGATAAAACTACAGTTTGAATGTATTTACCTAAATTTTAGGGCGTGTCACACGCCGATTTAAATTTAAAAAAAATCAAAAAAATCGGATTTTTTTATTTAAATCAAATTTTTGATTTAAGAGGATTTTTTATCTGAATTTCAATTTTACCCAGACAATCTTCCAAACTAGTAAATATTAGAAATCGTTTTGATACTACTATTTTTGAAATACATGTACAATGATTTAATCAATTTTAAATAAAATGAAGATACAAAACATGCATAACAACATTTCAGAGTTTGCAATTCATTCGGCCAAAATCAGGGCAATGACTTCAAAACAATTAGAATACACTACTTGTATCTCTTTTAATGTACTTGATTTAAATCAATAATTGATTTAAATCATGATTTAAATCCGATTTAAATCAATGATTTAAATCGATTAATTTAAATCAACCAACGTAGGGGGTGTGACATTCTATTGTTCATGAAAGACTCAGAAGAGATACTGGTCTTCGTCAAAATCAAAACTAAATTCTAATTCCCCACTATGACATCGAATGTTTTACTCCACAGCTGTTTAAGCTCTTACCACTGCGTTTAGGTTACAAAAGCGCCTTTCTCAATAAAAAGGAATCCCTCTTTTTTACTGCAAATGAAATTTTCTAATAATTTCAACTGGTTAATTTTTGCTGCAACGCGCAAAATTATTCGATTGGGGTTGGATTTACCTACCTGTGTTTGGGATAAATGAAAATATGGAAAAATTTCACTAATAATGGAACTATTAACAAATTGAAAATATTTTTTAAAGCAATTCTTAAAAAAACGAAAAAGCCTTCACCCGCTTTTAAAATTATAATGGGAATGACTTCTTCGTCCCATTATTACTCAACTCAATTTTGGGTCGCTGCTGAGATTTTTAGCTCACTTTAAAAGACAGAGTTGAGGTCCGGCGGGGTAAATATTAAGGCCCGGTGGTATGAAAATTTTGAGAGTCGGTTAGGTTTGGTATGACACAAAATACCGCAGTATCGGCTCGGTATTGAAATGATTACGCATATATATAT
>CABFPE010000651.1:87284-102756 GCA_900660155.1 Hofstenia miamia | reverse complement strand
TATATATATATATATAATTGCTAGGTTCATATAGAATAGGTAATAGAATATATATAAAACAATTATATAATTGAAAATTCTCTAATAGTGTTTCCACTTCAAGTACTCAAAATAATTTTCAAAATGATGTTGTTCTAACGATTAATGACAACATGGCATTCACTATACAATCGTCAGTGCATGTTGCTGAATCAGAATGGAATTCTATTATTTCAAATAAGGATAAGATTTCCTCTCAAACCGATTTATTGAACTTACTTTGTTACCTCGATGGTATTGTTTTAAAATTTCAAACTGTCTCTTGCAATACAAGCATTTCGCCCCAAGAAATTCTAGAAGACATATCAAACTGGATTGATTCTGTTCTGTTACCCGATATTTGAGATGAACATGCTCTTAATCTTCTTGTGCTTTTCATTGAGCACAAAAGTTGTTTTGGGCGACGCTATTCTATGGACCTCATATCGTTGTTGTTTTAATGCATTCATATTCGCCTTCAGCATAAGAAAAACTTTCAAACTTTCTTTCCTTCCTACGCAAAGAACTTTAGCGAAATTATCGTCAGGCATGAATATGTCTGTCAGTGGAAATGAAAGTATGTATCTTAAATTACGTTCCGAAAATTTGAACTCATTTGAAAAGCATGTCATACTAATTTTCGACGAGATTTATTGTTCACAACGTGTTGAAGTAAGTAATGGTGTGGTTCATGGTTTCACAGAAGATGTCATTGTTGGAAAGACTGTTTTAGTATTCATGATAAAATCGTTGTGTTCATCATATCAACATGTCATTGGAATCAAGGTAGTTTTTGGACTTAATACCGAAAAATTAAAAGTTTGTTTTCATCACGCTTTAAATTTGGTTTCAAACTACTTTATGGTACAAGCAATCTGTTCAGATAATCTTGCTGGTAACCGCATTTTTTTTCAAGAATTATGTCTTGATTATAATTTAAGTACACTATCTACTTAAATCCCTCATCCGCTTATTCCAACTGATCGGCTGTTTATGTTATTCGATAACACTCATAATGTAAAAAACGTAATATATTCTCTCATTCATAGAAGGAAGTTTCAAGTCCCAGGCAATGAATTTTTTAAATTAACAGATGCTTTTGCAGACTTCAATCATCTTGAAAAACTTTTTAATTTGGAGTATTCCTGTCCTTTGAAATTGGCCTACAGACTAAACCGAACTTGCCTTAACCCTAATAATCTTCAACGGACTTCAATCGGCCATGCCTTGAGAATTATAGATGAATCAACCATTAAAGGCTTAATTACCTATTCTGAACAGTTTCCTGAATGGAAATCAACTGGTTCTTTCTTAGAATTGATCTTAAATTATTAGGAAAGTTGTTAATGTAAAGTCAACTACAAAATCGCCGGTTTTTAGTTTCTGTCCTTGGTATATCTAGTTTTTCCCTTGTGTTTTTAGTTTCTGTCCTTGGTATATTTAGTTTTTCCCTTGTGTTTGAGCAAAAGTGGTCTGCAGTGTCCTCCTGCTCAAACTATGCTAGCNTACTACATGAATGAATTAAATTTGTAATCACTGTTTTGAAAATCATTAATGGCCTAATCTGCAAAACTACGGAAGTTAAGATCTAGATAAAATTGACTTATAAATTTGTTTTATGATTTTATTTTGGTTTTTATATGCTCAATATATTATACTACATGAATGAATTAAATTTGTAATCACTGTTTTGAAAATCATTAATGGCCTAATCTGCAAAACTACGGAAGTTAAGATCTAGATAAAATTGACTTATAAATTTGTTTTATGATTTTATTTTGGTTTTTATATGCTCAATATATTATACTACATGAATGAATTAAATTTGTAATCACTGTTTTGAAAATCATTAATGGCCTAATCTGCAAAACTACGGAAGTTAAGATCTAGATAAAATTGACTTATAAATTTGTTTTATGATTTTATTTTGGTTTTTATATGCTCAATATATTATACTACATGAATGAATTAAATTTGTAATCACTGTTTTGAAAATCATTAATGGCCTAATCTGCAAAACTACGGAAGTTAAGATCTAGATAAAATTGACTTATAAATTTGTTTTATGATTTTATTTTGGTTTTTATATGCTCAATATATTATACTACATGAATGAATTAAATTTGTAATCACTGTTTTGAAAATCATTAATGGCCTAATCTGCAAAACTACGGAAGTTAAGATCTAGATAAAATTGACTTATAAATTTGTTTTATGATTTTATTTTGGTTTTTATATGCTCAATATATTATACTACATGAATGAATTAAATTTGTAATCACTGTTTTGAAAATCATTAATGGCCTAATCTGCAAAACTACGGAAGTTAAGATCTAGATAAAATTGACTTATAAATTTGTTTTATGATTTTATTTTGGTTTTTATATGCTCAATATATTATACTACATGAATGAATTAAATTTGTAATCACTGTTTTGAAAATCATTAATGGCCTAATCTGCAAAACTACGGAAGTTAAGATCTAGATAAAATTGACTTATAAATTTGTTTTATGATTTTATTTTGGTTTTTATATGCTCAATATATTATACTACATGAATGAATTAAATTTGTAATCACTGTTTTGAAAATCATTAATGGCCTAATCTGCAAAACTACGGAAGTTAAGATCTAGATAAAATTGACTTATAAATTTGTTTTATGATTTTATTTTGGTTTTTATATGCTCAATATATTATACTACATGAATGAATTAAATTTGTAATCACTGTTTTGAAAATCATTAATGGCCTAATCTGCAAAACTACGGAAGTTAAGATCTAGATAAAATTGACTTATAAATTTGTTTTATGATTTTATTTTGGTTTTTATATGCTCAATATATTATACTACATGAATGAATTAAATTTGTAATCACTGTTTTGAAAATCATTAATGGCCTAATCTGCAAAACTACGGAAGTTAAGATCTAGATAAAATTGACTTATAAATTTGTTTTATGATTTTATTTTGGTTTTTATATGCTCAATATATTATACTACATGAATGAATTAAATTTGTAATCAATGTTTTGAAAATCATTAATGGCCTAATCTGCAAAACTACGGAAGTTAAGATCTAGATAAAATTGTTTTATGATTTTATTTTGGTTTCTATATCCTCAACATATTATACTACATGAATGAATTAAATTTGTAATCACTGTTTTGAAAATCATTAATGGCCTAATCTGCAAAACTACGGAAGTTAAGATCTAGATAAAATTGACTTATAAATTTGTTTTATGATTTTATTTTGGTTTTTATATGCTCAATATATTATACTACATGAATGAATTAAATTTGTAATCACTGTTTTGAAAATCATTAATGGCCTAATCTGCAAAACTACGGAAGTTAAGATCTAGATAAAATTGTTTTATGATTTTATTTTGGTTTCTATATGCTCAACATATTATACTACATGAATGAATTAAATTTGTAATCAGTTTTGAAAATCATTAATGGCCTAATCTGGGCAACAGCTGTTACTAGAAACCACCAGCTTCGCATCCAGGTTATACACAAATGTAATCATCGCAGAGATCCATGCCACTGGTTGAACTGGGTTCATATAAGCCTTGTGAAGGCGAAAATTTAGTTATAACTCGAGTAGAAGTTCGATTTGATTACATTTCCCATTTGCCAAAGTGTGAGTATAAAAGCTCACTGCAAAACATCTACTTCTGCATGTACCTAATGCATGAATTTCACATTCAAACACTTTGTTGAAGTTTCATAATAAATTTGCAAAATCAGAAGGCACCATCGAATAGGGAGTGTCTAATCTTTCATTCAACCCTGGTGCCTTCCGCGCTGCAACCTCTAACTTTGTGCAAGACATACTTCAATGGGCTTGGGAGGTGTATCTGTATATAAAGTAGTTCAACTTCGATGTTGCTTCCATGTGCTCTAAGGTTCAGAATTATATGAAAAGTGTCTAAACTAATTCAGGCCAAACAATATGCTTTAGTACACATTTTCAACATTGATCTGTCCGTGGCTCACGATTTCCAATTTTCCTAAACAGCTTGAAGAAAGTTATTTGAGAATGTGGATTTGTTGTTAACCTTGTAGGTGCCATGATCTGTGGAAAATTTTTTTAGGCTAGATGATAACCTCATGTGATTAAAGAAATCATAATTAATAAATAATAATTTGCAAATTTCCTAATGGGCTTGTAGAAAAGTGTTTGAAAATGTGGGGAACAGTTTGTGTCTAAAAATAGCAAGATATTTAAGGACAATCACTGAACGACAACTCTTGAAAAATGTTGACCTTGTTGATAAAATTTTTTAATCTATCTCAATTTTCATATTTAGCATGTTTTTTACATTTATTTCATTATTCAAGCAACAAGTCAAAAATTCACTTAATAATGTGTAAAATGTGATCTCAAAAATCCAAACACACACAGGCCCTGAAAAATAGTTTTTTGCAAAAAAGTAGTTTTCAGTGCGGAGTCTGGCGCAATGATTCTGTTCGTAATTTTCAGAGTTTTTATATGCTAAATTTGCACGTAGCATTATACGTATTGAAAATGCCAAAACAGCCAATATATATATTTGTAAATAATCACTTTGAATAAGTAAAGTTTTCATTCTCGCATATAAAATTCTGTCATGAACCAAAATATTGCCCATTTCAACAATGTAAAAAATTCGTTCAGAAAAGTACTGATCACATTTTTCAAATCTAGAGAATCCAATATATTTCTTGATGTAATGATGACAAGGGTCTTATTTTTAAAAAAATCGTAGTACTTTACACTTAAATTTTGGAAAGCAATCTTCATGATTCTTTGACCTTTCTACTTCTGCTGAAATCACTGAAATTTCAAACAAAAGAGGGAAGGGACAGCTAAGTATGAAAAATCTGCGGAAGCATTAGATCTAAAGGAATATGCAGAAAATCAACCTAAAGTTGAGTTCAGACGAGCTTCTTTTGATGAAAGTGCGTTCAGACGAGCATCTTTTTGATATGTGCTTTTTTGAAGCATCTATCAAAATTTGGGATCGTTCAGACGAGCGTCTGTTTGATGTACATCAATTTGATGAAATTGCGTCAGACAAGCATTATTTTTATGCACAGCCACTTGTTTATTCATCAATTAAGTTTAATAAACTCTTGATTTTCTATCACGGGTAAGATTATTTGATTGTATGTTTAGTTCCATAGATATTGCTATTTAATATTACCCCTACCAAGTAGTTAATTGTTCAACCAAGCGAAATTGCTTGTTTAAAATTTCTTTAGAATTATGCAATTGAACAACATAATTAAATTTCAATACATGCTTGAATTCTGTTTTTTAAGTAATTTTAATTAGTTCTACAGGCATGTAAAATATATTGACAATTCAGTAGCATAATTTGTGAAAAATCAATATTGCTTCATTGAAAGGAATAACTTCTTTTTTTTAAAAAAATTGGAACATTTAGAACAATATCGTCAGGGTTCATTTTGAAGTTAAAATTGTTGAGCTTCAAAATTCTCGTATTTTAAGACTCACGGCTACTTGAGACAATCTGTACCCAAAACAAAGTCGTTAATTACTGATCGTTCAAATGAATAATGTGCGTGCAGACGAAAATCTTTTGAACTACGTCAAAAAGATGCAAGCTGTTTTTGCATCAATTTGAACGATGATTTACATTAAAAGCTTCTCATCTGAACGCACCTTAAGGCCTAAATTGGGCTTAATTCGTCTCTGACTAGTCACTTTATTTTGTTTTTAAAATTTTTTAGTTTAGTTTTAAATGACTCGGTTCACACATCATCATTATAAATTCATTTATAGATTCTGTATTAAATATCTTTGATCCTTTGTATATTTTTTTGTAAACTATAGCGATTGTTTCTAATATGAATATTGCCAATGCCAACAATCCTGTAATCCGTATCAGATACAATCTTGATCCATAATGTAATCAGTATTAATTGAACTTATTTGTCGATTAATTGGAGCAAATTTTCGAAATTTTGCATGTTTCATTGTTACAATTCCCTTTAATTACGTAATCGTTTAAATCATATTTTTGGAAAAAATATATAAGTTTAAGGCCATCAAAAGCAATATTTAGAGCATACATAATAATATATATTAGAATATGCAAGCATTGATAGTTTAAGATTAGATTGCTTACAAATTTTTGTGTTTACGCTGATTTGTATTAAGTATTCTAGTTGTTAATTCATATCAACGTTTGATAATGTGTTTATGTAAAGCAAAACTGACATAGGGTTGCTATTAATATTTACAATTGATGGGGTGTACAGAGAGCGAAATATATTGGGCCATATATTTTGAAATTTTTATTAATTTGATTTTTTTATTTACTTTGTTTACTGTTGTTTAGTCATCGTGCATTTCTATATATTGACAACGAAAATTTTTTACCGCCAAATTTTTCAGAAATAATTTTTTACAAAAATTTGAGTTCCATCAATAATTAGGAAGGCAGCAACCTGGCACAATTTTTGTATTAGATTTCTTATACAAAGTAGGGTTAATTATATCGGTGCAAAGAGAAATGTAAATTTTATATATAAATTCTTGCTTCGCGATGTATGTGATGTTCTGCTTAAGGTAAGGTTTTGATATTAACAATGCACATATTTTTCTTTTCTTCTAAGTCATATAAGTCTTAAAAGACTTAGAAAAACTACATTTTCTGGGATATCTTAAATTTGAAATACTTTTCATTTGATGTTAGTTGTTCCTTCTAATCAAGTTCAATATGTAGTTCCAGGGCCTACTAAATTTAGTAGGCCGTGATAGTTCAAGTAAACAAGTGATGTTTTGAATACATAGCAGAAATACAATGTATTTACTGCCACATTGTGAAATAATGTATTTTTTCGATAAAAAAGCTTTCCATTCTCGTTAAACCACTGTGGAAAACTTAAAATAAGGAACTTTAGAAGTCACATCGAATCAGATATTGTGTATTTCCATTGTCATCATGATTTTGTAATTTTTAAGTATACATAATATTTTATTTACAATAAAACTTAATTTCTTGTAATTTTACGACCTTTATACATTTAAAAGTAAAATTATTTTTCGATAGGGAATTCTCAAATTGTGCTTTTCGCATCAAATTGAATAATAACAACGATATCACTTAGTTGTGATTAAGAAAATATTTAATTACATATATTTGTTTGGCTTAAGATACAAATCGCAATTTCGATCGATTTCCGCCTAGTAGGTATATTTTCTACCCATTTTTTAGACAATTAATATGTTTGGAAAATACTAAAAACTACATCTTTAAGTTTACTTTCGAGTTGTATATTTGAATGTATACAATTTTGTCTGTTGGAAATTGTGACCGCGTCCCAACTATAAGATTTAATTGCCCAATTAGGTTGTTTCGATTCGATTGTACCCGCTGGAAAATATGCAGCGTATATTGCTAGCGATTGTCTAGTACACAGGAATTGTATTACAATTTTTTATTAGTAGCAGAAACAATTGCTTTGCAATGCATGTATAACACTGCACTCCACAAATAAATACATATGCAAAACACGCTCATAAATAAGCATAGTCAACCGAAAGAAATATTAAATGCACACTCAAACTTGTTAACATTGACATTCCATTACATTACAAAAAATTTTCGATGTCGTGTTTATTGTGTAATATCTGATTAGCTAACAGCATGCCCTTGTATATATTCTTTAACAATGTGCCAATCATTTTATTTTGATTAGATTTTAAAATAATTTTTTCCAGTCAATGTGAAAAATCAGAAAGTCAAAGGGAGTACTTGTAGTTTTCAAACAATTCTAAGTTAGTGCTGCACTTTTGCATAAATTATTCTTATATATATATTTTAATATTCACGATTGCAACTACTGCTAAGTAGGAAAATGCTTATTTTAAACGATAATATGGACTGTGAAATCAAATATCATTTAATACTTGCTTGCATCACGTCTAGAATTGTTTAATTTACCGTTTTCTCAATAAAAACTAATAACAGTAGATGGCGTAGATGTAGCTAGAGTTTTAAACTATCTATTATACTACAATAATGGACTCGATTTTGTTGTGATTCTATACACGCTTTTGCATTAGGTGCTACCATGCTTTGAATGTGCGTATGGTTAATTAAGGAGTGTCATATTCTAAAATTGTGCATACAAATCATTTTACCAACGTATTATGATCACATTTATTACTTATTTGGTTCCTAAAATATTAAAGTTTATTCGTTTATTAAATATCGAATACAGCCCATTGAAATCTCCGTGCATTGCACGGGCAGTTTCCTAGTAATTATAGAAAAAAATCAGTGATAATGTACACATAAACACCAGATATTATTTACTGGTTACGCCTTTAAGAGTAATACACTTATAAAAATCAGCAAACATTTTTGATATGCTATTAGCTAGATTTTTGCTAAACTTGAAAAGTATTTGTAAATATTATGCAAAACCTTGCAAAGTATTTATAAAAAACTTTGCAAGTTTTACAAAATATCTGCAAGATTTGCAAGTAACTTGCAAATATTTGCAAGTTTTTGTGGGATATTTGTAAGTTTTTGAGGTATATTTTTTTTTGCAAAGAATGTATGAAAAACTTCAACTTTTACAAATATCTGCAATATTTGAAAATTAATCTTAGAAGTATTCTAAGTTTTGCAAGTCCATGTAATTTTTCATATCTACATTACAANGCTTAAAATTTCTAAAGCATTTATTTAGAATGCTATTTTCCCCTAAATTTCTTATATTTGGCCAATAATCCAACATTTTTCACTTGAACTTAGTTTTGTTTAGTAGGCAGGTAGCTTGTATAAAGAACTACTATCCTGCACTATATAATTTGGCACTATGAAAACACAATTCATTCAAAATTATTGAAACTATATTTACAAAAAAGAAAACATAAAATGAATGTCTTAAAGTTGGGCTTCATAGTTTCATTGTTGCGAAGTTTGCTCGATTCCTAAAAAAAGTGAAAATTTAAAACTTAAAAAAATATTTTACCAGAACTTCTTTTACGATGGCGAACATCCCGCGACAGTTGATTGATGGCGAGCAGCGCCTGCTCCCATGCCAATTGATGCTTGGAGAATCGCATGCATATGGACTCTAAACATGTAGTAGTAGTAGTAGTAGTAGTAGTAGTAGTAGTAGTAGTAGTAGTTGTTGTTGTTGTTGTTGTAGAATGCTATGATGAGATTGAAACAACTGCAGTTTCATTCTATTTAACTTCCTCAGTAGAGTGAAATCCTGTATAACATTAAGCATATAAACGATTTCAAATCTAAGTAACCTAGTAGTACACCAAAGTTTGTACTTAAGTTGGAATTTACACATACAATTACATATTTAACTTATATTCTTAATTCATGAATTTAATAGGTACTCAGTACCTAGCGAATTCATGAATTAAGAATATAAGTTAAATAAGTAATTTCCCTCAATCTTTAAAATACGTAGTCATAATTGCAATTTTAAAAAGTAAAGACCATAGAAATCCTAAGGATACCAATTTTGCACTAGATAAATACTCCGTGAAATCGAAGAAAATTGATACAATGTCTAATGGGGTAATTGGACTAATTTCACGTATAAGCCACTTTTGTCTAAAAAATTTCAAATTATACTGTCAAGGGGAATTAATTTATATCTTGGAAGATAATAATTGAAATATTGCAATTAATGAATTATTATTGACATGTCATGTGAGTAATGTAATCTTTAAAATAATTAAAATACAAAAACATCAAGGCAAAGCATTCGTAATTCGATGAAAAATGATAC
This sequence comes from Hofstenia miamia, assembly GCA_900660155.1. Lineage (NCBI taxonomy): Eukaryota > Metazoa > Xenacoelomorpha > Acoela > Hofsteniidae > Hofstenia > Hofstenia miamia. The sequence goes on along the minus strand of CABFPE010000651.1, from coordinate 92,953 downwards.
ACTTTTCAGAATTCCTTTACGATTAGGACTGTGAGCCCTAGTACAAGTCTTCTTTCTGGGGGATAGAATCTTTGTTGTTAATTCTCCTTCTGAATACAGTTTTCGAGCAACATTGACTCCAAATATAGATGGCCGTTGCCCAGTGCAACTCATTAAATCATCGCCGTTATACAAAACCGGGCATTGTGATTCTGGTCTATCATTCTAAAATAGTCAGAATTAGAAATAATAAAAAAAATTTCAAACGGAGTAGAGCTGTTCAAATTATTTTTCCTAAAATTATTATAAAAGATTAATAATTTGCAAGTTGTCCAAAATCTAATGGCATCTTGCAAAAAGTGTAATGATTTATGAAGCTTTTCCAAAAACCTTGCGTACATATTTATTGACTTGAAAACTAATTTTTTCAAGGAAACCATTATTCATCGGGCAGCAGGAAATGTTTGAAAAAAACCTTTTCTATTTTATGAAAAACCACTAAAATATTTTTATAAGCATAGAACATATTAGTGTTTTTATAACAAGAAAAACGGGATATACAATTCACGAATAAATCTGTCTTCTGAAAGGAGTCGTATTTCGAAAATGAAAAGACCAAGTCTAAAATTTTTAAAATAAAAATACCAATTATGTACAAAATATAGACTGCTGATGAGCAAAGTAAAATATCAGAAAAAATTACATTGTCTGACACTGAAGTAATCCTTGTCATGCGTGATTTCCGCAATTCCCTTTTAAGTTCAATTAGCGTACCATCTAGCCTTTCAATGACCTTAACTAATTTATCGATCATTGCTGGCATTGAATAGTTGGTGATGTCATGAACCATCGGTGTTGCTAAAGCTAAAAATGCAATTAAAAGTAAAATATATCAGTCAGAATTAGTAACCATGCACCAATGTTTGTTCTTAATTTAAGGAATTCCCTGTCCAAGGGCGGAGGGTAACAAATACCATAAAATTATGTATTTATTAAGACTATTAAACAACAGTTCCACACTATTTGTAATTAATAATTTATATTGTATACGCAATTGGAATGAGGTTAAATAATCCAAATTACTCAAATTAAAAATATAAACCATTAGAATATTTTTACAAAATTTAAGAGCAGTTTGAAATTTTCATAAAAATATTCTTTAATGCAATCCCGGCAAATCTATTAATTATAAAAATAGTATCAAAAGTAAAACATTACTTACCATCATTATTTACCATCTCCGTTGACTCAGTTCTTGGAGTTGTGTTTTCCACCGCAAAACTGTCGGCATGGAAGGATTTGCTTTGGTTTAGAGCTTCTTCAAGTCTATCTTGTTTTGTTTCAAGTATAGCTCGATTGTTACCTAAATATGAGGAGCAAATCAATATCTTGCTGTGAGACAGTTATTATTAACAATAAAAATTTCAAATTTCAAAAATTCAAGAAAATAAATGACATCCTTACTTTTTGCGATTAATTTGGCTGAATGGTCTGCACCATTAATTCTCAACTGAATTACATCTGTAAGCAGCAAATCATTCCTTTCATATAAAGTTAGTCCGATTGGCCAATATTTGCTCGCACTACTTATGATACTATAAGTATCATCCTCATCAAAATAAAAGAGGAAGAACATTTAGAACTAAACATTAAAAACGGTTTAACTACTAAATAAAATATTAATAAATATATAAATAAAGTACTAATATAACCAAACTCATTATAGTGTATTAAAGCATAAAATATAGAATTGAAGACAAAAATATACTAAAAACAAAAAAGATATGTTCTAATGTTAGATTAAAAACTAATCGTAAAGTGAAACATACTAATATGAAAAAGATACACCGCGCATATTGTAAATTATACATGCCTTTTAACAATTCTTGAATAAACTAAAAATGTAAAAACAACATCAGCAAAATCATTCTTTATGTTTTAAAAATCGCTTTTCTAAAGAAATCATTATATTTCTGACAACTCCAAGACATATATTGTATAAGGGCATCAACAAAAGGCGCTTCCAGATATTTGAATAAAAAGTTGGCCATGTCTAAGCTCCGCGAACAGCAACACCACTTTCAATGGCTTCCCTTACATCTTTCATAAATGATGCATTAGTTCGCTCAACAAAATTTGAAAATGGATATAGGCGACGATTTTCAATATTGACACCAGTGTCATAACAATAAAGACAACCTTGTCTTCCATTAAATTGTTTCGTGCCACATATAGATGCTTTTGCAGGAAGATCAGCTATAAGCATTCTGCACTTGACCCCCAAATTATAAGTTTTTTCGGAGTAAACAACTTCAATTCCGAATGTTTGTAAATTTACCAATCTATTCACAATTTTTCCCAGAAACTCTTGCCAGTCAGGCTTAGTTGGACCGCAAGAAACTCCTAGCAAGAGGGTGTTGTGATAAGCAAACCTACGTTTTGGGGAAAGTTGCAAAATTTGCGCCCAAACGGGCCAAATTGAAATTGTTCTCGATTTAAACACAGGACAGCCATCTGAATTAATTGAAATCCATACTGTAAAATCAAAATCGTTCTTTAATTGAGGGCACAAAAGAAAATCCTTATTATGTTTGATTTCTTCAAAATTTTTCTGCACTATCAATTTCAAAAGATTTTCAAAATCGGGAAAACAATATTGGTTTCCATCAAACAAATAATAATCACTAAATGTGTTTTCACAAAAGAAATTTTTCTTTAAGGAATAAAACTTTGGCAGATTATTGACTTGTGGTAAAAGACGTTCGCATATTTTCAGATATTCTTTAACACATTCTTCAGAAACAGAGTGACGACACATTAACAGTGAAATATCGTTTTTGAACTCACTGATTTTATAGTTGGAATTAGCACTTATACAGTCATGCTCACTAGCGCAGACATCACTACTAGAATTTAATGATGAATTTAAGGACGGTATTTCAAAGGAATCATGAGATGAAAAGCGTTTTGTAGGCGTAGAACACCTTTGTAGCTGGTTTAAAGCAAGTGGGCTAATAAAATCGGGCAATGACAATAAACTTAGCGAACAATCAGGATGGGATTGGTACTGTCTAATAGCCTGAGCGTCATCATCCGATTGGATAACTAATGAAACCTCAGAGTTCGTGGAATTGGAATCTGTTTCAGAGGATACATTCAAACAGCGTGTTTTATATACATTTAAATTATTGTCTTTTAAACTTCTTTTCATTTGAACGATCACTAAGAATATGTAAAGTTTCAATCAATGCATCATATAAAAATGTTTTAAGTGTAAATGGCGACAAAATATGCAAAATTATACATAAAAAGTTTAAAAATTTATAGATGTTGTCTGATAACTGCATAATTAACCAAGTTCGTAGAAAGCGGTATATATTTGAAGACATTAGCACAGAAAACTTAAAACTCATTAAAAATTATTATATATTATTAAACAACTTGCAACACTTTTGGATCTCTTTTGTTTCTCTATCTCAGATTAGTCAGATGTATTTCTGATTTCATATAAATTCTTTGTTTGTTTGTTTGAAGGTATAAAAGTATATTTATGCAAATCTAACTTTAGTTTAAATCAAATCCTCACATTAACCAACAGATATAAATTTCGAAATGGGATATTTCATTAAATCTACTAAGCACTGAGGATTTGTTGAGTAAAATATTTTAAAGACAATAGTGGAAATGTGTAATATTTATGCATTAAAAATTTATGCAACGCAGTTAAGCTAGCTATAGATTTGTTTTACTAATTTGTATGTAAAATGTGGAAATAAATATAAATCGGGAGAAAAAATCCTCTGAAAATGCAAAGCGGTTGCAAAGTATGAAGTTCAAATTCATTTACACGAAAAATGTATAGATTTGCATAATTTTTATATCTTGTAATTTGTTTAATACATTATTTATGAATTTCTGCACAAATGTCCTTAAATATAAACCCTGTTCTACGAATTTGGGTTAATTATGCAAAGATATCGGTCTATATCTATTATTTTATAAACTTTTTGCGTATGTTATTGCATTTCTCATTGATTTTTACCCTATATTAATGTATATTTTCTCCGCGGGCACCCTATTCTAAACGTTCGTCTAAATCCTAAAACAAACCGTTTTATAAATACATTTTAAAGCAAAATATACATGTAAGTTAAATAGAATTACTAATAATTAACGAACATTAAAAAGATTGATGCGTGAAAATAATTCTGTCGCTATTTGCCACAATAAATGTATTAACCAATCAAGTTTAAATTGTAACCAGGCAACATTTTTTTGTTACATGTGGCAAATATCAAAATTGTTAACGCTAGCAAATGTTCCACTTATATTGAAACTTTTGGTAGTATTAACTTTGTTTTCAAATGCAAATGGTCATCTATTTGCGACTAGATTTCATAGGCCATTCAGATTAATTTTTTTTCAATAAAATTTCAATTTTTATTGACTGGGGAATGTTGAAAAAATGCCCATCGCGATGTAGTTTCGGAAAAATAAATTTGAAAACTGATGAGTGACGTTCCTCCTTTCATAACTTTCATATCATTCTAATATGCAAATGCAAACAATGCCTGGAAATGGTTGGCCATTCTTTTTGCAGCCATACAAAATTCTTTGTTGGCCAGCAGGTTCTCCACCTCTTATCTAAAATATATTCGTCATGAAGAAAGAACAATTGAGTTAAAATTCAACATTTCAAAGATTCAATGATTAATAGATTTAGTTATCTTATCACATTTATATTCTTGAACATGAGTAAAAATGCGCTGCGTCTTTTCAGCACTGGTAGTTTGGTTGCACAGCGCCTCAAATTATCAGTAAGCAACGTATTGGAAAGTGGTTTTGTTTGAAAATAATTTTAAAACTTATTCTATTTACACGAATATTTGAACTTTAATAATCATTTGTAAACATTTTATAATATCACTGTTGGACACTAGATGGCATTCAGCAATGGGTTAGAAATGTTATTATTAATAAGTTTAGAAAACGCATAATGTATGTTAAAACATCTTACAATATTATATATATCAATATAAGACTAATTCAAAAATTATTTCGTTGATTGGTAATGATGAAAATTATAAAAAAATATACTTATAAAACTTGCAAAGTGCTTGCAAATACTTGAAAAACTTGGAAAGTACTTGCAATTACTTTGCAAGTTTTTGCAAGTACTTATATTTTGCAAGATTTGCAAAGTTTTTGCACAATACTTGCAAATATTTGCAAGTTTTGCAAGTTTCGTTTTACTGGGTATATATAGATATAGCATTAACCAATCAGTGTTGATGTTATTAAACTAAAGAATGAAACTTTATCAAATTTTATCACATTGAATAAAGTTGAAGTTTGTTTTCCAACTTAAAAGCGCAACCCTTCCAATGAAGTGTTAATCTAACTTTTACGAATGAAAAAAAAATTCAAAAGAATCCAATCAGCTGGGAGAGTCTACCACCATAATATCAATATATTCTAACATTTTGTTTTTAGTAACGCTCATTCAATCGACAATATGCTCAACCCCATTGACTCTGAAAGGAATTTTTGTAGAGAGGTTTTTTAAAATGATATTATTATTTTTACTTAAGCAAACATACACTACACTATTCGTTTTCAATCAACAAAACTCGACCCGACTAGAAATTTCGAGTACTTGCAGGGCCTAGATAATACTCTGAATGCAATTC
>CABFPE010000651.1:60642-84045 GCA_900660155.1 Hofstenia miamia | reverse complement strand
ATATATATATATAGAGTAATTGGAAATTGAATTATTCAAATATTTTAGTGTAGAATTTTAATTGCGATTAATTATATCGAATTACATGTGTACTTAAAGTGTGCTATGAAACCAGTACAGTGGAGCGTTTCGGATTTTCAAAACGGGGGGCAGAAATAAGCTTACACAAAATGCAATCGTCTGTTTTTAGCAGCAAATCGATTGATAACATCTTGAGTTAACGTTAACTATTTTCAATTTTGAGGAAAAGAACATTTTTCTGAAGGGTTCTCAGTTGGCCCAAAAAAGGGGGGCGGTCGCCCCCTGCTCCCCTAAACGCGCCACTGAACCAGTATAAGTATACTTAAAAAATAAACGTTTCCACCTTAAGAAAATTAAGCGTAGACATTTATTTTCACTGTCATGCTTGTAGTAGCATCGTGAAGGAATGCGAAGACTTGGCAATACATTGAGGATATCAGAGAGATTTAATAACTTGTCTTTGTCGATAAACGAGTTGTATAGCTTTTCTTGCCTAAGATTTTCTCGTTCAACCCGGTTAGTTGAAGTAGTGGGTGGTTGCCTTGCTGGAACTTCTTTTTTACTTCAGATGAAAGAGTTATATAAAAAAATAGGAAGCATGAATATTTCAATAAATGGTGTTTGGAAATTAAGCTCTATATATCACCAGAAGTATTCTGGCAAGTTTGGAAAAACTGAAGGAATTGCACTTGACTTCAGTCGGCGTTTAATTAAGTTTGATTTTCGTTGTTGCTTATCTGTTGAGTATGTGATAAAATCGAATGGTTTCAAGTGCAAGGAGCAAACAGAAGTAAATTTGGATATTTCCCAATCTTTTCTTGGAATTCGTGATTTCCATGCTAAAGCAATTGAAGCATCCTTTGGAAATCTATGCAAGGTAGGTTTACTTTCCTCTGTCAGACATGTTTTAATTGAAGCATATCCAGTGCAGTATTTCGGAACACAACATTTAAAAGGCATAGCACTAACTGAATGAAGTATTGCTAGGGCACGCAATGGCCTAATCTGGGCAACAGCTGTTACTAGAAACCACAAGCTTCGCATCCAGATTATACATAAATGTAAACATCGCAGAGATCCATGCCAGTGGCGGCTCGTGCATGCAAAAGCTAGGCATGCAAATGTTTTTAGGTAACCAAATTAGTATAAATAATAAACAATGAAAAAAATTTTTATATGTAAAATTCATTTAATAAAATATTTTCAAGAAAAATTGCTTATAATTTCTGTAGTTTTTTCTCCTCTAATTGCTTATGATTCTTGAATTTGTCTAAATTTTCTCTAAACAGAAAATAATCGCACAGCAGCCGCATCTCAAAATCCAATAGTTTGTATTAAATCAAATATTTACAAATTTCAGGTAAGGCAGTCGACAAATCATGCATTTCAAAACATCGAATACGAATTTTGTCGTTATAATTGAAGCCAAAATGCCAATGATAGCAAACTTGAGATTAATTACAAAGTTTTTCAAGATTAAAAAATTAGAGTAAAAATTTAGAACAGAAAATGACATCTGAGGGTAATCTCATTTAAATTTAAAATTTGTCCAAGTTTTCAAAATTTAACAATTCTATAAAACGGCATTTGCATAGGGATGTGAAACTGGCCTCCATTTGAGTATATATTTCAAAATATATCACTTAAATTATTCAAGTTACATTTGATTTTTGAATGAAGCGATTGCACATTACTAGAAAAAAACAAATGTTTTACCGTATTCTTATTTAAGATTTTTTTCAAGGAATTCGGGGGTTAAAAAATGCGAAAAAATCATTATCCCAGATAGGAGCCTCGCTCAAATATATTGTTTCCGGTACTGCTAAAATGGAGAAATGTTTCTAATTGACATTTAAATAATAAATATCATGTTTACGTTTGGCCAATGGCGCGTTTAGAATTTTTAANTATATATATATATATATTCCATTCATATTATTACTTGATTTGTGAATGTTGTTTTAACGCGAGCTAACCCTTTACGATTTGTACTTTGTAAAGATATAAATTCATTCAATTAAGAATGAAATTCATTTATTTAAAAATTATTGGGTAAACACTGCTAGACTTGCTTACACGTACGAGGCGCCTATGAGTGCAACTTGGTAGATTGGCGGTATACCTTGTCTAAAATTGGTGGAAGAAAATGAAGACATTTAGCAGCAGATTGCTTGTTATGCTATAATGTGAGCCGCTGCTTTTATGTAAACCTAATGTCTTACTGCAATAAGCTAGAGCTGCGGAACATTTTAAATGAAATTGTGCATCACAATTTTAATGAATCTTGATAGCGAAGTCTTAGAAGAGAATGTCCACAATCACCACTTTCAAAACTACAATAAATTTCTTTCTGTACATTTGCTTTTTAATATGGACAACTAGAAATACATTTAGTGTTGTATTTCTAGTTGGCAATGTCTTTGCATATTTAAAAAAGTCACATTTACCTTTGTCTGAAGTGAAAGATTGCCTTAAACTCAATTTTGATTGAGAAGTAGATTTGAACAATTCGTGTGCATTCATTAATTTTTATTGCGTATATTTTGGGTGCTTTGCTGTGCAATTCCTTCTGTACTACTCATACCAGGCATGATCTCACAGCAAGACTCTCATACACACATATATAACATGCTTAAGGCAAAGACTGTATATTTTAAACTGGAATTTTAAGATTTGTTAATTGAATCCATGGACGTGTCAACTTCATTCAATTCGGACGTCCTTTGGATCGTATCCATCACTTATGTTATTAATATAATAATCGAATTTTGATATTCATTCTATGGAGCAGGGAATTACCGCTTTTGGTAAAGAATTCTGGATGAAACGCTGCTTCTGATTTCTGAGAAAACAATATGTAAAGGGTAGGGGATGCATTCTTCCGTTCACCACTAGTCACAGCGAATAAAACTAAGTATAAGATGTGATGCATCTTGACAAACTCATTTGATGCAACATGCTGTCAACTTGCCAGATTTAAAATTTTTCAACGGCTGTAAATTTGGATGGTTTTTTAAATGTGTGCACTTTTTATTAATTTTTAAATTTTGCTTTAGGATTTCGGCCACAGCTTAAGTAAAAAAAAATTCAAATCTACATCGCCCAATTTTAAAGCAATTTTGGAAACGTGAAATTTTTGCAGTTATGTTGGCATCATGCAAGAAATCAATACGTGTTCTGTGCAAAATTATCGATTTCTCACTTATATAATACAAAACAGCTTGTCCAATTATTATTAATGTAGTGAACAAATTCAAACATATATATTCTTAAACGTTTCAATTTTCCAATTGGCGATGATCTTTTCCATAAAGCGTTATAAACCAATCGTTGTATCACACACCTGGAAACGAAATATTTGGTGAAGTTTTCTTAATTTCAAAAGGAACAGGAAGGCATACTATTAAATTCGTATTAAAAACTGTAAATTCAAGCGATATTATTTGTGATCTAAATGTTCAGTTTAAGAATTATGCAAATTTAGTAGGATGAATGATTTTAATGTAAATACCTTTTACTTCTATAATCTTTCCTAGCATTCACAGTGATTTACATCAACTAGTTGACTGACTATTCTGGATCCGCACTTGGATTTTTCAACGTAATTGAACTAAAATAAATAAATAATAAATTAAGTTTAAGGTGTGTTTACAGCTTATCAATGAAACATAATACTTCGCAATCGAGCTATCAATTAGGACAAATTCAGCTTTAAACAGATGCGAAGGCCGATTAATTCATAAAGGAATGCGTAATTGAGCTTACCAATTGCGCTAACACTGCTGTAAATGCTCGAAAGGCGAACACATCTGCATCTATTGGATATTTCGTCTTTCGTTTTATTCCTGACAGTCAAGTACAAGTTTCAACTGTAAGCGCTATATCAATAACATATGAAGAGTCATAAACAAGTTCAATTGTGACGCCGGAAACAGCGTATCAACAATATATTCTTTTCAAATGAGAAGTGTATAAGTTATTGATAAGCTGTAAAATCAACCTTTACGTGAAGATAAATGGTACATGCATGATATCAACATTATGTATGGCATTTCATTTTTCTATTCACACATGTAATATTCCTTGAAAAAATAAGCTACTGTTTTNGATCGTATCCATCACTTATGTTATTAATATAATAATCGAATTTTGATATTCATTCTATGGAGCAGGGAATTACCGCTTTTGGTAAAGAATTCTGGATGAAACGCTGCTTCTGATTTCTGAGAAAACAATATGTAAAGGGTAGGGGATGCATTCTTCCGTTCACCACTAGTCACAGCGAATAAAACTAAGTATAAGATGTGATGCATCTTGACAAACTCATTTGATGCAACATGCTGTCAACTTGCCAGATTTAAAATTTTTCAACGGCTGTAAATTTGGATGGTTTTTTAAATGTGTGCACTTTTTATTAATTTTTAAATTTTGCTTTAGGATTTCGGCCACAGCTTAAGTAAAAAAAAATTCAAATCTACATCGCCCAATTTTAAAGCAATTTTGGAAACGTGAAATTTTTGCAGTTATGTTGGCATCATGCAAGAAATCAATACGTGTTCTGTGCAAAATTATCGATTTCTCACTTATATAATACAAAACAGCTTGTCCAATTATTATTAATGTAGTGAACAAATTCAAACATATATATTCTTAAACGTTTCAATTTTCCAATTGGCGATGATCTTTTCCATAAAGCGTTATAAACCAATCGTTGTATCACACACCTGGAAACGAAATATTTGGTGAAGTTTTCTTAATTTCAAAAGGAACAGGAAGGCATACTATTAAATTCGTATTAAAAACTGTAAATTCAAGCGATATTATTTGTGATCTAAATGTTCAGTTTAAGAATTATGCAAATTTAGTAGGATGAATGATTTTAATGTAAATACCTTTTACTTCTATAATCTTTCCTAGCATTCACAGTGATTTACATCAACTAGTTGACTGACTATTCTGGATCCGCACTTGGATTTTTCAACGTAATTGAACTAAAATAAATAAATAATAAATTAAGTTTAAGGTGTGTTTACAGCTTATCAATGAAACATAATACTTCGCAATCGAGCTATCAATTAGGACAAATTCAGCTTTAAACAGATGCGAAGGCCGATTAATTCATAAAGGAATGCGTAATTGAGCTTACCAATTGCGCTAACACTGCTGTAAATGCTCGAAAGGCGAACACATCTGCATCTATTGGATATTTCGTCTTTCGTTTTATTCCTGACAGTCAAGTACAAGTTTCAACTGTAAGCGCTATATCAATAACATATGAAGAGTCATAAACAAGTTCAATTGTGACGCCGGAAACAGCGTATCAACAATATATTCTTTTCAAATGAGAAGTGTATAAGTTATTGATAAGCTGTAAAATCAACCTTTACGTGAAGATAAATGGTACATGCATGATATCAACATTATGTATGGCATTTCATTTTTCTATTCACACATGTAATATTCCTTGAAAAAATAAGCTACTGTTTTTCTTAATCGTTAAGGGAACAGGGATTTCATGAATTACGAAGTGAACTTTTCAATAATTATAGTAATCATAATAAAAGACTTTATTAGGCCGCAAAGGCAAACAATACAAATGAATAAAAATCAAGATTTTCGGCAAAGAGGACAGTCACAGGAGATGAAATTGGAGCAAATGGATGATTAGGCAAAAGGAGAGAATGCATTAGCGACGAGGAAAGGTAGCAGAGATTTCTTGAAGCGCAAAGGTGAGGATCAAGTCAATACAGGAGGAATTTCTCCAAAACACAAGCACAAGTAAAAAAAAATAAAAAATCTCTGTGTCATCGAAATAGAGTAAGCAGGAGGAGTTGAGAACAGATTGAGGGAGGTCGTTAATGGCAACAAGGAAAAAAAGAACAGCAAGTACAGAACCTCGAGGGGCGCCACTAGCTACAAGATCAGGTAAAGAGATAGTTGAATTGATTTCGACGCATTGACGACGGTGGGGTAGACTGAAAAAATTCGATGAAATCAGCATCCAAGCCAAATAAACTTAATAGGTGAAGAAGTATAGAATGAGGGAGCAGATTAAAAGCTTTATGAATGTCAAGAAAGAATGCAAACAGGATCATTACGATCAGAGTGGAAATAGCAGTTTTCAATCAGAGTGAGAAGGTTGGTGATGGTAGAACGACCTGGAAGGCTTCCATGCTGAGAAAAGATCAGGTGACGAATTTTTAGGAACACGTACTGAAAAACAAGATGATCGGTAACTGAGGAAGAATAGCTATTGGCCGCTAAGAGGTGACCTAAGAGAGGAGTTGGTTAGATCTTAACAGGGGGCGATCCAAGAAATTTTCCAACCAATTAGGAAACGCCTAGAGGAGCAAAAAAGGTGTACTGACGCTTTCAATGGATCAAAAGTTTTAAGGAAGTTTCATGGAAGGGACGCCATCGGGATGACAGGGACTAGGCAATAGCAAGACTTAAGCATGAGAGAAATAACATGGACATTAAAGACAATTTGACTCCCTCTCAATTCAAAACCCTGCCCACGCCTCTGTATGGATAATGTTTGTTCATTCTATATCCATAGTCTCATGACAATAAATATTCACTAACTGCAAAGCCCTGCTACATACATTCTTAAGCACAACTTGCAACATCGGAAACACGTTAAATTCAACACTAGAAAGGCGAACATAGGTCAAAATCACCATTAAGCACTTCATTCAGAAAAAACACTAGTAAGTTGAATTGGTTATTTGTAGAAATATTGTTTCTATTCAACATTTTTTGCATATGAAACTTCAGATGTAAATTTATTCTCAAGGGGTAATCGCTGTTCTAGCGCACAAAATGTATGCATTCTTAAGTCTACATACCATGTACATAAATACTTTCTCACAAGGCTTTACAAACTCTACTGAGAGTTTAAAAAAATTCAGTTTACAGGATTTGACATTTGTGTCGATTAGACTAAATCACCTGTGGGGAGTAAGGGAAATACGAAATAACTTCCTATTTCTAGGCAAGTCTCATTCCCAAAAATAAATACTAATCCAAAATCCATTTATCAGATTAAGTGCTGTTGCACTGCAGCGGTTAGCATCTACTTCTCACGTTAGCGATGTTATGTACAGCTATACTTCTGATCCTGTTGACCCATCCGTGTTATCTGAGACATCAGACGTTATTACAAAGAATTTTTAGAGGTAAAAATGTGCAATAGAGTACACAGTACACACAACTTTTTCAACAATTTTATGACAGTGAAAAATATGCTAGCAATTGCTAATATGCATATGTCATAAGTTTCGACATACATGATGTTCATTATTTAAAAAGTTAACGTTACTTTAATTCTTAAGGTTAGACTATGTGATTGGTCACGCGTGCTCTGTCAGATTTAGGTAAAATCGCCCGGCTAATCACCGAGAAAATTAGCGATGTGACGTGATTCTGTAACTTTACTTGCCACCAATCAAGTAGTCTAACCGTGGCCTTATTGAAAAGAAACTAAATCGTAAACAGCAATTTGCCAATGCAGGCTATATTTGTCTGCAAAGTAATGATTCGTCTTACCAAAATTTTCCAATAATTTTAGAGATTCTCTTTATTAAAAAACGTACATTCCCATTATATATACTATATGATATGGAAAACACATTCAATGAGTTCCTGTAGCCAATTTTTTAAAATCTTGAGAGAAAAAAAAGTTGTGCAGAAATTCCAAACAGATACCTGAAAAATCCATATCTGTAAATTTGTAAACTATATATTCTGAATGTTATTTTCAGATACATAATCATAAAATACATTTATTATTATTGTTATAATATATAATTATTTTAAATACCCAATATCTCGAATTAAAGATCTAGATTATGATACTACCCGTAAGTCACTTAAATTCAATAAAGTGTGAATCTGTAAAATAACCTTTGAAAACAACCAGTGTTTTAATATTTCATTTCTGCTGAAAGTTAGATTGCATAATGTTACCAAATTTTACTCAAAGTAAGCTTCGAAAAACTACACAATCATGTTAAATTTTATGTAACATTTAATAAATTAAATAAAATAGCAGAACAATTGGCTAATTTTACAAAAAAAAAATTAAAACAAAAATCAGATTTAGACCAGTCAATTGCTTAAGTTTCGTCCCACTTTTTGCGAAATGTATACAGTGGAAACATTGCTTTACCAATATTGGTAAAATAAGATGTCAGATACGTATTAATTTCAGAGCAAAATTTAACATGCCCTATAACTATGTACCTTTCGTCAGTAAATCATTCCAAATCACATACAGATTTAAGAAATGAAACAATGTATTAAACTTTTCTTGCGCAATTTGGGAGAAAATCTGAACCAAATAAACAGTTCGGTCATCAAGGTTTCAATATTCGTTGATATTGGAAGGCATTGTGCTTACTTGTTGCTCCCGAAACCCACCCCACAATTCTTAACTAAGTTTATGGTGAATTGGAAAGTAATCATATTTAATTGATAAATCTTGCAAATGTGGCAATTCTGCTGGAAAATAAATCTTTTGATTACACGTTTCGTGCGAACAAGAAATCCGTTCGCTGGACTCATGTAAACAACGCACAATATGTGTAGAGTCATCTTAGACAACATTTCAAAAATGGTACCCAAAAATTAGGTCAAACACACCCAGCGCATTCTGATGAGGTATTCTCAACATGCAATATCCATGATGAAGAAATCTTATGATTCTTTCTGTCAGTAAAAGATACAACCTATAAAAACATACAACTAACCCATGTATAAATTTTGAAGGAATTAAAAATTAAAATAAAAGTAGAATATTTGATACAGAACTAACGATTAATAACAAAGACTTAATGTTTGTAAAGCTTCAGATTCTAAGAAACAAGCAATAACATATTAAAATTTCACATGTAGATTAATTAATGAGAGATTTCTCAATTTCCCACAATAATAAAAACAATATAAGTTTAGATTTTTTTTGAAAAATAAGCAACCAACACTAAAATTTAAAGGGCCCTTCACAAATTTCTGTTTATAAACAGGTAGGTGCGGTTAGGTTTCGGCTTATATTTGATTTGCAAACGGCTTAAGACGGTTCGATATTTTTAATATATAAACTTTGTTTTGGTGTTTTGGGAGAAGTAAGTAAGGTATGCTAAAATTCCATCAAATTTCTTGTATAAAATTACTTCGTTATTTTTTCGATTTTCTACGGTTATTATCTACCTGAAAGCACTATGGGGAATGGATTAGCGATTTTCTTGCTTATTGATGGAATCGCTAGATCGATTGATTGATGATGACCAAGACCTGGGAAAATAATCATTATATAGTTTTCAAATACGCTAAAACAGTTAAATTAGCTGCTGTAAAAAGTGTTTTTATTGGTAAAGTGGCTCTATGGTACGTTATGAAATAATAATAATAATAATAATCAATGACTTTATTTAGCCGCTGAAGGCATACACAACAAAAAAATAAAAACAAGTCAAGTTTTACGGCAGCGAGGACAGTCACAGGAGATGAAATAGGAGCAAATGGAAGAGTAGGCGAAGTTGGAGAAGCGGAAGCAAACTGGGCATCGCTCAAATTTTTGAGGTCGGACAGCGAAATTAAACTGTATAATAAACAGGCAAAAGAAGCATCAAATAAACAAAAACAATTTTTTCCGGGTCCTAATGATGACCTTAAGAACGATGATGTATTTACTAACATATGCTTAGAGTACGTTTCCAGCAGAAATATTCCGCGATGCTCCCGAGAAATCGCTGCAGAAGAGAATGAGCTATGAAGGCCATTTAAACTTATGTGCGTCGCTCGCTAATGTTGTGATTGCATATGTCCTCTATCCTATCCTGCCAGTATCAGTAGTAAACGATCACTTAGCACATTAAAAATGATTAGCGATCAAAAGTTACACAAGAACGAATCACTGGTTTCCCTGCTAAGGCCAAGGTTAGACTAGTGATTTGATCAAAAGTGATCTATCACATTTTGATTGAATTGCACGTCTAACCACCCGAGAAACTTTGTCAACTACAAGAGAAGAAAGGTCTTCTTCGCTACCAAGTCTAAATGATTGCATCTGATTACTGCGCAATTATTGCTTCGTCATATGTTTATACAAGTTTTGTTTCTTATTTAAATAGATACATGACGAATTAAAGCTATTAAACAACTCATAGTTCCACTGTCACAGCCAAATGAGAAGTGAAATAAATTTATTCTTCTGTTGTAAAAATTCTTGATATATACGACCTACATGTCATAATCTATATATATATATATATATATTATAATTCTATTAGCTCCTCTATGTTAGCAAATAACTTACAAAATACTAAATAAATTTACAAAATATTTCAAATTTTTTTCAATGAACACAGTTAATTTAGAATGTTTACCTCCGTTACTTCTTTTTTTAATGTTCTATGCTTTAAATCGACCACAGTTTATTATTAAATAAATCAATTTAGTAAACTCTTCATTATTTGAATCCAATAGTTGAAAATTCTGCAATTCGAAAATGTTTCACATGAGAATGAAAAATGCGATAAATGCTCTTCATTTTATTGACAGATACATAATTGTTCGGTTTTTTCGATATAAATCATAGGCGAGGATACAATTATCAATAATTGCGTTTAAAATAATTACTTCCCAATGGCGTTTTACCGATATAAAGTAAAATAATGTATTTGTACCCGTATATTAAAACAAATAACGTTTAAAGCAGACGTGACAAGAGTGCACTTGAAATTCAGTGTATAGTGCATCATGTGTTTGAAGCTGATGTTCCTTCTTACGCTACAGTGAAGAGGTGGATAGCTCATTTTATGTCGAACTGCCTGTTAAACCCAATGTTCCTTTTCTATTTCATTGCTTTGATTTGAATTTGTCTGATAGGTTCATGGCTTGTTTGACAGGCGATACACAGTAGAAAATTCCCATAACATTTGGGTTGAAAATATTGGTCATAGAAATTTGATAGTTGGTCACCCCTTAAATAAATGCTACCCTTTGACAATTCTTTTCTAGTTTATAATTCTAAGGACGCATGCCTATAGTATACCGAAAACAGAATCAGTGCAAAGCAATACAACATTTCTGAAAATTAATGAAATTCTTATGTCATTTATCAACATCATGATAAAATTCACTAGAACAATCCAATATTTTTCTAAATAGCTAGCCATAAGAAATGAAGGTTATGGAATGGCGACTGTAACTTCTATAAATTCAGGCAATACAAACATTTCACGTAGTAAAATGGTTAAACTTAGGTTTTATGAACCTGTAATGTAAAATAAAATTTATATGAAAATGATGAAAATCAGGTTTTTGCAACTGTGACAGCAGCAACATGATTAACAATTTGATAAATTGACAAAATCCATTTTTAAAATTTCATTCGTTCATATATAAGTAGAAATAAATTTTAATATTTATCAAGTATTCAAATTCAATAACTCCGGGTGAGTTTATAAATGATAGTTAAAAATGCAAAATATTTCTCAATTCTGGCACATATATACCTGACCGCAAGTCGCAGGGGATGTATCCCCCTATTTAATTCGGTAAGGGGATGCCTTCAATATTAAATAATCTTTGACTTTAACGTATTTTATTTATTGGCTTTGATAAATAGTTCAAATTCCATGCATTGAGAGAAACTGTTGTTAATGGAAATGATTGGTTTCTAAACAAGTTGCGAAACGATTTCCTCAATTCGTCCACCAATCAGAATGCATTTATGGATACACGCAAATTCATGTTATTAAATGTTGTTTACTTTTTTATTAATAATAAATCACTAATGAAGCAGTGCATGCTGCGTGCAGAACAAATTTACAATAAAATGCTTAAATGTAATTTAATGACAAGCTGTGTAATGCAACTAAAAATACTTTGTGGCGGTACAGCCTCTCAGATTTGTCTGTTTCATCCTCTGGTAACATGGGTTTTCAGAAACTGTGAGTTACGGAGGAAAGAAACACAAAAGGAAGGAGGTGTTTCCTACTGAAACTAGGGAAATCTAGCAGGGTGACAGCCTGTGTTCAAAACTCTTCTCCCCTGACCAGACACTGGAAATAAATAATTTTATTGAAATAATTTCAATAAATAATATTGAAATAATTTATTTTACCAACAGAAAATAAAAATAATTTATTTTTGGGAAAAAATAATTTCAAAATAATTGTGCTTTTCTGTCACTGAATATATGGTTCTTTTGCCTGCCTGGGAATTTGGCATTTTTATCGCTGAGGCACAATTTATTTGTTTACAGACAAGGCTCGTTGCTAGCTCTCACGTTATTCAGTGCATTAGCGGTCAACCTGCGGCGGCTGTGCAAACTGCATCATCAGCGTTGCAAACAACCAACCAATCAGGCGCAACTAGAAATATTCAGTTCTGCATTGCGTATAGCATTGTGACTTACAATTTGAGTGCTAGCATATCAATATGCCTCCACGAATGAATAAGCAGATCGTTGAGCATTATTTTACGGAAGTTGAAAAAGGGGAGTATGTTTGCAAGTGCGGCCGTAAACGCAAACAACGCCCGAATACAGGGTATGCAAACCTTTTAAACCATATTACCGTCGATCACCCGAATTATCTAAAGGAGTTGTCAGACAAAAGTGGTTTACAAAGTGCTTGTATTGAAACTGCTTCGAACTGGAAAGCGTCCAAAAAAGCGAAACTGCTTTATAACTGGATCGATTGGATTGTTACCGACAACCACTGCTTCAATTTTCCGGACAGTGAGAAGACACGCCAGTACTCCAGCTTAGACAATATATCTGGTAAATCTGTCCAGTATTACATGGAGGAAGTTACAAAAGAAGTCGAAAAGAAAATCAAGGCATATTTACCCTGCAAATTTGCACTGATAATAGACGGTTGGTCACACAATATGTCACACTACTTGGGTGTCTTCGCTGTATTTCCTCACGATCACAAACAGGAAGTCGTATTGCTCGCACTTTCGCCCCTGATTGAAGAAGAATGCATGAACGCAAATTCACACATAGATTTCATACATTTGTTTTATCTTTGTTTGGAAAGTCCCTCGAAAATATTCAATTCGTGACAGGTGACAACGAAAACCTCAACAAGGCTATTGCAGACAAAATTGGTGCACCGTTTATTGGGTGTGCTAGTCATCGTCTCAACTTGGCTGTAAAAAGCCAATTAGAAAAACACGAGCCGACAATCGAAAAAGTAGCTAGACTCATGAAGGCCATCAGTACTCTAAAAGAAGCAGCAAAGCTCCGACATAAGACATTTCTTCGTCCCGTTCTTCGAAATGCTACAAGGTGGTCTTCAACGTTTGCAATGATTAGGCGATATTTTGAATTGACACCGTTCATTGACAGCACAGACCCGAATATGGCTGTTTTGTTACTTTCGCTGACAGAAGCGCTAGAACTGAAAACCTTATTCTCAGCACTCCAAAAAATTAATTCTGTCACACTTAAATTACAGGAAGAAGATATTAACCTTGGGGATGTGCGCACACTCTTTGATTCTTTGATAGAAGAATTTCCACTATACCGAAATTATCTCGAAAAGAACTCGACTATCGTTCTGTCACCACTACTGGAGAATGCTATCAGCAATTCTATATTACGTGAAAATTTGGCTCAAGATGAAACCGATATTCTGGCGTCTGTTTTTGGAGAAAATGAAATTTCTGTTGTTCCTGATCAGCCAAAATCGCTTAACTTTGCTGAAGTTGCTTTGAAAAAAAAGAAAGTCTCCGCTTCATGTCATTGAAGTTGGGTGCCGCCAACTTCCAACCTGGTCGAGCGTCTGTTCAGTTCAGCTAAGCAAGTCATGAGCCCACATCGCAAAAACATGACACCCATGCATTTGGAAATCGTCATGTTCTTGAAGGTTAACAGGCGATTTTGAGATTCCTCAGTGCTGGATTTGGTTATCAATAAAGAAACTGCTGAGTAACTGTTGAAAATCATTGAATAATGTTTTTATCTAGTGTGCTGTAATTTTGAAAATAATTGCAAAAAAATAATAATAATTGCAATTATTTATTTTTTGTTCTTAAAATAAAAATAATTTATTTTTGGTTCAAAATATATTTGAATAAATTATTTCCAGTGTCTGCCCCTGACTGATCATCGGGCCAGATAAGTGCTCTAGCCAACATCAATAGGTGTAGGCTAAATTATATGAAAAAATGGTCTGTCAAATAGAAAAGTAACATTGTACAAGTGATAGACTATCCTATTTTTCATAGACGAAATTTTGTATTGTTCCAAATTAATTCGCACTAATAGCAAGGAATACTCTTGACTGACTTTGTTAAAAAAAAACTTGACAATTGCTCGAATTCTTTTTCAACAATTTGACGCTGACATATCTCTAAAATCCGAGCTTTATAACAACACATTCAAAAGACAACAAACAATTAATATTAAATAGTAAAAAATATTTTATCAAATATCAAGCGAATTACATATGAATAATTAAGTATTTAAATATTTTACATCCACGCTTAGCCTATTTAAGAAATTTTCACTGAAGCGTTTGCAACCATGATTGTGTGCAGTTTCCATTTGTTAATATATAAAATTAGAAAAAGTAAGATTTTCTCTGTTCATGTGATATAATGTTAACGACTGCCTATCATTCAACGAAAATTTTCTTATATTTGAACTAATAAATTAGTAATAAATTTGACCTTTCCAAGATCATCCCCTGACCTCAAAAAATAGATTTACGCCCCTGCAAATATAGAAGAATATTCTATAGAAATGTTTGACATTGTACAAATAAATGAAATGTGTAATTTCCGCATCTTCATACAGATCAACGCATCGGTTTAAACTTTTTCACAAGTTAGTTTTATTAAATTCAAAATTTAAAGGCATTCATTTGCAGCACGTATTAGCACATGATCTTTCAGTAAATTGTTGAAAGAAGAGACACCTAGTCCAATACAACCGATTCAAACAATTACTTGAGATTACTATGTTATAAATGATAGTTACTTTCTATAGACACGTTGTTAAATGTGCGTTTGCTTAATCACTGACTTATTATATATGCAAAGTGGGGATTTTTCTACAAATAAGTTGTACAGAGTCCTCCAGTTTTATAAGTAACTACTCATAGGATATTTCGATTTCAGAATGGCGATGAATTCTGCAGTTTCTAAGTATCAGTCATTATAAAGTCTCACTACTAATTATTAGCACTCCTGAATCTAGATTTTACTTGCGCCTGAGACTGGTCCTAAGCTAATATTGAGAATATTTATTGAATAATAGATTATAGGTGTAAATTGCAAAGTAGACATCAAGAAAACTTATCTATGCTATTTTCATTAAAAACGTCATTATTTTACAGAATATTTTACGGTAATCTTAATGTAAGTGGTCGCGGTAAAAAATTTGCGAAAACATTCTAGAAATAAATTGCAGCGTAAAAAAGAATGAATCGTAATAGAACAACTATGATACACTAAGAAACAGCTTAGAAAAAAAGTTAAACAAATATTATAATGTATATATAGATATATATGTGTGATTCTTTACACAAAACAGAATAAACACAGAGAAATATCAAAGCGATGTTGATATTTTTCTGTGTCAATAATGCATAGCATAGATGTTATACAAAAATAGCTTTTGAGGGCTTAGTAACTGAAAGATTAAAAAATACTTTAACATTCTTAACAGAATATGCTCTAAATCCCATACTAGTTGCTTCTAAGGTGTCACTTGAAATCTAGTCTTAATTTTTGTTCTCCATTGCAGTACACGAAAGTGTAAACCCCCCCCCCNCCATTTGTTAATATATAAAATTAGAAAAAGTAAGATTTTCTCTGTTCATGTGATATAATGTTAACGACTGCCTATCATTCAACGAAAATTTTCTTATATTTGAACTAATAAATTAGTAATAAATTTGACCTTTCCAAGATCATCCCCTGACCTCAAAAAATAGATTTACGCCCCTGCAAATATAGAAGAATATTCTATAGAAATGTTTGACATTGTACAAATAAATGAAATGTGTAATTTCCGCATCTTCATACAGATCAACGCATCGGTTTAAACTTTTTCACAAGTTAGTTTTATTAAATTCAAAATTTAAAGGCATTCATTTGCAGCACGTATTAGCACATGATCTTTCAGTAAATTGTTGAAAGAAGAGACACCTAGTCCAATACAACCGATTCAAACAATTACTTGAGATTACTATGTTATAAATGATAGTTACTTTCTATAGACACGTTGTTAAATGTGCGTTTGCTTAATCACTGACTTATTATATATGCAAAGTGGGGATTTTTCTACAAATAAGTTGTACAGAGTCCTCCAGTTTTATAAGTAACTACTCATAGGATATTTCGATTTCAGAATGGCGATGAATTCTGCAGTTTCTAAGTATCAGTCATTATAAAGTCTCACTACTAATTATTAGCACTCCTGAATCTAGATTTTACTTGCGCCTGAGACTGGTCCTAAGCTAATATTGAGAATATTTATTGAATAATAGATTATAGGTGTAAATTGCAAAGTAGACATCAAGAAAACTTATCTATGCTATTTTCATTAAAAACGTCATTATTTTACAGAATATTTTACGGTAATCTTAATGTAAGTGGTCGCGGTAAAAAATTTGCGAAAACATTCTAGAAATAAATTGCAGCGTAAAAAAGAATGAATCGTAATAGAACAACTATGATACACTAAGAAACAGCTTAGAAAAAAAGTTAAACAAATATTNCCCCCCCCCCCAAGTTTAAGAAATATTTTCAAGACCATATAAGAAATGCGACCATTTGAAAACTTATATTCTAAATGTTAATTGTAACCAAAATACAAATTTAATCTGAGCATTATTCGCAGAGCAATATGAAAAATTTTCATAAATCTTTAAAATGAACGTTTTTGTTAAACAATATATCCAGGTAATTCTTTAAATATCAGTAAAACTGCAGTCTACATTTAACATTCAATATAGAGATGAACAAAAGTAGTTCCAACTTAATATAATCGTTAATCCCTCAATAATATTCGATTTAAAGGTTTGTAAAGATTAATTATCATTATTAATGCTTTCTTTACACAATTTTATACAGAGCCAAAAAATAGTTGCTTTGTACTTTTACCTCATCACAATCATGTGAAAGTCAAATTACTTAATTGAAATATGCACAAATGATCTACGCTAAATTAAGATGCTAGATCGCGGAGTTGATTATCTAAAACAGTGCTTCTCAACCTTTTTTAGCTATGGAAATTCAAAGAGATTATAGCAATGTTTGTAAGACAATAGCAAACGTGTTAGACAATATTTAAGTTTCTCTATGCAAATAAAAATTTGATTTCGCCGAGCACTGAAGTCTGCAATTTGATGTGTAAACCTCAATTCTAGTTACTTATAAAACTAAAGGATAGTCTGTCGGAGAATACTAAATCAACATAGAATGGTTATTTCTATTAACATTTAGCCATAGTCAATTCTAATATAATAAAAATGAAAAACAAACTATATACATGAGCAAACCAAAATATTTCAAACCGATGAACTAAATCTAATATCCAAACTCTATTAATAGATAAAAAACTAAAATTAAACAAACTAAAAAATTTCATGTCTGTTATGATGACGTTCTTTTGCACATTGTAAGTAATTGGTATCACAAGATTTAGAGCAAATTCTGCAACAATGTGAACAATAACAGGACATTGACCTAGAGTGACATGTAGAGGGCACATGGTGCATCACATAATCCATTCGGTAATTAGGTAACTGTTTTGCAACTTGAGAATATTGTTGCTGCGCTTGTTTCTCAGGTAGAAATACATAGTTTATACCACGTCTTGTCATGCGAATAGAAAGTAGTTCTCTAGGACGAGAGAATATTTTCCTACCAGATATAGGTGAAACAAATCCATGCTTCACGACCCTTTTACGATAAACTTTTTGTTTCGTTTTATGAATTCTCAATTTTTTGGCAAAATCATCTGTAGATGACTTACTTCTGCTAGATTGACAAGATGAAAGTTCGCTGTGTTCAGATAGACTTGAATTCCTAGATTCATTTACAGTGACATCTGATAAATAACCATTTATTTTGCGAGGAGAATCCATCTAAAATACAAAATAAATACAATTAATTGCATAACATGCATAATTAGTGGAAAACACCAAAATAATATCTTGATTGTTGATTAAAACATTCAATGAAATTAATCTTGAAAACATTTTAACAATTACATTTTACCATTCAACTTTCAGTCTGCAAACTTCAGAAGAAATTTGAAATTATGACGTTCTTTTACCAGACGAAATTAAATAAATTTAAATATTTTAGTTATTTAAACTGCACAAACTAAAATTATGATGAAATAATATTTACCTAGTACATGAGCTTTTTAACATTATTTTTTCAACATATAATTTTTATATTAAAATCTAAAACAAAAATTCGAAATGTATTACTAATTGCTAATTTATTGTGTCTATTATTCTCTATTTCATGTAATGCTGTATTACATCTTGAATCGTTCAGTATTATACTACCATAGAATGATGTAATTTATACCAGTGTCATATGTATAACATTGTGACTTCAAGATGACTTATAATAATAATAATAATAAAAGTTTTAATTATTCCAGAAATATATCCAAAATACTTAATAATAAAGAACATAGAGAGAAAAAGAAAAAAAAATCAAAGTTTCATATAAGTAGAAATAAGATAGAAGATAGACAACTGTAGGAATGTTTTGGAATGTTTATGTTTTCAGATATCTGTTTGGAAACGTTTTGTCAAACATCGTTGTAGTTAGATAGCGGCTTGGCAATTTCTCCCGTAAACGGTTGATGGCGTATGTTTGTCTCACGGGTAGTATGTCTTTTAAAATGTGATCACCAGAACTTTCTATAGTGTTGTAAAGTGATTCATCCCTGCAATGTATCAGTTCTTTAACCGGAGTATAAGATGGAATCACACCCATTCTAACTGCTCTCTTTTGTAGTTTGTCTATGGTCTGTAAAACTGCGTCTTTGCAACCTCCCCAGACACTAGAACAATAAAATATTTTAGACAAAATCAGGCTTGAGTAAAGAAGCGATAGTTCGGAGTTAGAATATCCATAGTATTTTAGTTTGTTGATAAGGTAGAGTTCTGAACTGATTTTTTTGCAAAGATAATCGACATGAGACTCAAAGCTTAGGGTACTGTCAAAAATAACACCCAGAATTTTCATTTGTGGTTCAACTGGTAAGTACAAGTTTAAATCAATTAAATTTTTCCTGAGAGGAATGACCAATTGCTTGGTTTTATCTTCATTTAAAATAAAGCGATTTGTAGAGCACCAGTGTTCAATTTGGTCGAGTGCTTCCTCCCTGGGATCCAGTTTTGAATTGACTCCGATAACAAGATTCAAGTCATCAGCATATTTAGCAATCATAGCATTCTCTGGATTCATGTTATCGTTATATAATAGTTGAAGATCGTCATAAGCTACGTTGAAACAAGGTGGCCCATTTATAGTACCTTGTGGTACCCCTAAATTAGTTTCTGTAATTTTGGAACGGGCTCCTTTAAGCTGGACAAACTGGCGCCTTCCGCGAAGAAAATCTGAGATGAGATTCACAATGAATGGGTTTATGTTGGGAATTTTCATGAATTGTTTGATTATAAGCGAGTGCTGCACTTTATCAAACGCCTTACTCAGATCCAAGGAAAAAACGCTAATAAGATTATGTCCTTGAGCTTCGAACTTTCTACAAGTGTTAAGAAGGCGAATTAGGCAAAATTCTGTAGAACTTTTCGATCTAAATCCAAACTGATTCCCAGTCAACCATGAATTGTAAGGAGTTTTGATGAAAAAATCATAAATCAGCCTCTCAAAATGTCTTGCTATAACTGGAGTAACGGAAATCGGGCGAAGATTTTTTAATTCGGTTACATTATCTGTTTTAGGGAACGGTAAAATTTTTGATATTTTCAAGCAATCAGGGAAAAGTCCTTGTGCAAGGCACATATTATAAATGTGATGTAGTGGTTCTGCAAGAGTATGAGCATTTTCGGAGAAGACCCAATGAGGGAGGCCATCGCTACCAACTGAAGTTTTCTTTATACTTTTCAGTGAATAAAAAAGATTATGTAAACTCAAAGTGGGAGTAGATGCGTTACACGTAGACATAAACGGTGGATCTTCATAATTGTCTGTTGAAGAAATATCTGTAAAATATTGATTAATTTCATCCACGCTGAAGTTAATTTCATCAATTTCTTTCGGAGGCTCTTTTATGTGTGAATTAACAATTTTCCACCACTCCTTTGTACCACGGCGTCCTCTCGCTGCGGATATATTTTGGAGGATAAGATTGTGTATCTTGTTTGAAAGCTCTTTTACCCTACTATATTTATTAAGCTGTGTCAGTTTGCTTCTTTTCTTCATAAGATACTTCACAAGTGGAGATATATAATAAGGGTCGCGATTTGTAAGAACAGCTCGCCTAATGGGACAATAATTATCTAATAACTTAGTAAGATGACAGATAAGTTGTTGCATTGCTTCGTTAGGGTTATCGGATGAAAGGATATATGAGAAATCTTCTTTGTCCATATGTAAATTGAAATCAGTTCGGTTCTGAAGCCTTTGATCCCTGAAAAAATAGACTCGTTTTTTTAAAGGTAAAGGAACTGCTGAGGTAACAACGAGGGCTTTATGATCAGTTTTGGCATGGGTTAAAATTGATTTTGCTACAGCGATATCGGGAACATTACAGAAAACAAAGTCAAGTTGTTTTTTCTTTCTAGTGGGGCCTTCAAAGAGAGATCTAAAGTTGAATTGGTTAACAATAAACTTAAAATTAAAGTCGTTGAAATCCCCGCCAATTACAATAGGAGTTTTGGGGTAATTTATGGTAAGGTTTTCTAATGTCTCTGTAATGTGATCTTCATATTCAGTCTGCTTCTTTATTGCAGGTGGATAATAAACTGTACCGATTATAATGCTAGAGTCGTTATCAGCACAGAGTAACCATAGTGTTTCAAAATCTTCAGAGCCGTATGTTTTTAGTCTTTTAATTTTCAGTGTTCGATGAGCAAAAACACAAACACCTCCACCTTTTGTTTTAGTTGAGTCTGTACGATCTTTTCTCACGATTTTGTAATTTGCAACTTGAAAATTAGATGAATCTATTTTCTTTTTCAACCATGATTCAGTAATGCAACAAACCATAACAGAGTTTTCAATAATGTCAGAAGTAAGACGAAGCATAGTTCCTTTCTTTTTAATTGATCTCGCATTAAGATACATTATAGTTGGGTAGCTTTTTGGTAGTCACAAGAGCTTCCAGTCGTTGTTGACTTTCTGATACAGTTTAAAATCTCTAATTCGTAAATTGGCTGATTCGCAACCTTCGTTGATGAGTTGGCGTCTTTTTTCCAGCGATTTTTTCTCAATAATTAATTCATCTGCGGTGGGTTCACGGCTAACATAAACACGTTGATTAAAGGTCTTCAATTTTGTCAACGAAGCAAGAATCACTCGTTTATGCCAAGGGTTGGCTACTTTGAAAATAACAGGCCTCGATTTATTGTGATCATATTTTCCCACCCTTCGCACATCAGTAATTTCCGTATCAGTGACTTGAAGATGATGCAA
Organism: Hofstenia miamia; assembly: GCA_900660155.1. Lineage (NCBI taxonomy): Eukaryota > Metazoa > Xenacoelomorpha > Acoela > Hofsteniidae > Hofstenia > Hofstenia miamia. The sequence continues at coordinate 62,379 of CABFPE010000651.1, read as the reverse complement.
AATTTCGTTTACTTTCTGTTTATCATAATTAAGACGCGCCAAAGGCGGTATGTTTTCGTGGGTTTCCGGAACACCTCTAATACGTATGCCTGACTGGTTTGAATCATTTATTACGGGTTTTCCAACAATCTTTTGGTTAGGGGTTTCTAATACAGACTTTTTCTCAAAACACTTATCTATGCATTCTACAATTGTTTTAGTGAACTCTTCTTTAATGTCGGATATTTCTTGTTTTGGAATGTGAGGCACTTGTCCCCCCTTACAATCATCGCATACAAAGAGTAGATTATCACAAGATAAAAATGGAATTATCTCACCGGGAAGATTTGTGCATTTACAATGAAACCATTTTTGACAGGCTGAGCAGTTGACCCAAGGCTCTTTGTTGTTCCCCGTCTTCATGCACTTACTGCAGTTGTCTTTCGTCATGATTCACAAAATACTCTGTGTTCGTGATCACTAATTAAACTGTATAATAAACAGGCAAATAGTTTAAACTATAGAGTAGAGGTTTTTTTCGTATTTAGCATACATATATTAAATTACTATAAATAATTTTTCATTAAAACATAGTGTTTGTGATGTATCTGTCAATTTACTGCAAATTTGTTTCATATTAATATATAATTAATAATGAATATTCTAAAGATATTAATACAATTGATTTTGCCAATTTTTTAAATAAAACTTGCATTTAGTATTGGATTTTGAAGATTAATAAAGGAGCAAAAAAATTCCACAGATTAATTAGGTTGTTTCATATATGGATGGACGGAGTCGCCGTGGCGGCTCAGTGACTGAAGCGAAAGAGAACTGTTCGATGTATATTAATCTAACCACTAAAAAAAATAAAAACAAATACACTTTACAATGCTAAAGATCCCCAGATTATTTGTGCATTAACTTGTTATTTTTATTTATTATTTTTAGTTTTTTTATTAATTTATTGTTACTATGTTTAGAAAGGATCATTTTTGAGCACTAGTGGTGCTCATTTGTATTACCCATGACATTTAAATTATTTGAATATTAAATCAATTAGATTAGTATTTCCTTGTATTACTTTACTTTTTATATTATTCAAGAACCTATTACATTCATTTTCAGATATTTTATCTATATTACAACTAATTAATGCCCTAGAATTTATATAATTCCATATCAACAACAACAACAACAACAACAAAAAGGCTTAATTACCCTTTGTATATAGGGATTTTTACCTATGTGTACAAAAAAAGAAAAGAAATTAAGTTCGACAACAAGAATTATGACACTCCAAATAGAAGGTGCACGAGTTGTTGATGTTGAAGCGGGTTGAAGTCAATATACGCAGATGTTCTCTAACGTCGGTTTTGAACTTCTCTAGTGACCCAGTGAAGCTGATACCCCGTTGAAGGAAATAGTTAGCCATTACCACAGTCCTCTGGTAATATGACCGGTCAGTACTGAACTTTCTTGAAGGTTTAGCAGTAAAATAGCAAACGGAAGTTGATCGTCAGTCAATACGATGGGAGCGGTAAGATATGAACTCAAATGGATCACTATCGTAAAAACCATTCAGAAGTTTGAAGAACATAGTAATATCTCTACCAAGAAATAGAAAATCAGCAATGTACTGATTTTCTGAAGAGAATCAATCACTGTATGACTTGCAGCCTGAGACCCAATTTAGGCATTTTCGGTTGAAATTTTTGAGCTTCCGTAAACAAGTAATAGACGGACTCCAAATCTGTG
>CABFPE010000651.1:36992-54482 GCA_900660155.1 Hofstenia miamia | reverse complement strand
TTTAAGTCCACCACAACATATGTATGTATGTTTTATTCATGTGATAAATTAATAAAAATGTTTAGCTTTGTTTGATATCATTCCATCAATTGAAAATGTCTCTGAATTTAAGTCGCCTCATGCTAATGTATGATAATTAAACTATATATCACAATTAATAATTTGTTTAGATTAAAAGTCTGCTATATGCCTCTACTCCATGATTGAAAAAAAAGCCTCCAAGTTGTTCAAGTCGTCACAATAATGGTAATGAAATTATTTTGTATGTTTTATTAATGATTTATATTAGATTTGACTGTTTATGCAACTTATATTTTGATGTTTGAAAAGCCTCTGTATTCATTCAACTTTGCATTTCAGTGGTAATGAAGTAATTTAGTATGTTTGAATAACAATGCATTTAGTTTTGCTGTCTCTGTAATCACAACAATACACTGTGCTCTGTAATCACATCAATACACTGTGCATTGGTTTGATTCTCTCTGTATAGCAAGTGAAGTCTCAGTGATTTATTACCCTGTCTCATACAGCAATCTACTTGAAGATGTGTTTCATTTGTACACCATGCATGAAAAACAGTTCAACATAATCTCAAAATGAATTATCACATTGTGCAATATTGAAATGACAAATTTAATCTCCATTTGTTATGTAAAAATAATTGTTTTATTTGTCATTTTATCATGTCTTTAGGCTCTGTGATTCAAATGAATTAAAACTGAAAGCAAACATTGTGAAAAATGATTTTACACAGCTGGGTATATATGTCTTTGTTTAAAATTTTATGTTATAAATTTAGATCATTCATTACATTTGGAAAGTATACTTTTGTACACATTTCAATAAAGACAGTAATTTTTATTTTAGATGGACTATCACTGTTTTGTAAATAAGCTGTGATGACAGTTTGTATGAATGATTCATAGTAAATAAAATGTTGTTTCTTTATTAATTATTAATTGTCATTTTTTTGATTGTGAATGTTATCTCATTTTAAATAATGACTTGTATAATTTAGACACTATCTGAGGAAATCATCATGTGCCAATACACTTGCAGAACAATGCTGTGATAAAACTACAAAATTATTTGGTAAGCATTCTTTTACATTATAATAGTACATATTGTTTTTCATTGTTACGATTCTTTACATATAATATATTATATTATATTTGTTGTATTATATTTGTTGTATATGTAAAGATTAAAACTGTTGTTGTTATTTTAATTTCTGTTTTTATTGTACTAATTGAATGTTTTAGCATCATCAACTAACATTATTAGAAGAACATCTATCTTGGAGTATTCTTGTGGATGTTTTCTCCACCATTCTCATCTAACAATGAAGTTGTTACAAATATTATCATTCAACTGTAGATGAAATTCACTATATCAACTTTATCATTAAGTAGTGTTTTCTTTGTAAATAAATTTATTTTTTATAAATGTTCGTTTTTTCTGTAATGGTGAGAGTATGTGTCTGTGGAAACATGTATTTATTTTTATTTGGAAATATTTTTCAATTCCACTTTTTAAGCAAGTATGTAAATGTGGGAAATAAATACATGTAAATATTTTTTGATTCCATTTTTTTTAAACAAGTATGTAAATGTGGGAAATAAATACATGTAAATATTTTTCAATTCCATTTTTTAAACAAGTATGTAAATGTGGGAAATAAATACATGTAAATATTTTTTGATTCCATTTTTTTTAAACAAGTATGTAAATTTGGGAAATAAATACATGTAAATATTTTTTGATTCCATTTTTTTTAAACAAGTATGTAAATTTGGGAAATAAATACATGTAAATATTTTTTGATTCCATTTTTTTTTGTAAAGTAAGTTAATGTGGGAAAGTAATACATGTAAAGTAAGTTAATGTGGGAAAGTAATACATGTAAAGTAAGTTAATGTGGGAAAGTAATACATGTAAAGATCACATAACACAAAAACTAGTAAAAGTATATGACTTCCATGACGTCAGTACAACATCATTGGCAATATCCATGGTGTCTCAGGTCAAAGGCCAACCCTCTTGACCAATCAGGAAAAAGTGAGACGAAATGGAGCCCACCTCTTGACCAATCAGAAAAAAGTGAGACAAAATGGAAGTCTCTTCATACTACTCTAATATGATTAGAAAATAACAGAAGCTATTACATTAAGTATTGGGCAATATATTTACTACTTATGTGCCTGTTGCAGTTTATCTTCATTCATGTGGAGTTTTCCATAATTCCCTTCACATGTTTCTAAATTTAGACAGCCTTTTCTAGTTGAGTTTGAGTTACTTGGTTCAATTATGAGTTTTTGCATTTTGAGTTCAAGTTTGAACATTATTTTGAATTAAATTCCAAATTCAATTGAGATTTCCTAATTTTGAGTTTTTTTTAAGTAAAATACAATAATTCCAAAATTTGCAAGCTAAAAAAAATTATTTGTGATTTATAAAGAAGCTGAAATTAAAAAAATTTGAATTTCATCATATCTTTGAGTGGATTTTTATTGATTTGGTATTTGAGTATTGATGATTTCTCTTCCAAGTTTTCCAATCAAGATTTTTAAGCTCATTTGAGTTCTTAACATTCCAAGTACTTCAAACCCCTGAATTAAGAGAAGATGTTTGTCAAAAAGTGATTTGACAAATGATAGCGTTTTTGTAAATTTTGTTAAAGCATACTATTTGTATAAATAAAAAAATTACACCACAAAGTCTTTATTCTTTTTCTTTCTATGTAGCTTTTCTTCAATCATCCTACATTTTGCAATGTTAATGAAGTAATAAACAATCTATAAATCATGAATCTAAATTACTGTAAGACCTTGTATACAATCTCCTACCTAGTAAGCTTCATATCTTTCATGCTTGACTAATTCTTTTTCTCACTGTATGCCCATTAGCATATATTTAACATTTACCTGTACAACTACCCAATTTTACCCAATAAATGAAAAAGTGCTGGATGCATGCTATTGTCTTATTGCTAAATAATATATTTTCAACATTTGTCTATTATAGGAGTTGCCTTAATCATGAACATTAGAAGAAGTCTACAGACAGAAATATACATGTGTGTATAAAAAAATTGATAAAATTGTAGGCTTACAGCTGAATCTAATACTCAAGGACTTATGGTAACCATGAATTTATAATATCTCTTCATTATTTATTTTGAATTTAATTCTTGGAAATAAATATATATGGAGAGCATAGATAATATGATGAATAGGTAATAATACATGAAAGAGGCCTTAAAAACATTGAAGGAATAACCATTGGATGAAAAACATCAATTGAAGGTAATCAAATGAAAAGCATTGAGTGCTAGCATTTGAATTAGTCTTATTCAATTGGTTAGTTTATCATCTATATTAAACTTTGTCAAAAACATTTACCATCTATTAAAATTATAAACAAATAATAAACAACTGATTTTTTTAAGGCAAAACTAAATTTTGATGTCCTTTCGATTTATTTGATATTTACTTTTGTACCAACAGTATTTGGCACATTACAATAATTACGTTATTTACAAGTAATACTACAAAGGCAAATAGTACAATATCATCCAAGATTTATTAGATTTTCCGCAGCAGTTGTTTTGATTGGTTGCTTTAAGCTTAGGCCCTGCATTGGATTTGTATCCAGTTTATGTAAAAAATTACAGCGAAGACATAGAATAGGCTGAATTCGGGCAATATAAACACTAATATGTGCTAAAAAAACGATGAGAAATGAAATAACATACGTAAAAGGGCGAAGATATAGAATAGAGTGCATGTTGACAAAATAAACACAAATATGAGGTAAAAAACAATAATAAGTCCAATAACATACGTAAAAAGTTTTAAAAATAAATGATATAGACCGATAACTGCATAACTAACCAAATTCAACAACAACAACAACAAAAAGGCTTAATTACCCTTTGTATATAGGGATTTTTATCTATGTGTACAAAAAAGAAAAGAGAAATTAAGTTCGACAACAAGAATTATTACACTCCAAATAGAAGGTGCACGAGTTTTCGATGTTGAAGTCAATCTACGCAGATGTTCTCTAACGTCGGTTTTGAACTTCTCTAGTGACCCAGTGAAGCTGATACCCCGTTGAAGGAAATAGTTAGCCATTACGACAGTTCTCTGTTAATATGATCGGTCAGTACTAAACTTTCTTGAAGGTTTAGCAGTAAAATAGCAAACGGAAGCTGATCGTAAGTCAACACGATAGGAGCGGTAAGATATGAACTCAAATGGATCAGTATCGTAAAAACCATTCAGAAGTTTCAAGAGCATAGTAATATCTCTATAAACCAAGTCATAGCAAATCGGCAAAGTACTGGTTTTCAGAAGAGAATCACTGTACGACTTGAAGCCTGAGACCCAATATAGGCATTTTCAGTTGAAATTTACGAGATTCCGTAAACAAGTAATAGACCGACTCCAAATCTGTGAGTTGTATAAAAGTACGCTAAGCACACAGGAACGATAAAGATTCAGCTTCGATGTCTGCGGTACCTTGAACGGTACATTTCTTCTCAGATAGTATAAGACACGAACGCTTTTGGCAAGCTTACTGGTAATGTGAAAGGACCAATTCAGGTTATGGTTAATAAAGACGCCCAAATCTTTCATCACAGTCACAGGAACAATTTCAGAGCCTGAAAGATGTTGAGAAGGGACTTGGCCCGAAAAATTGATCAATTTAGTTTTTTCAGGGTGAAATTTGAGGCCGTTATCTGCTGACCATTTGACAAAGCGATCGATGTCTATCTGGACGTTGCAGCTTGCACAGTTTATGGCAAGAAGTTTACAGTCGTCCGCGAAAAGATAAGGAAGCGTAAAATCAACTACTTCAGGTAAATCATTAACAAATAGAAGGAACAACAGCGGCCCCAAAACACTCCCTTGAGGGACTCCACTGCTGACAACGCCGGGACGAGACAACGAGCTGCCAATTTTCACACGTTGGATGCGGTTGCTGAGGTAAGAACCAATAAGTGCGACAAACTAAAGCATCACGAAGCTTATCAACATCAATGCGGTAAGGTGAGTTCATAGGGGGATTGTAGAGACACACAACAAGTATAACAAGAGTACCAGTTGTTATAGTGCAGCAACAAATAAAGTCGTAATCAGGTCTGGTAATGTCAACAACAAGACCCCAAAAACTAACTTTCGAAGCGATTAATACACCACCATGAGCGCCAGAGACTCTGTCAGAGCGTGAGGCAATCGAGTAACAGGCAAGAGATAATAATTCATTGTTTGATACATCACTGTTTAACCAAGTTTCGGACAAGCAGACAAGGTCAGGACCATGTAGATTCAAGAAGTTTGACAAAGCAATGCGTTTTTCCAGCCCTAGTAGACTACGAATGTTCAGACTAAGCAATTTCAAAGTAGATAGTCAATTTTCAAGTTGAATCAATTGGTCATTGTGATATAGCTTCATGTTTCTGATTTTCAGTTCAGCACGTGGAGTTCCAGCTTCAATAAGCTCGCGTCGTTTTGTCAGCAACTTCTTCTCGACGCCTAGTTCATCAGGAGTAAGCGACTTGGATATATATACAGGATAATCGAAGTGTTGCAGCTTATGAGCTTTTGCTAAACATTTTCGAGCGGTCCATTCATTGGCAAACCGAACCAAGATGCTACGTGGCCTCTGGTTGGTTGGTTTGTATTTCCCAAGGCGAAAGACGCTTTTGATGTTTGCAGGGTCATATTCATCTAATGATTCCAGGATGTTTTTCACATGTAGAGTATCATGACTAGTGAAATCACTCATTTCTGAAGATCCAGCTATAAACTCCGACACTCCTTTGATGCGAATCTCCGTGGAGCGCTCCATAGCATCAGCCTGCTTCCGCGCAGACGAAAGCTCTTGACCAACTACAGTTTTGAGAACAGGATTCAACTCCGGGGGTAAGTTTTTAACAATGCTCTCTTTCACACAATCTTGAATTGTTTGCTTCAATGACATCGTATCCACAATTTGGAGTTCAGTTTTAATTTTCTTCTTCGTGATTTCAAGGCAGAAGTCACAAACGAATAACAAGTTCGGAATGGATGCGAGGTGGGTAAATACCTCATTCGGAATAGATGAGCAGATAGAATGATACCAATGATTGCAATGCTCACAGTGTATCCATTTCTTAGAGTTTCTTCCGCCAGAATTGCACTTTCTGCACACATATCCATCGTCATCGCCAGTCGAGGTTGAGCCAACACGGCAGCTCCTCGAACTCATCACACTAGAACCTAATTAAACTGTATAATAAACTTCCCCTAACTTGAAGAGAATATCTTTGTAGCATAGAGTTATGCTGTTTTATTGAAGTTTGGTTTTTTAATTTAGCCCTAGTATTATATGTGTGATTAATTTTATAGAAATAGTTAAATTCCATCGGGTAATCTTTTCTTTGTATTTTTATTATGTGCTTTAGTAGTTCAAATATGTATAATTCATATATATTGAGAATATCACTATCCAAAAACAACTGTTTTGTCGAATCTTTCGAATGTTTAAAATTAATTATTCTTATTATCTTTTTTTGAATTTTGAAAATAGGCAGTAATGTGTTATAAGTAGTACCACCATATATCAATACTCCATATTGAATTATAGGTAAAATGTAAGTATTGTAATAGTTTAACGTTACATGTTTTTGCACAAAATGTCTCAATTTCATTAACATACCACATAATTTAGATAGTTTCTTACACAATTCGGAAATATGATTAGCAAAAGTCAAATACTTGTCTACTATAATTCCTAAATATTTGTAGGATTCACAAATTTTTAATTCATAACCAGATACTTCAAGCCGCTGCAATCCCTCGGTCTCCTTAAAGAAATTTAGTTGCATCGTTTTTTCACAGTTTAATGAAAGTTTGTTATAGCAAAGCCAATCCTGTAGTGTATCTAAATTCAGCTGTAAATTGTTAAACAATATTTGTTCATCATGAGAATCAGAATGGAGATTTGTATCATCAGCAAAAAGAGTAGTCGATACATTAAATGACTTGGTAAGTCATTAATATATAATAAAAACCGAAATGGTCGTAAAATCGATCCTTGAGGTACACCATATTTTATCTCTTTCATGTAAGATTTATTAGAGTAGTCACAAACGTATTGATAACACTGATTAAGATAACTTTCAAATAGTTTGAATATATGGCCCCTTACACCAAAGTTATTTAGCTTATTTAATAATAATTTATGGTCAATAGTGTCAAATGCTTTTTTTAAGTCAATAAAAACGCAAGACGAAAAGAGTTTTTGATCTTTTAAATTTCTTACAGTTTCAACAAATTTCATTAATGCTAAAGTGGTATTGTGCTTTTTTCTAAACCCAAATTGATTAGAATTGATTAATTTATGTTTGTTTACATAACTAACTAATCTATTGTATATAAGTCTTTCAAAAATTTTGCTAAAAACAGGTAATAGTGAAATTGGTCTATAATTTGAAGGTTTGCATTTATTTCCACTTTTATGTATAGGTATGATCTTAGCTATTTTCATTTTTTCTGGAAATACGGAGGTTTGTATGCAAAGATTAAATATATCTGTCAACGGATTTAAAAGTATTGGTGATAAAGCTTTAATTACTTTAGATGATATACCATCAAAACCAGTTGATGACTTCGATTTAATATTTTCAATAACTTTTTGTAATTCTATACTTGTTATAGTGTTGAAAAAGATGGAATCAGGATTATTAATGTCAGTTTGGTATGAATTCAAACTTGGCGGTATATTTTTTGCCAAGGAAGATCCAACATTTACAAAATAGTTGTCGAATTTAGTACAATCGATATAATTTTTATTAGCATGCTTATTTTTGCTTCCAGTTATATTATTCAAAATAGAATAGAATTGCTTTGAACCCTTTTATACAGTATTAATTTTATTAGTATATTATTTTCGTTTAATGTTTCGTACTCTAGATACCACTTTATTTCTATAATGCAAAAAACCGTTAAAGTTTTTTGTACATTTATTTTGTTTAAATTTCCTATAAGCTAAATTTCGTTTTGTTACTAAATTTTTTACTGAATTATTTATGAAGTTTATAGAATAATCTTTTTTGAATTTAACAATCTTAAATTTTTCAATTGTTTTTTGTAATATATCAAGGAATTTAGAATATATCATATTAGCATTTGAAAAACTGGTTATGTGTATATCTTTAAATCGCTGCATTAAAAGAAACATGCAATGCAATAGTTTTTCATTAGAAAACAAGAATGAATAATATGAAATCAATGTCTTTTTATTGCATTTATAATCAGTTCTACATGTTATAGATATAGGAATATGATCAGTAAACATATCGTTAAGTAAATCAACAGAAACAATGTCGTCCATTTTAAAATTTGTAATTATATGATCTAAACACGAGCCATTGTTATTGTGTGGACGAGTAACGTCATTTAATAGAAATTTAAAGTTATTTGCGGATATACATTGTAAATATGAATCACTAATGGGTGTTGCTATTAGAGTATCAATGTTAAAATCTCCCATAATGATACATGGAGATCTTGTTTTGTTGCGATCATCAAGAAAATTATCAAAGTTTGAAATGAAATTGTACGTGTCATTGTTTGGCGGATTGTATATGACACATATATTAAAGCTAAGAGAGTTTGGTAATTTACATCTACATACTATGCATTCTGATATATAATTTACGTCTAGAATTTCATAATTAATTGATTTGGCCAAGTAGATTGCTACACCACCGCCTTTCTTTTTTAACCTAGGTTTTGAAATTAAAGGATGGAAATTTTCAATATGATAAATTCCTAAGTCGTCATTTTCTTTAATCCATGTCTCAGTTAGACATAAAGCTGAAAGATTAGAGTTAGTACCGATAAAAGCTTCTACAGATTCAAAATTCTTATTTAACGACCTTACATTTATGTGACATATTTTTAAATTTGACTTATGAAATAATCTATTATTTATTTTGCATGTTTTAGTCTTAAAATTTTGTTTAGAGCTATTTATATATTCATTATTTAAAAAAACTGGGGATATAAACTATACAAATCCTCTAAACTGTAGTTCTTCCTGCGATCTTTGGAATCTATGACGCAAATCTTCTCTTCATTGGTCCACACTTTTTTTATCGCCTCCATCTTTCTCAACTGCGATGTAATTCTAAACCTTAAACTGGTACAATCATTGTTAAAAAACACTCCCTGTTCTGATTTCCGCTTATTTCTCATCAAATCATGTTTCACTTCTTTCCTCACAAACTTTGCCATGATAGTAGGGCATTCACCGTTCCTAGTTGGCAATCTATGACAAACTGAGATGTCCTCTACATTGATCTTCACGCATTTACTCACTGCGTCTCTTACCACTTTGTAGATGTCCTCACCTTGTCTAAACGGAATCCCAGAAATCCTCACATTATCTCTACGGCCATACTGTTCGAGCTTCTCTACTCCAAAATCAAATTTAATATTGTTTTTTTGACATAGTTTTTCCTCAAGCTGTTGCACCTTCTCAGCAGCACAGAATCCACAAAAAAATTCTCTGTCAAAAAAATTCCTCGAAACTCGTTTGGGAACCCAAATAGTTACCCAGCAAGGACAATCCTTGGAAGTACATTCTACTTCATGGTGACTTGCTTCTGTTTGATTACGCGACATTACTTAAATCTAATTAATCTGTGTAATAACAATAAATTTAATGTGATTAAAATTCAATATTGTAAATTATCCCAAAATGGCCCAATGGGAACTAGCTTCATTGATGTGTACAGTGTACATGTTTCGTCATCTTTTATATCACCGTGGCAGGCACTTTTTCAACACATGATTCCAAACAGCTGGCGTCGACTCTTAATCATGTGCAAAATGAAACAATTAGGTTCACCAGAGGAGCAGCGATATAAATGGAAGACTGTCAATTTTAATCAGTGTTTAATGCTATCCACATTATTCTCCTTTTCTGCCCTCTTAATGACAGCATACATGCAATTTATGCCGAGATTTTCAAAGCACAATATCACATATAATAAATTTTACTACAACAAAGGGAAGTGAATAGCAAACGCAGTAAACATCACCCTTAGTGGAATAACAGTCTCTCTGTTTCGAAGAGAAAGGAATAATGCTTTTAAGTTATGAGATAATAGAAAGAGTACTCAAGTAGACGAAAGTACTTTGAGTATAAACGTAAATTTCAGAGGGAGGCTCGTGTGGTCAATCGCAAATACTAGAACGATCGATGTACGAATCAGACAGAACCTCTCACCCTTTTGCACAAACTCAGTAGCAACACGTAAGATCAAAAAACTCACACCATTGTTAGTTACTATCAGATATCAAATGGGGAAGCATGTTCGTCCGTTTATGATCTGCAAAAATACCTAATAAACTGTTTCTTCAAATTATCAGATAGAGTAGATCTTTTGATGATGATGTATATTTATCTAAACTTTGCTATTCTAACGAATTAAATATTGACAACAGACCGATCTTGAGCACTTTACTCATAGAATAGAATAGAAAATATCTTTATTTCATATTGAAATAACATCAAACTGACTTGTTAAAAATAACGTTGAACCATGTCAATCTTCTGAAGGGAAGATTTCTTGGCACCTCCCCATACACCGGATGCATAAGTTAGGTTTAGAACAATCAATGCCTTGTATAGACGATCCAGTTCGTCTATAGAATAACCTTTTGCTTTGAGCTTATTTAGGAGAAATATTTTACTATTGCATTTCCGAAACATCTTCTCCAAATAATTTTCGAATGTAATTCCTCTATCTACGTGTACTCCCAGAACCTTGATGCTGTTACACACTTTGCCGCTTTGCTTTTTAGGTAACCTCGCAGAGTTATTCTTGTTTATTACGATCTCGACAATTTTACTCTCATATATTAACGTGCTGTTCAATCTACACCCCTCTCTACTTTCTGAAATTCTGCGATCACACCCGTTAATTCCGCCTACCAAAATGGTCGCATCGTCGGCATATTTAAAAATAAAGATATCTTCACCATTGACATCAAAGTCATCATATAGTAGATTGAAGAAGATGAGACTGAGGATGGACCCTTGTGGGATGCCGGCATTAGTATCTGAGATATCTCCCTATTGAAGTCAACAAGTGCTCTTTTCCAATCAAGAAGTCACATACCAAATTAACGACATGCGAAGGAATTTGGAGTTTTTTTAAGCAAGAGATCATGCGATCTCCAGGAACCCGGTCGAAGGCTCAAATCAATAGCAACGACTTTCACGTAATCATACTTCTTAAGCATGTTCTTCGCACAATTGGTCGCACATATCAAAGCAATTTCCGTCGATGATTTTTTGCGAAAACCAAATTGATTTGACTTCAATCGGGAATTATACTCAACAGCTATAAATTTATCATAGATAGGCCTTTCAAAATTTCGGGATAGGATAGAGGTAACAGAAACAGGTCTTAGATCAGATATAAGCCTTATTCTCGTGGATTTCGGCACAGGCACGATTCTAGAAACCTTTAATCGTATTGGAAATGGATTGTAAACATGACACAAGAGTTCGGCTGTGTTGTGAGCGTTTCTTCATCGAGCCCGCCGGCGGTCTTCATAATTCTGCGCAGACTGTAAAATACTTCAGCAATAGTAAAACAAGGGGCCTCTTGATCGGAAATCACCATTTTCTACAGTTCGTGATATTAATCAATGTGAGAAATACTGGCGTAATGGGCATTTATTTCCTCTGCCTGAAGGTGAGATGATGTGTGAATTGTGACTTTTTATTTGATGCCTGCTTCCACCATTGTTTCGATCCCTTTAGATTTTTGCTCTTGGTGATGTTGAATAGAATAACCCGCTGTATTTTTTAGATAACTCCGACGTTTCATTTTTCTTATTCCGAGACTCGAGTCGGTATTTCTGCTTGGTAAGCAGCTAGAATAAAGGGGTAACGTGATTCAGATTTTTTTCCGACACCTTTACTGGTTTTTTCGAACAATATATGTTGTACCATTCTTGCAGCCGGTAAACTATTGCGTCTATAGCTTATTAGTATTCTCCATGTATTTTCCGTGATATCCGTTCTGTCTATAGCACTATGAAGTAAAATAACATTTCGTGGCCTGATGTCACAGATGAGTACCACCTTGCGCTTAATTTTGGTTTGGTCTTTGGCCTTCAAAATAATTGCCATATGGTCAAAGGCGACCGTGGTGCTCTTGGCACTGCCAGGAATATAGTCAACCGAAGCCGTGGATAAGATGAAATCAAGTTGATTTGAGCCACATGATGATCCCGTGTACAAATGAGAAAAAGGTAACGCATCAAGTATTTGCTTGTTAGTGTTAAAATCGTTAACATCACCGCATATGCTAACATTACATTACAGGTATTCCATTTGAAAATATTCCACAGAGTTGACAATAAAATCAAAATAAGAATTTTCTCTCCGGCAGTTAGGAGGTTAATACAGGACACAGAAAATGTGATTTCCATGAATAGACCTAAAATTTACACAAAGAGCTTCAAAAGAATCATTATTTGGAGGGTGAATGGCAGTGACGTTATGTCCTGATTTGAAATACACACAGACTCCGCCACCTTTTTCTTTATCCCTGTTCTCTTAGGAGCAATCCTGACGAATGATGGTATAATTCTCGATATTAATAACCTCATTTAGGATATCTGAATTAAGCCATGATTCCGTTATGAAACACATGTCGATATAATTATAGAACTTAGATCAGGTCCCATAGAAGGCTTAAATAAGGAAAATGTTTTCAGTTTGAACATTTGCAAGAACTTTAAGTTTTCCCATGCACTATCTACTTTGACACGAATAGCCCGTGTATGGCCACTTTTCGGTGCAACTAGATCACACATTCTACCTGCTCATGTGACAATAGATTTGCCATTTGATTACGATCTGACACCATTTGCTCAAATGGTTTTCGAGTCGGCTCCGGAACTCCACGAATACGGAGGGAACAGTCATCCGCAGAGAGTTTATTTTCGATTCTGTGACACGATTAGTGGTTGACTGGATATCCTCTGCTACCTTTGGAACACTTTAAGCAATTGACTGTACATCCTCTGCTACCTTTAGAACACTTTGAACAATATCATGGATAGAATCAACCTTCTTCCCAATGTTTTCCTTCATCTGTTTGAATTGAGAGAATACTTCCATGAATAGCTAGATGGCGGAGATTGTCTAGCTTCATGTGATTGATCACTTTGGATGTTTCGTCACCTTTGAATGTGAAGAGTTCTTCTACGGTTGGATAGTAGTCCTTAATTGAGGCTATCTGAAATCTCCCCGTTTGAGGTGCCTTCCCGATCATCTCCCATAATACCTCAATTCTCACTGAATCTAATAAACTGTATAATAAACAGGCATGTTACTTTTGATGAAATCCAAAACATCGTTAATTCCTGTAAGAATAATAAAGCATCTAGATTAGATTATATTCACGCGCATCATCTCATGTAATGTTTATTACATCCAATGAAGGTAATATAATAACAAATATAAATACTTGTTTTAGAAATTCAAGTAGCGCTTATTGGGTTGATTATTTTGTATGGCTTACGTCAAATTATAAGGAGAATAATTTTTTAAATAATGATATGCATTATTTTCAACAATTATGAATATTTTCGATGGATGTGTATTTTTTATATATACGAAAGTTATACAGCATCCACAGTACTCCAAGAATTCCTTCTGTTAAGTATTTCATTAGTGCAGCTTAATGCACAAAAAAAATATTGTAAGAGAAATAGTATCAAATATAATAGAAGCTAGCCAAATCTGAAAGAAAAATCGATGACTATGCTAAAGCCATACTTGTTAGGAAAAAGATTCCTTGGTTTATTGCTATTTAAAAACTGCACAACGTAAATTTGTTTTGCTTGATTTGCCTTTATCACTGGCAAAAAACATGTGCTGATTTCATGTCTTCAGTTGTCAATGAACTACGACAGCAAATGTCTTTTCGTAGAACTTTAAAGGGAAAGTTTCAATATTAAGTTATATACATATAATTTTATACTTCTCTGATGTGAAATATACTTATGTACATACTTCAATTTAGTCAAATGTTAATATTTATTTGTTTTTAGTCTATTAATCAGTGTAGATACTCTTGATGTATGTTTCAGAATGAATAGAGAAATTCTCTTGCATTACTACAAATTAGGTATTGCTACGTTTACTTATTTTTATTATTTGAATTGTAGTTAAATCTCAAATTTTAAATCATCAAAGTCCAACTATCGGTCTTTTCAAACCTACTATTGGTGGAACTTGTCAAGAAGCTTCGATAAGAGAGAGTATCTACTGTGCCATAACATCGTGGGCACTTTCCTTAGCATACAGGTATGTTATGACATGTTGCTATGAGCATAGAGGTTTCAATTAATTAACTCTAACTTTCACACAGTGTGTTTAATATTATGCGGAGTTGAACAATTTAAAACTCTTGCTTCTATTATCAATTTGATTGAGTGTAAATTAATGGAAGAATGTTTGTATGATGCGTTTCTCAAATGTATCTTTAATCAATCAATCTCAAGATTACTTTATTTTTAGTTTGATTATGAACGCATTAAGTTTTCGTAGTGATCATTGTTTTGATGCAGTAGTGAACACATTGATTTACTTCAAAGAAAATGTCACTAAAATATTGAATGTAGAAGTTAAGCAATCATTTTATATTACATTTGCATTTTTATATTTCCTAAACAGATGTTAGAAAATTTTGTTGAGCACAACAGGGGGGGGGGTTTTATTATTTAATTGACTAGTACTTATGAAAGTATGCTTCCGAAAATTACCATGAAAACAATTAATGAAATTTCCAAAAAAATCTGTATATTAAAGTAGTTATACAAGTACCTTTAAAACAGAGGAAAAAAAATTATTGTATTCAAAAAAGTTGAATTGAAAAATTATGCGAAATGTTTGCATTCGAAAAATAAAAAGTGAAACTGAAAATTATGTAAGAAAAGTTATAATTTTCAAATGATTGAAGTTTTAAGGTTTCGAATTATGTTTAACCAAGACATTACATAAATGTAATTTTTATAAAAAAAAGTAATATGAATAGAAAGAAGCATGGAATCTAAAGGCCATCATTTGGCTCTTCATTTGAAGAACGTAATTTTTTATAATTTCTTAAATGTCTTATGGAGTATATTTTATGCTTTTAGGCATGTTGATAATGACAATGGCAGAACACATGAGTTGCAGCAGAGTGCTGTGAAATGTATGCGGGGAATTCTGTTTTGTTTTATGCGGCAAGCGGCTTTAGTAGAAAAGTTCAAAAGTGATCAAACGGCCTTCAACTCACTTCATGCAGTTTATCATTTTAAGACAGGAAATGTAATGCATTCCTCTGATGAGTATCATCATTTGCAGGTTAGCCAAGTCTTATAGCTTCCCATTGTTTTAAGTGTTGATTTCCATTTATAAATGGTATAAAACTATATCTTATCAAAATCCTTATTATGTACAAGTTCAGTTATGTTTGAAATAATAAATGAAATTATAGAGCTGTTTTACATCACAACCGATACTGAATAAGTCAATATTAGATCAATATATGAGTTGATTGCACACCACAGTGCGAACGTTATGCAAAGTTTTCCTGAATATATTTAGCAAATTTGAATTACGTTCCTTGAAAAATAATTATATATATATATATATAGGCTCTAGATACTATGGGATTTATATCCACCGCCCGCACTTTTCGCTTTTCCATACTATCTAGAGCCTTTTTTGATGGAAGGCCAGAATAATTCATTTTATCAAAACATTTTGCGTTGCGCATTTGGAAAGGGGGTCTAGTTTCTTATGTATGAGTTTCAAGTTTTTTCAAAAAAAATTTTTGGAACCCGCATCCAGCGCCCTACGCCATAGTATCTTGCGGCCGTATATATTTTTTTGTATCCAGCACTTTGTAGAATTTTAAAATTTTGTATCCAAAGCCCGTATATATGTATGTATATATACGCTGTATAACTTTTTTAACTTCGATTTTTCAAAAAAATTTTTTTTCAATATTTACATTTATCTATGTGTACACCTCGCTCCATTCCACATTTTTTGCTTTATGTAAACAGCAATTTCAAATGCATATGCGCATAACCAATAGAATTCTTAATATGTATGAACGTAAACCCAAAAACTGTTCCCGACATTGCAAACCATCAATGTTGGAATGTTATAATATATATTATTATATATGTTCCAAACATTGCATTTGACGGTAATCAAGCATATATAGTTTTTAAAAGTTGTTTTAGGCTCATATTTTAAAGAATTAGCTATTTGAAGGAAGCTATCACAATGGTTATAAAACATGTAGACATTTGCTGCAATTTATCGGCAAATATGATCAATAAACGTTGCTTCCATTACGAATCAAGATTGTTGCTAATTAATAGTAAATTTTCCTATTGGAAACCACCCTGTAAGGACAGCCTACAAGAGACTTAAATAATAATTAATTTGTATTTCGATATTTCTATTTAGCAAAAAACTCAATGACGTAAATTTTTCAAGATATATCAATTTAATTTACAATAAATTCGGAAAATAACTTATATACAATTACTATCAAAATATAAAAAAAATTAGAAATATATGAATTATTTTTAAATTCTTTGAAAGTGTACATATAAAAGGTTTTAACCCCTTTTGTACTGAAAGCGATATATATTTTTTAAAATGTACTATAAATCAATCACATGCAACGCCATTTTAAAACAAAGCTTTTATTTTGATTTTTATCATCTTTTGTTATCGGGTTAGTTATTCTGAATCACCCTGTGTAGTGTGAGCTAAGAGTAGATTTACAGCCTTTCCATTTTTGATCTACTAAATTGTTACTAGTTTATGATATACATACTTTAATCGCACATTTTTAAAAATTCTATTTTCTAAAGTTCGCATTCTGTACGCATACTTTTATATTGTAACTATTCTGTACTTTTCTCCTTTTCTATACCTTAATGTCAATGCTTTATATATATATATATATATATATATATATAAAGCACATTTTGCTAAGATTTATATTAATTGGAATAGAGAAAATTGCTTTAACGTTTTCGACTATAATTTAGTAATCATCAAAAATAATAAAATTTGTGGGAAATTGATACGGATTTTACAATATACTACAGTAATTAATTAATACAGATACAGTGATCTTATGTTCTTCTGCCTATGTAATAGCATTGATTTTTTATGATCTTTAATTAGGAAGGCTTCAGATATTTTTGATTTGTTTGATTTTAAAATTATTCTAAAATTGTCCGGATTGATGTTATGAATGTGTGTAAATACTTCAGATTGAAGATGTCCTTTAATATGTTCGGATTTACGCGTTTCAAAATTTCGTATAGTCTCACCGATGTATGTCTTTCCACAGACATCACAATTATATATATATATATATATATATATATATAT
>CABFPE010000651.1:13708-27584 GCA_900660155.1 Hofstenia miamia | reverse complement strand
AATAATAATAATAATAATAATGAATGACTTTATTTACCGCTAAAGGCAGATACTACAAAAAAATAAAAGCTTGTCAAGTTTTATGGCAGGGAGAACAGACACATAGAGCAGTGTTTAGAAGTTTTCAATTGCCTTAAAGAGTAGTATTAAATTTTTTAATAATTAGGTATATGCAACGACTATCCGCATAGATTAAAATGTAAAAGTAAAAATGCATATGTTCGGATGTATTCGGATTTTCTTATGATGTCATTTACAATGTTTACTATTTTATATTATTTCGCTTGAACAAATTTAAGAAGTTTCTGATACATAGATTTCTTCTCTCAATCACGAAGTTCAATGTTAAAATCGTATTGAGTTGCAACCCGAAAGAAATGTAATTCATATTTAATTTTCTATGAAGATTAAGCCATTAAACTTGGTTGAGTTTTCTTGTTTTTTTACTGGAATCTGCCATATAATCTTTCTTTACTGTCTGTATCAATGGTATAAGTTTCGTAGAAGTAAAATCAAAACATGCAATTCAATTCATTTATTTCAAATTTAGGTGTCATGGATATATTACGCGTTAACTTTTGCGTGAATTAATGCCTTAACTAGAGACCAATTAAGCACTCGTCGACTTCTGAGTACAGCACTGAGTGAATTTGCCTCTAGTTAACGCTTTAGTTCAAATAACTTTAGAATATCACTTACCTTAGAATAATGAAAATGATTTAAGTGTATCTAATAAGGAGAGAATAAATAGGCTTTTTAACTGGTCTATTAGTATAATGTACAGAATCAATAGACAACAGACAGGTGCAAAGCTGCAATCATTAGCGATTTTATCTCCAGAATTTAACATAAAGTATCACAGTTCAGTAAACTTGTTTAAATACATAAATAACATATCACTTACCTTAGAATAATGAAAATGATTTAAGTGTATCTAATAAGGAGAGAATAAATAGGCTTTTTAACTGGTCTATTAGTATAATGTACAGAATCAATAGACAACAGACAGGTGCAAAGCTGCAATCATTAGCGATTTTATCTCCAGAATTTAACATAAAGTATCACAGTTCAGTAAACTTGTTTAAATACATAAATAACATATCACTTACCTTAGAATAATCAAAATGGGCCATTTCATCTTATTTGCTTTTTTTCATAAATTTTTTTTCGATACTAATTCTATTTTAGGTGAGTATTGGTGTTTTTGGTCATGAAGAGTACATGATAAAGTCTCCTTTATCTCCAGCAGTGCTAAAGAGCATAATCTTTGAAAAGTGTGCTGGACACGATCCACGAGATGCGGTTCTTCAGCAAGAAATGATTCTTAATTTTAGTAAACTTATTTCTAGTCAGCCTCACTTGTTTTTTGTAAGTTATTAGTTCTTCTCTTATTTACGATGCTATTTACGTCTCCTTTAGAATGTGCTATTTAAGACTGATTTAGGGTATGATCAAAGTTCGTGTGGGATGGGCAATTCAAGCAATGCAAAAGGAATTTACGCGAAAGAAGGCTCTTCAAACACCCGATTATCAATTCAACTCAATGGTATGTTGTCTTTAATAGCTAAGAATTGTATTGATTAGTCGTGCCTCATCTGAACATTAGGTATGAACAATTTTAAATCTTTCTTAAAAATCGAATTTCTCATTGAAAAAGTTGATATTTTCGACTAGTTCAGGCACAGAAAGAATTTTGTAGCGTACGAACCCGTAAATGTGTGAATATCAAAGTTTTCAAAATTTCTTAACAATTGTTGAAAGATGTGACCTAAGCGGTTTGTTACTTTAGTTTTACTAGCACAGGGCTTTTCAAGTGTTTAGAAATCCTCCTATTGACATCAAATTTTGGTCACACTTATTTTATCTTAGGTTTTTGAACAAAAAATTCTAAATTTTTTTCATGTAATGACGTCACGAAATATGTCAACAATTGGGAGATTTTTAAAAAATTAATGAATCTGTAAACTTAATGCTAAGAACGTTTAGAAGTAAAATTTGCATTTTTCACAATTTTGATATAATGCGAAAGAAAATTCCCCTGGAAACTCAAGCACAGCCAAAAACAAAAAAGTCACTGGCTAAAGCCAAATTTTGCTGGAAATATACCGATGATCAAACTTTATTTATTATTTTTTATCCGATATAAAATATGACGAAAAGTAATAAAATTTCAGGCTAAGTCACCCACTGGTTAATATGCATTGATAGCAAATACTGGTCGTGGAGCACATTGAGTTAGTAGGGTTAAAGAAATTCTTTTGGCAATAGGAGGATTAGACATAAATTTTCAAATACCTACTGTGACGTACATGCAATGAGATTTAAGAAAATCACGACGAATTTTACTTCGCTCTCATAAGTTAATAAGCTATATCTCAAAGAGTATTGAACAATATAAATTGCAATTTTCATCCTATATTGATCAATACTATCACTAATAGAAGTTGCAAATATTTTCCAATTTTTGTAAGTATGTGAATTAATCAACATTATTTCGCAATTTTCGTTATTGACTAATCTTTATAATAGATTTATCTTGATTTTGTCTTCCATCGAAATGCATAATGAGAAACCATCGTAAATTTCTCACGATTGTGACGTCACTTACTTACAAAGAATATGTGTTCATAAGCCAATCAGATTTAATGATTTGGCCTTCGCAAAGTCCATGTCATTGCCTGTTAGATATATTTCAACTGCAGTCTAATTTTACATTAACTACACGTGACATTTTTGTCAGCTAAGAAGACTACTAAATTATTTGATCTTAATTCCACTAATCGATTTAGGAATTCTATGGCTTATCTCCAAGCGAGATGAAGCAGCTTTTTCATGACGTCATTCTTCTTGTTGATAAGTCCAGTGTTTTATCTTGGAAACAAAACAGAGAGCTTTTGGGTGCCCTGAACAAAGTGCCAAACAAGTTTTTCGATAATGGTAATAATTTATAATATTAAATATTTCTAGTTTTGTGATATTCATTCCGGACTTTTGCTCTAGTAGAAGTTCGAATAGTTGGCTTTTTAGTCAAAGTCCCTGCTGAATTCCTTGTTACAAATCCAATAGATTCAGTTATGAAATGGAATCAGGAAAATGAAATGAAATTCAATACATCTAAAACTAAGTGCAAAGTTAGATTTAAAATGGGACAAGCATAAAAACAAAGTGTTCTAAGCAGTTAATGTATTAGTTTATCTAAGAAGAAATGTCCCATATTGAACACCTAAGTTTATAAAAACTAAGTATTCATGAGTAATATATGATCAGTTATAACTTATGGATACCAATGTTGGTAACCAAATAGATATCCATTTGAAAAACCTGAACGATTTCAAAGGAAATGCTTACACTGCACTTTAAATTCAAATGATGAGATATCGTATATGAATATGCTAAGCCTTAATATACTTTCATTTCCTCTTCAATGTATGATCTGAAGTAACGAGTTTAAAGAACACTTCATAGCAACTATTATTAGTTATCTGACTAATTACTTATCAATCTATTCCAATATTAACATTTATTATCGTTCTAGCATTGTAAAGAAGCTACTTCTTATATTTTTTGATGAATATGTTATTAATCAATTTGAATTGAGCTCATGATTTCTAATTTGCAATTGCAAACAAACTAGCTCATTTCATAAATTGAAATAATTTGATATTTGTAAAGTGCATTTTTCTTCAAAATCGTACCAAGATTTTAGCAGTTTAGTAACGATTTGTAGTAGTAGTATGTATGTATATTTACTGATTTAATGAAATGGCACTTCCAATATTCCTTAGTCATTTTTTGAATTCTGTAGATTATATTTATTTGTCTGTGCAATGTTTTTTTTTTAATATTCTTCGAATCAAAGTTTCAGAATCTCATAAGATCTTCAATTGTGTTCAAGGATTCTGTTAATTTTTTTGTCATTAGCGCGGGAATCTAACTCATTGTCAATCAGAAATTTCACTGTGTTATTTTTAGGTCATATATCAAAGTAAGAAGCAACTGGTATATATGAACCAGTTGGTTTTAGTTTTTATGCCAATTCGTAGAAATATCACATCAAATTGTGTATAACTAATGGGTTTGATCTTAAAGCAACTATACTTTGTGTTTAGTTTGGGATGTTTTGAATCGCTGTCCTGGAGGATTTCGAATTGTTGGTCATTATATTCCACAGGTTTCATATTTGAACATTTCAATTATTTAATTTGTTCAGTTGCTTAAATATCGTGTATGCCTATAGAATAACTTACACATATACCGCTATCTCCGTAATGGAAAATTCCTCGTGGTATTTGAAAAACAAACCTATATGACAGTTTTACTGTTCTATAATGACTACATGTGGGCGCTGTTAGATAAATAACCTGTCTTGTGCTGACCCATAAACCTGTTTAACATGTGTTGATTTTAACTTGACTTAACCTGATAACTTTATACAATTCCATGTTTATCTATCAAATGTGCATTAGGGTAATGATTATTTTCCTTTTTTGTGATTTCAAAGAAAAACTACCACAGAACAATGAGAAATGGTGCTTACATCTAAAAAAAAGCAATATTACTAAACTTTTTTTTAGCCGAAATTCATTTTATTTTTTTCTTATTCCAAGTAAAATTGGCTACTCTAAAATGAGTTCAATAAATTGTTCTTATACTTCAATATTCCCACAATCACCTACTTTGTCCGATAAAATATGTAATATTTGATTTGACTTAAATTGTAACCTTTCGTGGCACACCAGATCCCGGATTGTAAGATACTGTCCTTAATGGAATCACTAACTAAATCGTTCATTTTAGGTGTTGATAGATTTCGTTCCATATATGATTCAGTCACTTTTAATGTTTTCATTTTTTTCATTGTGGTATGAAGGTTGATTCATATTTGGACCTTTTCCAAATGAAACCTTCGAATTTGTAGTTTCGCTGTTGCTTTAGCTTAAATGAAAGAAATCCTTTGTGAAATGTTCATGTGGGTTTGAAAGCCATTATTCCTTCACCAGAATGCCAAAAGTTATCCTCTTTTTTCAGACTTTCTATAGTTTTTCCATGTTTAACTACTTTGAGAAGAAAAATTGTTGGTAAATTGACGGGTTCCTTCTCCAATGTAGTAGGCTCTTGTTGATGTTTGCAGTCATCATAGTCTTTGTCACACATGTTGTGACAAAGAGCTCTTAACTTAATTAAAAATTGCTTGGTTGTGATTTAATACTGGTACTTTTTGAATCTTCATAAGGGAGATCTGAATTTCTTGAGATGACTCCAGTGTGTGAACATGAATGTTGAATTGAGTATTTTTTAAAAAGGAGTCTAAGAGAATAAGTTTGTCAACATGTAGTAAGAGAACACAACACCATGGAAGTTTTATTTTAAACTTTAACAATACAAGACTTGCGAAACTATTCAATAACCATGGCTAGTTTACATAGTGCCAATTGAGCTAATTCTTATTAATTCTGTATCTAGGGAACGTCACTGTGATTGTCTCAGGTTTTTGATGGAATCAAAGTGTTATCATCACCCTAGTGCACATGTTGTAATGATTTTGTAGGAGTAAATAAATTAGATTTGAAACGTGTAAACACTGAATTGAAATGAATATACATAAGCTTCATTCTGCTTCTATTTCTACATCGTCTTTGTAACGATTATAATGGATAATAATAAAACCTTGTCTATATTCGATTGGATATCATTAGTAAAGAGACTTATCATTAATCATCAGAATCTAGATCCATTATGTTTTGAATTCTTTAAATTTTCATTTTCTTTATCTAATTTATTATAATTTTTAGCAGCCGACTTTGTCGGATTTGACGAAAGTGGATCTTAACTTCGCTATGCTTATTGAAGATTGTCTGGGGAAAGTTTCCGAGCCTGTTTATAGACAAATGGTCGTTGAGGTACGTTCTAAAAACCATTCACTCTCTTACATTGTGTGAATAAATTTCTTATTGCTTATCGTGAATAATATCTTAAGGTATCAATTAGCATTTAAGGGGTTGAAGAGGTTAAAATTTTGTTAACCTTTTTCAGGGACTTTTGTCAACGTTTTGTTAACATCATATTATTGCTTATTTAAAGCAACTGAACATTTCAAAAACACTTATTTATGAAGAATATATTCTTGTGAATAATAAAAAGACTTAGCACATGAAATATGTCTACTGTTGCTTATAATTGATAATTGAAATCAAGACGTACAGGGAATCTACTAAAAATCTTATATGTATTGTGCAATATACAGATAAAAATATACTCACTCAAAACACTGGTTTTCAAAATGAGAATGTAAAGATAACACCCTCTGCATAATGTGGATTTGCAAACTATATGGTGAATCAAGGATTTATACTAAGAATTCTGAGAAAAAATTGAACTAGTTACTTTGTCAAGGACACACCATCGTTTAACTCTTCTATATGAGTAATGAAAACTTGATAATTGGTATTCTTTTATCTATAAAGTTGGTGGTAAATGCATCATTTCAAAGTTTTTTCTTGATTTTTTGGTTGGTGAAGTCTACATTTAATATGGCTCTCGCCAAACAAAAAAAATTCTGCAAAAGTTTTTGTTCAGTTCATATTTGCCTCATCGACGAGAATATAAAAGAAATTAAGAATGCACAGATTCTCAGTTATAAAATTTCAACAGATTTTTATCAAACCTATCAAAACCACTTTTTCCTAGGCTTGAGAGACAGAAGTCCTATAAATTTTTAATATATTAATTTTGCAACTACTTTCCTTATGTACGCATAGATAAGATAATGATATTTATGTCCAATAGAATAAATGTTATTGAAAAAATGCACCACTGTTGAAATATAAAACTACAGATGATGTCAACCAAATGTGGACAGACGTCCTGATGATGGCTAACAGGTTATGCGAATTTAACTGATGTGAAATTAACGGGTTAATTACTTCAACTATTTTTCTATTGTTTGATGCGACGTATTTTTAATAACAAATTGGCATTATTGATGCATGCGCAAGAGGTGGCGTGGTCTTATCTAAAAATCCAATGTAATGAAAATGAAATGTTTCATTCAAAAACAATCACCTGAATGTTTGGCTTTTCAAAATTGTCTGTTAACCGTTTAACGTTTTCTTAGCTAATCAATATCGGTTAACCGCTTGAGGCCTTCAATTTGGCCCTATTATTCCTTCAGTTCAAGACTAAGCCGTTTATGAAGATTGCAATAGGGAAATGACTAGTTTTCTACATTGGAATGGGTGTTATACTTCGGAAATTACCAAGGTTTGATCGATCTGTTGTATGCACTTATGCCAGTTATGAAATATTGCTTTTGCATAGTTAATCTAATTGTGTTTAGATGTTTATGGTTATATATTTGTGTCTAATAAGAAATCCCGAATTGAAGGTCGAGCATACCCTAGACTTCGATGAACTTCTCAATTACGCTTTTAAAAGATTTATTCACGAAACCAAAGGGTATTTTTATTTCTTAAACACATATTACATTATCGTTCAAAAGGATTTTACCACCAATGAGTAGACATAATTTATCCATTTTTTGCTTTGTAAAAGAAATAAAGCAGATAGTGAACAAGTGTTTGTTGCAACTGGTGATTAAGTTAACAAATTCAATTTCCCACATTGCATCGTGTGCATGATGCAGCATGTTAATTGTCAAAAACCGAATTCTGTGTGGTGCAAAAAAATTGAACCACCCAATTAAAAGCTTTTTTAAACATCATAAAAAATAATAAAAAGTTCAAACAAGTTATTTCATTACAACTATCACTTTACGAGATATATTATAACGCTTATTAGTCCCTTAGTCGAATTGCCCATATCTCACTCAAGTTTTTTGCATGGTCTTAGTCGAGTTTTTGCTTTACTTGAGCCCACATGTTCTCAATCAAGTCGAGAACAGGGTTTTGGATACTCCACTGTTTTCAAGAAATCGTTTTGTATTTATTGATGTGTTGGAAAATGTCGTCCTCGCCGGGGTATGATAAGTTTTCTTCAAGAATTCTCTGGTACTTCCCACTATTAATTAGACCATCAATCTTAATAATTCTTCTCATCCCACCCCTTCGAATGAAACTCTTTTGTAGATTTTGTTGAAGCTTACCCTGGGGGCACCGAACAAACCTTCTTCTTCGCGGAAATATTTGAAACTTGGCTTCATCTGTAAATATGACGTGTGCCCAGTCTTGCAATGAGAGGCAACTAATTCTTTTACAGAATTTTTATCGATTCATTTTCTGCTTCTTTGTTAGAATGTGCAGCTATTCTGGCAGATAATCCATTGGGTCGAAGAATTCTTAGAAGTCGAAACAGATTTTCCAACACTCCAGGCTGATTTGATTTGTGCAGCACTGAGTTTCGAGTTGGCCTTACACAGTCAAACAAGAGCCTGCACATGTTTTGAAAGTTTTTTGAGGTCTCCCGAAGTTTGATTTGAGTGTAGTACACTGCTCTTGTTCAAATCGCTTAATCATTCTGGACGCAGTCGCATGAATTTTGTTAACTTGACGGGCAATCTCTCGTACACCGAGACCTTCTTGACGTTGTTCGATAATCAATTCTTAATTCAATTGCTGGTATATCTAGGCTAAGGTGTTCACTAATATGATAAAATGTATATAACTCGTATTGAAGAATTGCGATTGGATTCCCGTACTATAGCATAGTTTGTTTAATTTTATACAAAAATATTTCTTAAAAAATTCAGCTAGCGCTGATTACTTGAATTCTGGTGAGACATTTCTATAAGAAAAAATATATTTCATTTAACCAAAAACATATTTATTTATCTAAGGATAACTTTTCAATAGTCAAATTCACATCCTGAATCATTCGAAAAACACTCTTCTTCATCATTAATATTCTCAACAGTCTGGAATCTCTCTTTGTTGTTGTCTCTTGCGATTCGCTTTCTTGATCTTGCTTTACGAACCTCAACATCTGTTTCTTTCTCTCCAATGATCACATTTTTTATCGCAAAGACATTTTAACTCCCAAGCTTTTCTCTCATTATTCAGAAAACGATTCTTTGCCTCTTCAAAACCAGGACTAGACAAGTCAAACAGCTCAGGTTTAATAACTTTATGCTTGCTATTTTGAACTAGCTTTAGATTTCTAATACACTTTCCAACTTCAGCTTATGTTAGTCTGATGAAGCAATGTGAAATATGTCTTCTTCCATATGTCCGTGACTTCCTTCACTAGATTGTTCACAATGTCATTTTAAGGCATTTTAGGATTACAATGTCTGATGGACTTGTATCTGCATAGCACATTTACATTTGCAGGAAGTTGTATTTTATTAAACTTGAAATCCTTAAAGTTCTTTTGTAACACATTGCTCCAGCAGGTTTATTGTGTTTCCATCTAAATGAGTAAATAATTAAAAATCAACAAAATTACGAAATTGTCCAAGATAATAAGAAAATATTTTTGTTTATGTTTTTGAGCACTTTGATTTGCAAACAGTTTAACTCACACCTTGCCATGGCGTCAGCTGAATATCACTTGAATTTGTCCCAAACTTTCAAACTAATCTTCTATAATCACCGTAAGAATGGGAATCTGATCACATATCATAGTGTATCATAAATAGTCAACACCCTAAAAGGCATTTGATGTGCATCTTAGAGCTTTTGCTTGCTTATAAAATGATAATAAAATGAAGAGAATTGGGTTTATTTTTTAATAGGACCAATGCAATTTTTTAATTGGGTGGTTCAGTTCTTTTGAACCATACATAATTCGGCTTTTGACAATTAATGATCTACATCATGCACACAATGCCATGTTGGGAATTAAATGTCATTGAATTGGTTAACTTCACCAACAGGTGCAACAAACGCCATGTTCACTCTCTGCTTATGAATTAATTATGCTTACTCACTGATGGTTCAATATTTTTGAACGGTACTGTATTATATTTCCTAAGGTTTTATAAACGCAAATGATAATATGGTATTTAAATGACTTAAGAAGTTGATGAGTACGGGGATGGATGTGATTTTCTTTGTGCCTTGAGGATTGTAATGTAGAGATTTTTTAATGCTTTGAAGCTTAAAGTAGACTTGAATGCTGTCGTCTATAAAAGTGAGAATTGCTTCCTTTTGTTAAGAAAAGTTTATCCTGCTTGAACTACCATCATTGTTGCACAGTTCTTGAAGTTTGTCTTGTTATTTGGGGCAGCGGACGTCCAGCAACTAGGCATTTGTGGACTGTTGTTTATGATGTACAGTGTCTTTGGAATATTTACTGATCTGTCCGGGTAGTTAAATGGCTAATTAACTTTACCATAGTGAAATTTCAAAATTATATAATCGAAATGATGATCATTTGGATTTCCAGAATACCAGAGGTTAAAAGTCTTTGCTAATGATACCATCTGTAGGCATGACACATGTCCCTCAAAGTCACTTTGTTCACTTTCATATGATAAATCTTCATCAAAATGAATTGTCGATTTTGCAACCTTTAGCAGGCACGGTTGACTTGATCGAAAATTGTGCATATAGTATCTAGCATGAAATACCGTACCCTTATCCAACCCGAATTCTGCTAATTCCTAAAATGTTCAAAAGAGATACCATGGAAGATTTACAACATATTTTCAAATGCCAAGATAACTTTGATTGCATTTTCATCAATACTAATGTCAGCAACAATTATCTCTAGTGAACCATACTATTGAACTAATATTTTGAATCCGCGAAATATCTACCAGCTCCATTCAAGATCCATGGACAAGTCTGCATAACACACATTTGATGCATGACTCCCATACCTTGAAATTTACTCATGTGCCCCCACACAGCAAACAATACTCTTCAATCATCACTATCAATGTGATGAGTCTTATCTTTTAAGGATTTTTCGAATTGGCCTAATTTTTGAAAACATTGAAAGAAGACGATTGCGTTCCGATTCAATTATAGATTTCTCAGGAGTGCCTGTTAAACAGATGTCCTTATTATAAATATTTATGTACATCATGCTTATAAGGCTTCACAGTAATTTTGAATCAACTAGCCTTTGTTTAGTTAAGCACCAAATGTTAAGTTTTTAGTTGAATTTCAATTTATATATAATTGTTTATTTTTAATTGGTTTCCTACTATATTTTTATAGTGCTGATGCTGAGCTTCCTCAATCTCACGATGAGTTTTTTAACACCCCTCCACAAGCCAAAAACGGAACTGTGAAGTTTATGTTTCAAGCGGCGATGACACAGTTGTTTGAGTCAGAACTTGCTGTTTCAAAGGATAAGCCTTGCCATGTACAATGATTTCACTTTGTACAATTATGAATTGTAGTAAATAACTTTAGTTTTGTAATTTTCTAATGCAATTAAAATTATGTGTTGTTATTTTGGATTATTCATTTCGTACAAATATTTTCCTTTCTTATGGTTTGCCACAGAATTGGTAGCGGATTGGGTTTCACATGACTTCATAGAATGGTTATCATTTTAACCTAAATTGATTAATCGACACTTTTCGATTGTTTCAGTTGATAGAATTTTGACCTACTGCTTCTAAATTAGTTTATCTTTTGAAAGTAATTAATTTTTTTCTTAAATGAGGTTTGTAAAAGTTATATTTTAAAATGCGAATTCGAATGTACAAATCGCAGTTGCGATACATTTTTCTTCCGTGTTCGTCAATATTCAATTTTGTGGATAGCAGTGCTTTTAAATTGTATTATTTTTCCTTTTAGGTATGTTCAGTAAAGTTCACAAAACTCTTGCATTTAAAAGTATATATATGTTATTTATATTTCAAAATGTTGTATGTACTCTGCAATTTGAGTTTTGCACTGATGTAATCATGTATATTTGTTAACTAATAGAGCAGTTTTGGTGATGAGAAATCATCTAAACTGCAATTGTATTTATGTAACTAATTATATGTACAAGTACAAAATAGAATTCCGTCTTATAAAAATGGAAATTGACTATGTAGGATTAATCAGCCTTGATATCAAGAAAGTCTTTGACAATGGAAATCACTACATTTTATTTTTGAATTTAAAAAGTATAACATTTAAATCCGTACATCATTATTTGGCTGGATAGTTTCATTGGCAATACACAACAAATGGATAAACATGAATCAAACTTTCATATGTGAAAAGATCAGCAAAGGTGTTCCTCAAAATTCTGCTTGTCGTCCATTTCTGTTCAATATATGTAATGATTTTTAAACATTACAAATGGATCTATTATTAAATATGCTAATGATGCATTGATCTGTCTTCCAACTTTAGAAAATCTAGACATCTCACATTAAACATTTGGTACAAAGAAAACCAATTTGAAATCAATTGTAGAAAATCAAGAGAAGTGAATAAATCATTAAAGAGAAAATTTGCTAATGATATACATAAAATTGATTGCTATTCAGTAACAACAATGAAATATCTTGGATTTACCAATAATAACAAGCTTTCATTTAAGCATAATATTGCTTAATTTGATAAAAATATTTCAAATTTCTTAATAATATTAAAAGTAAGAAAAAGATTTTTAAATCAATAATTTTATTCAACTCATTAGTATATTTTATTATAATTTATGGTATACAAGTATATGAAGGTGGATCCGTAATATCGAAACTTACACATCTACAAGAAAGCGTTTAAATATAAACGCATTGCAAATTCTCAAAATCATCAATTGAAACAATTCATTAGCAAAAGAACTGAATAGGCTATATCAAATTTTATAAACCAACCGAAATAATCAAGAACTGTTTTATCAATTATTGTATAGTAGTGCTGTGCGGATAAGACTTAAAAAGTATAACAAAATAAAATTCAATGAAAACAATTATGCAAAATATAAAAAAGAAAATATAACAAATTTAAAAACGAATAGAAAGTTATTAATCCATCAAACTGTCTTTTTTCTATATTATATAGTTAACCTCCTCAGTTCATTTCAAACTCCAATGAGAAACATGTTTATGGTACATGAAATTAATACAATTAATAAATACATGTTCTATTTAACCGCATGCAGCCATTATTGAAGCTAACTAGGAAACTGTTTCTCGTTGACCATAGCCATTAGTAAACTAATGTCCATGTTCCACAGTTTTTGTCTAGCATCAATGAGCCTCCTTTACAATAGCAGGCTCATAGACACGCTCAACCAGGGCTACGTGGAGAGTAGCTATTGATCTTAAAATTAAAATTTTACTCAAAATGTTACCCGACTTTTTAAAGTTGTATTTGTACCCGCAGAAGCTTTACCCGTACCCGGCCGATCTGCTGCTACGACCGGGTAAAAATGGGTACCCGCGTGTAAACCTGTACCTGCAAAGCTCTACTGTATAGATCTATGGAACAAATTATCACCTGAAATTAAAGAAGAATCTAATTTTAAATAAAGAAAAAAATTAAAGAAGAAAAATCTATATTCAGAAATTGTTTTAACAATAAATATAAATACTGATAACAAATTCTGAAAGCGTCAAGAGAAAGTAATACAAAACTATACAAAAAAAGAAAACAACGCATATTTACAAATAAAAAGTGGTTAACTTGGGCTATGACGATTGCTAGTTGCTATTAATAGAGTAATCAGGATTATAAAATTTATAACCTCGCTATTTCAGTTTTTTTATATTATAATTGCAAAAATATTTTTTAATATCCATTTTAAAGTTTTTTAATCTACTTATTTGTTTAATATACGTTGGTAATTCATTCCACATATTTATAGCTGTGTTTAGAAATGAATTTTTCATTATTCATTTTTCATACCTAATAGGTTCAATTATGTGCGTTCTTTTATTTTGCAGCAAGAAAGTCATTTTTGTAATATGGGAAGGTATTGTTAACTAATTTGAAGAACGTCGTTAAGACATATATATGGATGTAAC
>CABFPE010000650.1:436466-448731 GCA_900660155.1 Hofstenia miamia | reverse complement strand
ACTATTAAAATTCCTAAAATTGTGAAATTGAATTATTTCATGTTCTCTTTTGTTCTATTTTAATTTTCTTCCATATACTTTGCATTTTCAGAGAATCTGTTCTCTCGATTTGTATTTCTTATTTCCACATTTTGTTTACTAATTAGTAAAACCGAATTCACAGCTAATGTGACCGCGTTGCATACATTTTTAATGCATAAATGTTATACATTCTGCTAATATTGCTATAAATATATTTTGTATAGTCCGGATGTACAGTATCGCCTGAGTGCAATTACCATGGGCCTGTTGATATGCAAATATTGCTGAAAATTAAAATATATTTTCTCAAGGTGTTATATAAATTAAGTATAACGTATAGAATTATATATTTTCATACGTATATTGAACATGTATATGCGACTCAACATAGAGCCTTTATAATTGAAGCATATTGTGCAAAAATCCATTATGTGCAAATTGATTGAAAACGAGAAATCGAATTTTTTAGATTACATTTGTATCTTTGCTTAATTAGTGTCAGTTAACTGATTCTTCATAAAGCTATAATCAACGGCAGGGTCATTTCACTTGTTTTGCATCCAACAGCCTGCAGTTCCTCTTTACATAATTCTATCTATTTAGCAATTTTGTCAATTAACGGGTTTTTCAATTACAAATCCTTATATCTTGTTTAAGGTTTAAATCTGTTGGTTGTTGTGTTGTCATTAACATTTTATTGTAATGAAACTCATCAAAGAGGCATGAGAGAAATCTAAGGTGTTCTTCAATCATTCGAACAGGGACTATATTTCGTGTATTATGTTCTTAATGTAAATATTTTTAATAACAAACAAATGATTTAAATTTTCATAAACATTTAATCAAATTACCTCAATAAATTATGTACTCAACAAAGCGCATATATAAGTTGCTATAATAATACAAATAAAACACCTTGAGTAATCGAAATTAATGTATTTATATTTTTACCACATTGTATTTCCAAATTTCACCTAAGGTAAATACTTGATTTAAACTAAAAATGTATAAATTTGCATAAATATACTTCATGTCTTGCAATTTTTTTAAGAATGAATTCCCAGTTTTCTGAGATATTGTTCTTAAATATATACTGCTTTCTACGAATTTGGTTAATTATGCAAATATATATTAGTCCTTATTTTATCCGCGTGTTCCGCATTCACCCTATTCTATATCTTCGCCTTAAGACATTGCTAATATTTAATTTTTGAGTGCCAAATAATTTTTTAACTAATGAATATTGCTACATTTAGACGTCATCTCTGATACTATTCAACAGGCAGTGAAATGTGCTGGAACCCATATAAAGCTGTGCTTGCATTGCAGTTGTTGTTTGTATTCTCGATATTGATGTGAAGTAAAATTCGTCATCATTCACATTTTTATTGGTAAATATTTTATTTTGCTTGTGTTTTATTTGTTGAATTGCGCAATGTCCAAGTATATTTATAATGTAATTCATTTATTTCTATATATAGTAATTAAATTTGCTGTTTAATGTATCTTCTAAGTTATTACAGTAGTACAACTGTTAAAAACGATTTTTGCAAATGATTTGCTATCTCATTAATAGTTTGACGCCTATGTTAGTTATATGAATGGCAAATTGTTGGCAGTTATTGGTATATGAATGGCGTATTGTTGGTAAATATTGGCTTTTAATGGTGACTTGATGGCTCATTGTTGGTAAATTGATGGCTATTATTGGTAAATGGTTGGCTAATGGTATGTTTTTATTAATGGGCCAATATTGGCCCGATGGCTAAATGCCAATAATGGCCAATATTGGCACCAATAATGGACCAATAATGGCCCATTGATGGCTTGCTACTTTTGGGTGTTCCATCCAGGCGCGCCTGTACGGAACTCACACAAATTTTCTTCAGAAAACAAAACATTGCAGGGTTATTATTGCTCTCATGGACATAGACCGACTCATTATCTGAGCACTAGGCATGCACAGAATTTGAATATTTTTAACACAAACAATTGGCTTTCTCATGGAAAAAAATCTATATTTGCATTCATTTCGGGGACCAGAATAAGTTTTAACACAAATCATCATGATTGCATGAGCGGACCTAACCTCTTACATATGCCGATGTAGAAGGCTTTCAACATTTCTTAACAGGCTAGTATAGAATTTTTCAAAAATTTGGACAAATCGATTTGCAGAAAGAGAGTTAATACAGCTTTAAATATCAAATGAAACTTGCATTTAAATTGCATACTTTGGATAATTTCAAATAAATTACCAGTTTTTTAATTGTATACGATTATCTGAAACTCTTATTTTATATTACTGAACCATTTACAATTTTCTTCTTTTATTGCACATGCCTGGGATATTTTGACACAGATATCCCAAAGTAGACACATAATGTAAATATGAAAGAAAAACGTCAGACACACAATCTTGAGAGGGCATATACCAGACCTGAAAATGGATCAAAACTTTTGGAACTGACCCAACCCGGCCCGCCCAGTTAAATTTCACTCGACTGCCTTAAAACAAACAAAATAACGTGTGCCTTCAGACATGATTAGCTAGGTACTATTAAGAAAATAAATCCTTTGCTAACATTCTTTACATGTGATACACCGTTCAATTGTTCAATGTCGTGATATAACCTATACATATAGTTGACTGCAAAAAAAATGAGACTGAAAACCTATTTTTTTACGCTTTGTGGAAACGTATTGAGACGTTTTAGAGGAAAACTATAAAAATAAAAGACAACGAGAATTTCGTGAACTTTAAAATGGTCAAACAAAAAAGTTAATTAATTAAAATGGTACTTCGTAATTATTTGAAAACACTTACCAAACAAATTGTTTTGCTTTGCAAAGTTTCTACTTGATTTCTTCGGAATGGAAACGTTGGAACAGCTTGAAAACGCCTTTGCGACATCGCAAATTTCTCGATCAACTTATTTTCGAAAGCTGAAAAAAATTCGACTAGGAGAATCTTTCAAAAGAAGAAAAGCAAGTGCACGCCCTCGAAAAATTATTGGAAAATTCATTCAGAAAACAGTCGCAATTGCTCTCAAAATTCCCTATATTTGTGCGAAAAAAATTGCAAACCGACTTCAAACTGAAGCCGACACCTCTGTGCATGAATCCACAGTTCAGAGAACACTGAAAAAAGTGGAGTTACAAAAATTAGCAGAAAAAATGACTTCTGATTACAAAAAAACATCAAGAAAAAAGATTAAATTTCGTGAAAGATTGGAAAGACTACACTTTTGAAGATGCTTGGATAACTGATGAGTGCGTATTTCAACTACACAGAAACAAAGTACAAGTGTGGTCGTCAAAGAAATGTCCAAGACCAACAAAAGCGGTTCCAAAGTTCGACCAAAAAATTATGGTTTGGGGAGCACTTTCCTATCGTGGGTTTTATTTGAAAATTTTAGATGGAAAAGCCACAATCGACAGTCAAAGATATTGCCAAATTATAGCTGAATTTATGCCTCATGCTGATGCTTTATATGATAATGGATGGATACTCCAACAGGACGGAGCAACCCCGCACACGTCAGCAAAGACAAAAAATTGGTTTTCTGAAAATAATATCCAGTTTTTGCAATGGCCACCAAGTTCTGCTGATCTTTCTCCAATCGAAAACGTGTGGCAGATATTGAAAAATGACGTTGAGAAGAAAAATCCGAAAAATATATCCGATTTAAAAGAAAAAATCCAAGAAAGTCAACACATTTTGACATCTGAAATGAAGTCCAATTTAATGAAATCAGTTTCAGTTCGTTTGAATGAAGTTATTTCTACAGGAGGAAAACAAATTAGACTTTGATGCTTTTTACTTATAGTGCTTTAATGTATCTTTAAAATCTTACCTTTCTTGAGTTGTTACGTTCAGTAGTTCAAAATTAATATGGCTTTTTTCTAGTCTCATTTTTTTGCAGCCAACTATATAACTAGATATTAATTCGACGTTATTTATTAGTTTCATATAACCCGATTTAAGGAAAAAACCGTTTCCAACCCAGGTATGAAGAGTGGATTGCTTTGATTGAATATTTAAAAGTTCAATGGCTAAACGAAATTTAAATACAAAATTTCAACAACAAATGAATTATACCTGCTAAAATAAATACTACAGGAGGAATTATTTTCCAGTGATCTTTTCGTGTTAAGTTCTTTAAGCGCTTAAGCAGTAGAGATTTCACTACAAGAGTATAAGATATCCACGAAACAAATTGATTGTATGCAATAAGTGTGTAGTAATCAGAGCAATTGTTGTACACACAAGCAACAAAGCACGTTAATATTATGTTATTTCTGTGATTCTGCATCCAATTCGGCCAAAATTTATTTTCAGCTCCGCGCTTTGCAATGAGTGAAGACGAATATAGCCATCCAGCTGATGTACAAAATGCAGCCATAGACAAAATTAACAATGATGCATATTTCTAAAGAAAGAATTCACATACAATAGTGTTCAAATTAATTGCACTATACACTTTAAAAAAAATATTTTTTGCAATTTATATATCATAGTTTTGACTTATGACAAATTTCACCTTAATTTTTTATGAGATATTTGGTTTTTCCTCTTATGCCTCTGTAAAAAGTAATTTTAAGAACTATTCCGTTAATATACATGGAATAACAAAATGCAGCAAATTGTGTTCAGCCTGAATAGTTTAGTACAGAATTCTCATCGGATTTGCCTTTTGGACGCAAAACCCCACCCCGTAACAATCACGATCTTAGTGGGCCCGACCCGACCCGAATGTTTTTTGCTAAGACCCAAACCTGAACAGAACTTTTTCGAAATTGTAAACGAACGCGATCCGATTTTTTTCTGAAGCCATACCGAAATTTTTAGAACACACTTAAAAAAGACAGATTTTTTCTTGAACTAGCAAAACAGTTTGAATTTAACCCCAAATTATATATCTAGTGTAAGCAAAAAAAATTTACAAACAAATAGTTGGACTGACGAATATTGATTTTGAACTGTTACCAAGGACCCGAACCCGACCCAAGACCCGAAATTGATCGAAATGGATTCCAACCCGAGATCCAAAATTGGTCGAAATAGGACAAAACTCGACCGATATCCGACCCGATTTCGGGTCTGGTCGGGTCGGTTTGAGAACTCTGGTCTAGTATATTCTCATATTTGTGTTTGATTACCATCTTAGAATTTTGATATTCAAATTTTGTAAGAATCCTATTGCAACTGATAGTTTTGATTTGCATTTCATTTATGTATTATGATTTTCATACATTTTCAGTGTAATCGTACTAAAATCTTCTTTGCTATTCTTTATATATCATGTATATTTATTGAGTTAGTTATCCAGGGGCAGGTATAATGTGTATTGGATTTTAAAAATAAATTGATAAGTATATTATAAAATAAATTTGCACTCTATGAAAAATATTTATTTCAAAATTTTAAAAATTTTATGATTTTAAAATTAGTTTATGAATTGCCCAAAAATTTTGCTTAAACACCAGACATCACACAGCATTAATTCCTTATCAAATATTATCAAGAAAGACAGATTTTACTTTGAAGTTGAGAGCTAAACTACATTTCAATGATTTAGTGATGACACCTATATCATCAACGCAACCAATTGAAGATACTACAAATAGACATCTGGTTGTTCCAACTTTCTGCCCAAAACCTATTCATACTTCAGTATTTTTCAAATGAGGTCGAAATTGTCTCTATCATGCAAACACTAAATGCATATTCCCAATATCAAACAAAAATGAAATCGCCTACCAACCGGGACTGCAATTTCCGGCTTGCAGGAATTGGAATTTCTATGAAGTGCCAAAAATTTTACTGACAAAAATTAACAAAATATTTCTTGCTTTCATGATAAGACGGGAATATCTTACTTAGCTTTGGTCAAAATCTAAAGAAAATCTAAGGATTTAGAAAATTTTCTTGTGTCCGCAGACTACAGTACAGCAATGTAAATCATAATAATGATTGATACATTTTTTATGTTAATTTTATCTATATGAAATGTTAGAGTCACACATCAACATTTAACTTTTTTGTCATAGATGTTGCTGCTTCTCTTGGACTTTCTTAAAGAAGTTCTAAATTTGGTTGTTAAAATTTCCAAATTGCTCTATCAGATTTAATTTTTTCATCAACATCGTAACCACAGTAATTAAATTTGACTA
Source organism: Hofstenia miamia (assembly GCA_900660155.1). NCBI lineage: Eukaryota > Metazoa > Xenacoelomorpha > Acoela > Hofsteniidae > Hofstenia > Hofstenia miamia. Next base: position 442,533 of record CABFPE010000650.1, on the reverse strand, counting down.
CAAATTTCTGACATGTTTTTGCAGTAATTGTTCCTTCACCGAAAACTTCAATTACTTCATGGATAATTGCTGCGGAATTTAACTTACGTTTCCAACAATAATATATACTGCATCTCATTTCTCTTTTTGACAAATCAATTAAAAGTCTGCAATCACTTATATTATTTTATACTTTTCAAAACCATCAAATAGGACTGCTTGATCAAATGTAGCTAATATTAGATATTCTTATAGTAAATTTATCTGGCTATCTAAATAAATAAAAAATCAAAAATCTGTAAAATCTATAATTCATTGCATTTCATAAATTTCCTTTTTTCCATCGGAAAAACTTTTCCAAAACCCCTAAATATATACATATATATATATATATATATATATATATATATTGGATCTAAAAACGGGATAAAAAGTTATAATAAATGTGTTTTAAAAAAATCCAAAGATGTATTGTGAATTGAAAATGATAGTTAACCATAGGTATATGAAGTTACAAAATCATATAGGAATTGAGGAATTATTCAGAAATTGCACAAAATTATATAATTTATGAGAAAAGTTCTTTTACAAAGTTCTAATGACATCACTATTAAATGCAATAATAAATACCTTTAAATTTAAGGAATATAAGTAATACTCAAGTGGTAATGAGCTTTAAGCAATGTATCGCAACATATTGTTTCCAATTAGCACTTTTACATCGAGTTGGCTCCATCATCAATCAAATGAAAATTGAATTTGGTGATATTTTCCTGTTGATGCAATCAAAATGATGCAGTATATTCTATCTGTCTGCAGAAGGACATTATCATTGTAAATATGTTCCATTTTTCCTAGAGATTTCCTTTCAAACTTTGCACAAATCACATTTTCTATCATTAATTCACCAATGATCAGAATTTTCTGGCAAAAATAATTATCGTTTTCATCGTTTCATTTTCATTAACACAAGAATTAATTTGATGCTCTTCTACAGACTCACACAGTGGTATTTTTCTGTTTAATTGTTCTCTCGGTGATGTTCCTATTCACCCCACAAAAATTAATATTATTTTTTCATTTTAAAAGCTAGAATAATTTTTATATTTAACATTACTTAATTTTCTTTATAATATATATTGTGTAACTTTAATTTAAGAAATGCATTGCCTCTTTTAATTGTGATTCCTTTCTTTTTTATTGGGCATTTTAATCTTACGTAACATTTTTAAAAATTTTACATCTTAAAAAATGCTAATAAAATTGGTTGAGCATTGCTATAATTATTGTGTCACATAAGCTTATAGTTAACTATATGTTTAAATAATAAGCAAAAGAAAATGTTTAGTAAATATTATTAATGACATTAGAAACAACAAATTAAGTCATTCTCCTTGTCTCCTGTTTCTACTCACTATGATTTTTCCAATTTGATTGTACAGTCAGAATACATTTTCTTTTAAGATTTTGCATAAGTTGATTTTAAATTTACTCTATATTTTATGTTTGATCCTTTTAATTTAAACTCTATCATAATTACCAGGATTTTAGAAACCCTACAAATAAATGTTGAATTATATTAAGTTTTCTAAATATATGTCTTCATTATTTGATCCCCTTGTTTGCAATTTTATCAATTAAGTTAATTTATTAAATGATTTTAATGACATATTTTGTATCTTAAAAATCATTTGGCAATACATTTTTACTTGAGTTAATATGTGAGGGAGAATTGGATAGAGTTATATAGTCTTTTAAAGTCAAACTAGTAGTAATTTGGAAAAATAAGCTGTTGAACTGTTGATATAATAATATATAAACAATTCACTCTGATTTCTAAAAATCCTTTGGATTAATGAAAGATAATAAAAGTGTGACTATTATCATTTTAGCAATGAAGGGTGTATCAGAAGTAACCGTCGAACTTTTTAAGAAAAAATACAACTAATTTTAGTAAATATTGTATTGATGAAACCAATAACATTAGAACAAACAAACATATTTAAACATAAAAATAAGATAGTTTAGTACATTATTGTCGTTTATTTTCAAAATGACCTCCATCGGCANGTTCGACGGTTACTTCTGATACACCCTGTAGCAATGATGCTAATACTTGTGTCATGAAATTTGCAGTGGCACTGTGAGTCAAGTTATTTGGAAACAAGAATTGCTAGAGTTGTGACATGTCATTATCATCAACTTAATAAATTCATGAGCATTTTGGAAGAAACTTAATTAGCAAAATTACTTAGGGATTTCTAGGTGTTTGCCGTTATGTTACTTTTTGCAAAATAACTTTGAGAATCAATTGCCAATTAAAAGAAAGTTAATTAACTTTTTTTTTTCTAATAAGCATAGAGGATGTTTTTAATTAATGTTCTCATGGAATATGCGTGAAAATTTTTACAAAACTTTCTAATCAGTTAAAGATATCAGTTAAAGATCTTAGTTTTCAAAACATGACTATGCAATAATTCTAAGCTGAATTAATGATTTTCGATGCTAACATCTGTAACGGCAAAAATGACACTGAAATTACTTAAAAAAATAAGCAGGTTATAAGTTGTTAAACTGAACTTTAAATAAATAGAACAGAAACTTAAGACACCAGGGCGTCATATTGAACAACTATGTGACTGTTAAGAGTCCATTATCAGCTCCATTTCGTACTTTTGTCTTGAGGTGTCTAAAAAGTCTCTGGCAGGTACTAACATCAATGTCTCCAGCTTTATGACGAATCCGGCGTGTAAGTTCTTGTTGGTTCTTTGCCTGCCAGTTGTTCTCATAAACTTTGCGTTTCAATAGCGCCCAAAATGTTTCAATTGATCGGAGCTGTGGACAGTTTGGTGGATTACTTGTTTTTGGGACATACTCAATCCTGTGTGCGTCTAGCCAATCCTGTACCTCTGTAGCATAGTGGCTTGTTGCTGGAGTAGATTTTGGGACTTGCGGTATCTTTCTAAAGCTAATCTGCAACTATTTAAGATGTCTTCCGATAGTTGTTACTGAAACTCCAAACTTTGCCGCGAGTTTTCTTTGGGAAACTCCGGTTTAATGGTTGACTTGTTTTTTTATCTTTTTGTCATGAATGTAGGATAATTTTCGATTCTGTCCCCCGCTGCCAATCTTTCTTGACGTTGTCCCCAAGGTTTCAGTCTTCTATATGCATCTGTAAATTCTTCGTTTTTCTTGATTCCCATTTTAATGAAGTGTAAAACCGTGAAATATTTATCATGTTCTTTGTGCTTTTTGTAAAAAGTGCCAATCAAGTTTCTAACCTCTTCCTGTGAAAGGGCATTCATCTTCTACACAATACAATTCGCACAAAAACACACACAGAGATAATTGACTAAAAGGTGTAAGTACAACACACTTATTACACAAAATCGTTGTATAGATTTACCGCGCTTTTATCAAGGCTTAAACACAGTGTCATTTTTGCCGTTACAGACGTTAGGACTCTTGGAATTAAAATTAATAAAGGAACATGTACTTTTTAAAGAATAAATTTACTAACATGCCTGGATTTCACTTGGTGGGTATGATGTACAATTTCAATGCAATGTAAACAAGTAATAACACAATTACAGCAACACTACATTTGATTATCAATGTAAACTAAATAATTTTTGTATTAAAATTCTGTGTGATATATTTCAATGTGTTAACATTCTAAGTGAAACTATCAAGTCTGCCTATTTACTCATCAAGTGGAACCAGACTAAAGAAAAATATACATACTATACAATTATTTTCAAAGGAGTCTTCAGGATTAGAAGTATTCTTTAGAAACTCAGTGCTAGATGTTCGAAAAAAGCATGTTAAATTGTATGTCAAGCATAGAGTTATGACAATTGATGATCCATAACACATAGCTTTATGAATATTACCATTGGGGTTTTCTCTTAAATTTTTAATTGAAATTACATGCTTCCAACCATTAAAACTGAATAGTATGATAAAAAATGCCCCTGATAAGTTTGTATCTCCTCTTGCTAAATGTTTTTCAAAGGCAAAACCATTAGGAAGTTCACTTTTTGTTGTTGCCTAAAATATATAAAAATTATTGCTGCTTAGAAAAGTAAAACTATATTTAATTGAAATGTAATTAAAAAAGAACTTCAGTTTAAGAAATTTTCAATTTTACTACCTACTGATAATTGAATTTTTAGGAATACTAAGTAATCATTTTTTAGTAGTTTTCACTACTGCATATGGTAAATATAATATATTTGTGAATATATTTGAGTATTTGAAATAGCAAGAAAACTTGCTATTCAATGCTCAGCATAGCAATAAAAATTTATAATATATGCTGAAAAAAGTGATAAGTTTTTTATCAAAAATCAATTAGATAATATTTTCAACAAATACTTATATTTGAAACTTCCTTAAGCTTATTGCTTGAAATGCATATCATTGGTGTCCAGTAAAGAACCATAACCACATAGAAATAATTTTGATTTCTCAAAAAATTTTGGCACTAAATAATATTTAGCAACTTTCTTGATTTTTTACCTTTTGATTTAGTGCCATTCCTATTTCACACACCAAATAAAACAAATGTGGGATTTTTTTTACTTAATGTGCCTATTTCAATTTTGAACTTGCAATCCATAGTCTCCTGTGGGTGTAACTATAACTTACTTTTTGAGCTGTCTATTGTTGCCTGACTCATATTATTATTTAATTACAACTAAATTGTCACTAGCTAACTTATGACTGCTCATTTAGACAGATGTACAGAGCCTTAGCCTAGCATACATTAAAACTGCAGACTATTTTAATTCAGCCTAAAAAATCAGGTTGTAATCTATGCAACAAAGGCTATTTTATAAAGAGAAATAATATTTCTGCTCATAAATAAATTTAAACACATTTTAATGGATTTGAGTTCTCCAGAAGAAAACTAATAAAAAAGCTCTTTGAATATGTGCGAAATGTTTTCTATGCTTTCATTAATAATGCACAAATATTAACTATGGATGCATATGAACAATTATTAATGAAATTCAGCATTGGGAAGTCCATGAACTCTGCATGAATTGTCCAAATATATTAGAAGAATTTTAGCAAAATATATATATATATATATATATATATAATGATAACCTTAAGCTTTTTCTTCTACATTGTCTACACGTTTTCAATGGGATTCAGGTCCGGGGATGACCCAGGCCAGTCTCTGATCACATCAAACAGATGTGCATCAAACCATTGAAGAACAACTTTAGCAGTATGTAGTGGCGCACTATCCTGCATAAAAGTAGACGTAATGCGGAACGCCATCCAAAACGGCAACCTGTTTTGTAAGAGTTGAAGGTATTTGCAGCTGGCATTGTTTGAGTGGAAATGGCCAAATGGCACCACACCTCGAAGCAATAATGCTTCCCCAGAAAATTACTTTCGTCGGATTCTTGACAGTAGGCACCACATACCTAGGGCTGTGCGATCACCAGGAAAGCGTCAAACATCCTGTGAGTAATTGGAATATTGCTGGACTATCGTTCCCCAATCTGCACGAGCCAAAGCAAAGGTCAACCGGTCTCGAATGTTTTTGTGATCGCTGAGATTTAGTATATGGACGGTGACGACATTTTAAGCCATTTTCAGGCTGTAATAGACGTTGTATGGTCCGAACACTAGGCCTACGTGGTAATCCATCCATAGAACGATTTATAGTGGAAGCAGTAATAAAAGGATTGGCAACAACAGCTCACCGAATTTTTCGGTCTGTTTAAGTGAAGGTGGCACGTGGGCAACGTGATCTCTTAAGAGATGAATATCGACTGGCAGCTGAATTTTTGGCGTGTCGCTGAAATGTTTAGTTGATAGTAGAGAATGATGGTCAGTTGTGCAGATATCATACCATATGACAGTTCAGAGTCATGCAGCACAATAATTCCTTACGAGGTATTCTATCCGAAATGAACTGAAATCACAAGGAAAGCACTTTTATGTTGATAGTGATAATAAAAATAATTCTTGGAAATCTACTCGTATTAAAAGTAAAGTATTTCTCATTGGTTCATGCACTACAATATGATATATATATATATATATATATATATATATAGTCTGTTCC
>CABFPE010000650.1:384297-406299 GCA_900660155.1 Hofstenia miamia | reverse complement strand
AAACATGAAACAACACACACTAAGATCTGTAAGGCTGTATTAATTAAACAGCATAACAAAGAAAACTTTATGAATAAACAATGTAATTTAGGAAAGAATGAGATGAATTATTTTAGTGTATGCAATATTATTATATTATAAAGTGTAGTATATTGTAAACTTTTATAACAGCAAAAATATTGTAAATTGACGATAACTATAATATAGTCAAAACGTTTTATTCATGTAAATTGAAAAAAAAATATATATATATATATTTCCAGTGCGTTCGGAAAGTCTCTCTACAGTGAGTTATTTAAACATTTATTTATATAGTTTTATATGCTATATGTAACAAGTTGATTAATTGTAGAAAATGAAGGTGCTCAGCTCCTAGCTACATTACTATTATAATTTTTCAATTTCATGTGTTACTCCGGAGCGCACTGTGGTTATTGAGAGTGATTGAGTAGTCTTTTAAAAATAACGAAATTGGCAACTATGTAAAAAAATGCCTTTGCCAATGTGCAGAAAAATCGGTTTTTTAGGAAAAAATCTTTCCAATCACTGTATAATTGCCAGATATTACGATAATGGTTTTTGCTATACTATTTTAATATGATTAGATAAAAAATTCTTAAAATTGATCATCTTAACATGTGTTAATAATCGAGTAAAAAATGTAATTTTCAAATGGTTTATATTAATCACTACATTTGCGATATCCATTCTTAAACTTATTTCTTATAATAAAGCATTGGCCCGTTACGCTCAGATTGTGGCAATGCTGAACATAGATCATATGATGTGACTAATCACCCACGCCATCCATGACTCTTGACCCCCACATTTGAAATCTTGAACTGACTGATCGTTTTTTAAAAAAATGAAATTTCTTCTTGTGAAATCATTAAGCTTTTATCTGTTTTAGAACATTGTTACACAAATATAATTTTAAATGGAAAAACTGATACACTGGGCTTTGTGAACATCTAAGTAAAACCAAAAATATTTTAGAAAGACCGAAATTTTCGTTTTTGAAATTCCGAATATTTACAATCATGGCAACTGTTAAAGAATTTTATAAATAAGATTGTGAACATTAGTTATTCAACGTAATTATTGACCAATATGTATTCTCTGTTTGATCGATGCGCATAACATAAATGCTAGATTAGCATAAGAAAATCCTGAAAAATTACTAAAAGACTGCTGCAAACAGAATATTTGTGAAAAATTCGGCACTGAAAACTATTTTTCCAAGAAATCATTTCCCATAAAACCTGACTTAAGTACAGAATAAACATTTTTTTGCTTGGATTTTTGAAGACACATTACAACATGTGTTTCTAACTAACAGCATGAACAATGAAATGAATTAGAAAGTATTTTGAATATAAAGTTACTGAATAGAAAGTTTTACACATCTAAGAAAATCAGAATTTCCGTTAGTGATTATCTTTAAGCAGCCTGTCTTTTTAAAAGGACAACCCGTTTTTTACGTTTTTAACACAATCAAAAAAATTGTTGATGATCACCAAAATCGAATTTAGCGGATGGTCACATATTCTGGCTTTCTTAAACAGTTTAATGCTAAGATAAATTCTGCGATGTTTTATTGATTTGCGTTTTTGGTTTATCCTATTAGTATTTTTTGTGCCCAGTTGTAAATGAATTGTAAGTGCAAAAGCACCAAACAGGCATAATCTAATAAGCTCAAAATAACTACTTCGAATACTTCGTTTAAGAAACTTTTTGGCACTATAGGTTTCAAAACTCTAAGATAATGTAGTCATCTAGAGGCCTTGAGACATAAGTTGTCTATATGTTACTTCCAACGGAGAGTGTCACTAAGCGTATCTCCCGTGATACGTATTAATGAGATCGTTTCAATAATTCACTATAGTTGCCCATTAGCATTTGTTTTGATTTCGATATGAAATTAAGCTTATTTTCTAGCGCCCAGTCATAAACGATACTAAATTTACTGACAATAGGGTAATTCTTTTTTATTGGAGTAATAGTTGCTTAAGTCGTCTGCAAATTTAAATATGCTAATTCCAGGATGAACATCCATTAAGTCGGAAACATAACCAGAAATAGCATTGGGTCTGAATCGATCCCTGCAGTACTTCTTTTTTAATACTGTATAGGTCAATTCTTTGATACCCATATTTAACTTGGAAGTGCATAATATTTAAGTAGTTCATAATCTATTTTATAAACACTTTTCGAGCGTTTAGCGCAATTAAATTTCTAACTAGACAATCACGTGGTATGATATCGAATGCCTTACTAAAATCGTATGTTTGCAGCAAAACAGCAGATGTATCCAATTGGTCTAGGAGTTTAGTAATTTTTTCCAGTCATACCAAAAGAGCAACAGGCGGGGAACATTTTCATTTATAAGCAAATTGACTATTGTCAATACCACAAACGAGTTTCGTGTTCCAAGAATTTAACTGGAGAAGAAATGTTTTGAAATTGGTGCAAAATGCGAAAGTGTTGGACGATGAATTTTGGATTTCGGACTAATAAGGACACGCTTCCATTGCCATTGGAATATTATCATATCCAATGTTAATCTCTATCGATTTTAGATAGTAATAAGTAGTAAATGGCGTGTTGAGTGGCATCCAGTCATCATTTTCGTTGTTATCCATATCCACAAGAGTAGAATAATCAAATTTGTTTTGTGAGTTGCACGACAATTTCAGCAAAAAATCGCCGAATCTTATTTAATACCGACTTTGTATCTTCAGGAGGAGAAAATACGTTTTCGCTAAGCTTAGTACCTCTGGCATCACTAACAAGGCTCCCCATTTTGCATGAATCCTTGCATTTTTCACTCCAAGCTTTTTTATTTATATAAATTTCTCTTTTCAATTTATTAATGTAGTGCTTGTAAATATCAGAATTTTTGGCTTGCTCCATTTTTTCAATTGTTTCAAAGTTTACTCAAGAAACAATGGCAATGGATATATACGTCACTTTTACCTACATAATGGCAAATAATTTGACCTAGCTGCATAGTGTGGCCAATAAACTAATGTTGTTTTCTTGGTCTTGGTAAAACATATGCCAAAGAATAAGAGCCATTTGCTGTACTTCGAAAATTATCTCAATTTCATATAAAATTTAAAGTTGCAATAAAATCTGGTATATCTTGTGTTGCTACGCTGCCCAAAAATAGACTTCGAAGTTGTTACATACAAGATGAAAATCAATTGAAGACAAGAAAAAGGAGCTTATGAATGTTGCTAATTGATTAGATAATAATTTGATGATTTTGCTCTGGTCTATATATGAAGGTTGTGATGCAATGTAAAAAGTCCAAAGATTTGATTTAAGGACAAAGAAATATATCAATGTTGAATGTCCAAATAGTTATTTGAATACATCATGAATATGGGTGATGTAAAAAAAATTGACATGCTTATGTCTCTATTCGTTGTGACTATAGAAGAGAGCAATATTATCGTCAAAGTTATATAAATAATTTTTTTCAACTATTTGAAGGATATTGCTGTTACTTGTTTCTATTGATAGTTTCTACTTTTTTAACGGTTGCATCATTTACGATACATAAAAAATATGACATGGGACTACTTCATAATTAAATTAGTATATATTTGCCCAAAATAACGATAAAGGAGGTAGACTAGTGCTACAAAATTATCCTGAGGGACTGAAAGTACTAATGATGTCCAATTCTTTACACGTGCATTACAATATTTCTCATCTACATAAGACAAAACTCCCATAAAGTTTTTTTAGAACTAATAGCTCTCTAATTGTTAAGGTTTTGAGGCCACTCGTTACACCTTGAAAAAATGTCATAAGATTTTTGCAGTTAGGTGCACTAAAATCCTAAAGAACTTCCAACGATAAATATCTTAGTTTGTAATAATAATCATGTAATAGTGCCCCCATATCTATTTGACCCATTTGATCCATTACCCCATAATTTACTGACTAATGTCCAGGTCTGGATTGTGGAGCCCATTACATAGAAATTTTACTATCTCAAACGTATTCAATTAATATTACGTCGGATTTATCAAGTGATAGAAATTTGTAAAAACGTAAATTGAATAACTTTTATAGAACAAATATATGTTGATCCGTTACACAACTTTGAAGTCGTATATAATTATAATAATGTATATTGGCATCAGTAGTGGAGAATTTGAATGTAATACAGCCTAACGTTCCAACTTTGCCTAAAAAATTTAATGGTGTTACATTCAAGAGTATGTGCATTTTATTGCACCACGCGAGTCAAAATATGCAATAAAAGAATTTAAAATACTTTTGTACGTGGTCTAAGATATAGCATTTTAGAAAACTCATGAAATTTCTTAAGAAGAAATGTCCATTAATCATGCAGTACCAATTATATGACTGATTAGCGTACAAAATATTGTCGTGAATACCTTAAAATTCAGATTTACAAATGTGACCATTCCATGCGCGTTAAGGTGCAGTTATTTTTTTGTTGATTATGGAATTTGAATCCTTTTATTTATGTTCAAGGTCTATAGGCCCATTGAAGTTTCAATTAACTGGTGATGTGTAGCATTTCTGTCAATAAAGTCAAAATTTAGAAGGCAATTATCTTTCATATATGAAATCCGAAAAATGTAATATAATTGATATAACCATGGCATACAGCTGCATATAAATTAAAGCAATACCCATCTGTATGAGTCTATTACCTGGAATTACGCGACTTAATTTGTATACGTAGTCGTTGAATTAATGATTTATAGTCCATTTCTTTGACTAGTTGTCCAGAACCAGAAAAACAATACAATACCCGCAATGTGTTTATCAATGTTACCTAAACGTCTTTGAAAACAAAGGTATGATTTGACTTAATTTTAAAATGCTAGTCACTTCAACTTTTTCGTTTAATTGAATCCTGTAACTTAAAACATGATCACTATATCCTCATGTAAAATATCATTGGGAATGAGAAATAGACTGTTTGAGAAGCTAGTTGATTGGTTTAGATATGTTTTGAAAAGGAGGGTGGCCACATATAAGTGTTCCAGGTTTTACCATGTTACTAGTGCAGTCATGAGGTGCATGCGGCCCTCCTTATTATCCAGAAATTGAAGCACACAAAATCAGGTCAAAATTCCTAATTTTTTCGCTAGATGTTTCCATGAATATTTCAAATTTCTAAAATTAAGAACAACACATTCTCATTTATACAGTTAAAATTGTAAAATTAAAAAGTCACAGTAAAAAAATTAAAGCTCTTTTGATTCCCTATCTGAATCTGTTTTTTAAATTTTTCTATGTTTTCAAATTTTTTCCCTAAAGCATTTTATAGTAGCTTTTGAAAACACAAATTTGTGATTAAGCTTTTTAAAATTGATGTTGTTCAACTCATAAAGGTCATTATTGTTCCCCATATTTTGGAGTGTTAAATATTATGCTAGCGCATTCTAATTTCACACATGAACATTCAAAATACAGTATTCTAGAATAGTCTAAAAGCATAGTGTAGACTGCTGTAAATGATTTGAAGGTTGAAGCGACGTTATATAAACACTTAACGAATTGAAGGTTTCTATCCTTAAATGCAAGCCAAATGTTTAACATTAGCAGTCTTCATTTATAAATATCAAGTGAAAATATTTTTAAATTAACAAATTATTATAAGCAACTAGAATTTGGGACTATTGTAAGTTCTTGACGGGTCACATGAAAACGTGTGAAGAACAGTAGTTTGCCGACCCCTGTTATAATGCCATTTGAGCTCTCTCTCTCTCTCTCTCTCTATATATATATATATATATATATATAAAGCGATAAATCCCTTAATTAAAACATTTAATTATCTTAAAGCTATTCAGCAGGTACCAAATGCAATTTTTCTGAACTCAAATTCGAATTCCTTGCGCTTATTCTGTTGAGAGAATGTAAAACATAAATGTTGTCAATTTTTCTTTCCAGTTTTGATTTGTGTTCCACAGTGATACAGATGTTGAACATATTTATATCCACGTTTGCATGGTTATGCGTATATAAAAACTTATCTGAGCATATATTCAATCGATTTTGAATATGTTAGTACGTTCCTGACCATTCCAAACCATTCTGTGCAACTTCCATTTCTATTTGATTCTGTATGCAATAGTGTTTTCACATTTGAGATATCCTTATTATTTCCTGAGTTTAATATTTTTTATTTAGTCTATCACAAATTGTAAAAAAAATTCTCTTTTGTTTAGGGTTGAAATTTGATAAAATTTGAGAAGTGTGAACAATTATAATTGTATTCGTCAACAATGCAGAATATAAAGTCTGCATTATTTGCATAAAATTTTGTCCCAAATCACACATGATACAACAAACTTTCAAGAAGTGTCATTCTTCATTATTTACATAAATAACCCCGATGGTTTGGTAAACAAAAATTTACATGCGTGTTCTTGTATTGCACATATACTTTGTTTAGTTAGAGGGCAAATTAAGATCAAAACTCCAATTAAATATCTTTAAAAGATTAAGTTTTTTAATGTTAATATACATTCCTTTTCGAATGAAAATTTTACTAAATACATAGAATTTGTGTTATATATCGTCTAGACGTATTTGGCTTACACATCAAGGGAAGGGGCACCAGCTTAAGCATTACAGCTCTCGCATTTTCTTTTGCAATATCCATGTTTAAAAAATTCAGTTTGTTCCTTAATGTATAAAATTGGAACCATCGCATGCTAATTCATGTATTTTATTGCGAATTTCTATTAAATTTTCATTGTTTGATTTTTTCAGTTTGCTGTCTGCCATGCAACGTGGGAGTTGCATTGAAAATAGTATCTTGTTGAATAATGTAGTAGTTCTACATAATGTTTTCTAATTTTAGGGACACTTAAAATTTGGTTTCAAGCATCCTTGTAGAATTTGTAAAAAATTTAAGTTGAAGTTGGTAGATGAAAAATTATTTCAAGCTCTGTCCATCCCGACCTAATATTCAAATAATTCAACCTATCGTTTATAAATTATATTTCATTCATTGAATTAGAAATAATTGGCTTGCACATACAACTAAATTTTTCCACATGCTAGTTGTCTTTTATTTTTAATTTTAATTTCGCACTATCCAGTTTAAAAGTTTAACATTGGAATTGAGCTTTTGAGCTTTAGAAATGTGCAAATTTGTATTGTCTTTACACTGAGTCCTAACAAATGTGAAAAATTACTTTTTAGATTAAGTGGATAGTAGTTTGGTATATTTAGTAATTATACAGCAGTAGAAATTACAGAAAAGTTCATACTGTGTATAGAATTTTTCACAATTGATATTAGAATGAAATTCCTACGACTGTTCAGATCCAGATGTACCATTGTCAAAATCATGTATGTCTTTTCTTTACAAGATATAGGGACATCACTAAGCAAAATTAGAAAAATGATTCTAGTCTCAAACGTGTATGTGAAAATTCATAATTCGGTTTTCCTCATGACCTATATAGAACAATTTAGGATTTGTTTTCTCAAAATATGTTCATTAACATTTTATCGTCGTTTACTATTTTGCTAGAAGAAAGATTTTTCGTGTGCATTTTGCACACTGACGATTTTCCCATTTTAACGCTGAACAATGCATTTAGGATTATCAAGAACTACTTATACACATTCTGTACTGTATTTCAAAAATAAACAGTTATTTGCATCATCTGAGGTGTTAAAAACGTTTGGTAAAATTGAAGACGTCTCTTAGAATATAGATTCCTTCCTTGCAAGCTTAACTTTTTTTATAAATTCGAACTATCCTCATGCACTTTCATCGACCTAATAAGGCACCACTGCTGATTATCTTGATTCTACTGCACAAGCACCTGTACAGCATTTTGGTCTACAGTTTTTGTTGCCCAACTTAAGATGAAATCAGATTAGTAGACTTAATAAGACTTTGTAAAATTTAATTTAAACAAGCATTATAATAAAGTATAAAATGTTCATTATTAAAAATCTATTAATATAATATTCATGAAATATATAGTTTGCAATTAATATTAATGAGTATTAAGGACAAGATAATGCATAATGCAGTCACCGTATTGGTTTTACATATGTTCTGGAGTTGTGAAATCTGTATATTCACGCATTCTAAAACTTTATTTAGAATAAATCTTACAGTATGTTATTGCACTCTTTGAGTTTGATGTTGACAAGTTCACTAATTGCGTATGGCAGTGAAATTTGGTTCTCGGGTTATAAAAAGGTGGATGCCTTTGGTAAGTATTTTCTTAGTAGTTAGTTAATGATCGCATTAAATTAGCAATTTAGCATATATTGCAAGTGGGATTTTGCTCGAAATCTGCCTATTAATTAGTTTACAGTTAATATTTAATGTGTTGAATTGTGCTTCATAAATATATATATATATATATATATTGGATATGGTTAGATAAAAGTGGTTAATTTTACAAGGCAATGTATTTTGAGTTGCTTGTATTTATTCAAATCTATTTAAATATATAGTTTATATATTTTTACTCTATAGTCGATTTTTTCTAAGTGATGAAAAATTACAATACCTATTTAGATATCGTTCCACCATCTGTTAAAGACTTGGAAGAGTTTCTGTTTTTCCACACTAAGTCAAACTTATCCTGTATATGCAATGGCAAACCACAGCCAAGGTAATTAGTTAAACATTCAATATTATTCAATAGAAGTAACGCATTTTTGTAACGAAGATGAGTCTACCTTAATTTAGAAATAGATTATTTTTCTTTCCTTTAATACCTACTGTTGTATTCATCTAACACTATATTGCATCATGTGAACTTGAAAATTCTTGTAATTTAATCATATTGAGAAACAAATAGTGTAAATGCGAATGAAATATTGACTGTCTCTCTCGATTTCAGTTTTTAATCTAAAATCTCAGACAGGAGCCTAGTTGCATTATAAAAATTTTCTATGAAATGGAATATCATTAAATAAACTTAATTCATAAAAGCATTAGATTTCAAGGTAAAAGACTAAGGTCCCCAAACCCCCCCTTTTTTGATCCCATGCAATCTTGCCATATAACCTCAATTTTTCCAAAAAATGAGAAAATGTATGACTAATGTTCTGAGCTGCAGGGTTCCAAATAGAGATTATTGCGGTTGGTTAATACCGCGGTATGCGGTGCAGTGCATCCCGGAGGCCATTTTAACAATTGCAGTGGCTAGCGATAAAATTAAAACAAATTGCGTGAATATAAACATTTAAATTCTTAAAGTATTTCTCCAAAAACTTTATGAATCACAATTATTCGAATTCACATACAAAATATTAATAGTAATTTTTGTATATTTCATGAAAAATTGGACGAATTAACAAAATACCTAAGAAATTGCCTTTAAGCTTTTCTACGAATGATCCATAACTCTAAGAAGCAATTAAAAATATCTTATATTGTCTTACGAAGATTAAAATCGACATTGTTGTAGTGGTTTGCTGTAAAAAACGCATAATGCGGTAGTTAGCGGTGAAGTTTTTTTTGCGGTGGACATAATTTACAAAACTTGTACTACGCTATTCTCTAGTTCCAATGTCTTCATTTATGAGCTATCTAACTGGAATATTTTGTCCCAGTAAATCTCATTCCATTGAATGGTCTCCTCGAACCTTATAAACTTAACTTTATATATATATATATATATATATATATATATATTTGATAAGAACACAGTATATGTTAAGCGTTAAGCGTTTTGCAAAATCATTGTCAGAACAAAATTGCGGCAATATAAATTTACAATAAACTATATGGGCTTCTAGTGTACATTCAAACTATAAATATGCATGCACTTAAAATAATTTTTGGATGTTAGTACTTAGTTGATTATTCATCAATTGCTCTTTATTTTTGTTTTTTAATGTAAAGAGCCTCCATTACTTTTAAAAAATAAATCTAGTGATTGTGTTATATTTCTATAGCTTGATGATAAATTTATAATTCAATCACAGAGGCATTTATTGTGTTCTTTTTGTGTCGGTCTGCACAATATGATGAAAAAGGAATGTGTTCTTCAAATACATTTGTTTCGAATCATTGTTCATGTTTGCCACAGTTACATCAAGAAAATTTAATTGGCTATTGTGTTCTTCTTCCATCATAAATTTGATTTTATCTAAGTACTTATTTAAATTTCTAAAAACGTTTTCAGCACTGATTTTGTTAGTAAAAATAGCAAATATGTCATCCACATACCAAAAATATGATATAAATTCGTCATTTTTTAAATGATGACGCAATGATGTCCATCGCAAAAGCAGCCACTGTTGGTCCAAGTGGTGATCCTATTGCCATACAATCAATTTGTTTAACTATTTTTGAATTGAATAAAAAGGATGTATTCAAACATGCCAAATCGAGTAAATCTTTTAATGTTTCCAGAGAAATGTCCCATTTTTCTACAGGAATAATGGCAAGAATATGATCTATTGTCTTTTGTACTGGAATGTTCGTAAAAAATGATTTAACATCAAAACATACAAGATACTAAGCACACTTACTTCTTCATATACTGATTTTATAAATACAATTGTGACGATTGTTAAAAATCGTACATTGTTGAAATAAGTCGACATTTAATTGCAAGAGCAAATGAAATTGTTAAGGGGCATCTAAGATCGGAAATATTTCTCCACCACCATCAACCAAGTCTGAAAAATTTTAAAATTTTAAAAATAACCAAGAAATTAAAAATAATGGAGGCTCTTTACATTTTAAACAAAAATAAAGAGCAATTGATGAATAATCAACTAAGTACTAACATCCTAAAACATTTTGAGTGCATGCATATTTATAGTTTTAATCTACACTAGTAGCCCATATAGTTTATTGTAAATTTATATTGCCGCAATTTTGTTCTGACGATGATTTTTAAAATCGAAAAAGTTTAACGTGTGATGTGTTCATATCAATGTATCTCAGTAAGTTATGCAAAAAAAAATATATATATAAACGTTCATGAAATCGATAGGGATTGTGCTCATACTCCTGCTTATGTTGAAGTGCATATTAAGGAATATTTTTAGAAGAGACGATACTAATTGATACAGAGATAAATTAGTGTATAAATATTTTGAATTATTTGATATTGTTTCTATTCCTGAGAAATTATGCTGCGTTGCAACCCGATTTTTATGTTGCTTACTGCCGCTTGTATATCTGCATGCGTAAATTGTGCGGGTTTGGTAAATTTCTTGTAATATACAAATTACAACATATGTAACATTTCGAAATTATTTACACCCAACATATAATTTTTGTTTTTGATCTATGAACATTTTTGCAAATATTTTGCTACAAACGTAAAGTTTTTTAGAGTAACATGGTACAAGAATGGAGAAGTTTTGCCTTCAACTAATGAGATTGTTGTTGATGATATAAATATTTACTTTCGAGTTTCCTCTGAGAAGAGTACTATTGCAGGAGTTTATCATTGTCAAGCAACTAATGCATTTGGCAGTGTAAATTCTACTAAAGTGAAAGTTGCTAACAGTAAGTTGAATTATATGCTTTTAAGAAATAACTCATATACAATTATATATATATATATATATATATATATATATATATATATATATATATATTTAATTTTTTGAAAATTTATTTGGAATATTCTGTTTCAGATAACTGACTACAATTTCTTAAAAACTAGTGTTGAAGCTGATATGTTATTGAAAATTTGTTGAAATTTTCTATTATGTTCTCATCAATGTGGCATGTAATAATGTACATATTAGTAAGAACAATAGACATATACTGAAAAATCAATCTTTTGAAGAATTTCTTTTGCTAGCTTAGAACCATATTGAATGTCGTCAGATTTATAATACTAATATCAAATCTTCATCAATCACATTGAAGTTTTTGTCATTATGGCGTATTTTGGCAATCGTCTGAGGTATATATTTAACATTAGTTCAAGAGGATTACTGTTTTCAATCAATTCAGATGTTCTTAATGATTTAAAAATTGGTGTTATAATGGCTTGATTTAGATTCTTTTTAAGCATTTTAATTTTGGATTTTGGAGTTCCGATATATTGTTTTCGTTTTCTTGGTTTCCTTTTTTTAAAGATTTTGTCAGATTTTGAAGTAGTGAAGCATTTACTTTCTATTTCTTTAGTGAATTTGAGGAGAGCTATTCTGCCTAAAATGTTCCATCACAGAAGCATTTTATTGTGTTTTATTTATGTCATTCTCCATAATATAACGAAAAATGAATGTAAAGTCAGTATTTGTTTTCTTCAAATTCATTTTTGTTTCAAATTTGTTGTTAAGGTTGGCCACAGAAACATTAAGAAAATGTCATTGGATAATGTGCCCTTCTTCATTGGTAAAGTTGATTTTTTTAAAACATTTGGTTTGCTTACAAAAAAACAATTCTTTGAAATTGGGCATATTTGATATGCATAGTTCAATAATTTATCTAAATATTATCTTAAATTATATGTTGGTGAATTAATCATCGAAATATTTGGTCTAAAAGGTGGGCTATCACGTCAATTATTAGCTTTTACCAAACTATATAATCTTCCTGGTGTGGCATCAACATTTTGACATAAATCTTTTCCGAAATTTCACGATTGTAGTTTTAAATTGAAATAATATTCGTCTGTTTTATTGTAATTTCTTTTAGATTTTATGGAAACAACATCTTTAAGTTTAGCTTTGTCAAACAATGTCATGTTCATTTTTTCTATGTAATTGCCTTTATTAACAATTAATAAAACTTCTTTTGTCAAAATCCTAATGTGGTATGAATTTAATCTATTTAATATCTTCATCCTCAAATTTGTATATTCTGCATCATTTTCAATTTTTTCTTTACAAATTAAGGAACACATTTTTTGGTACTGGATTTTACTTCCATATGAAATAATGCGTTCCTTTTCATTGGATAGTTTTTACTTGGCAAATTAATCATTGTTCTTTACAGTGTATATATTTAGTTCAAACTGCAATTAAGGAAAAAGTGAAAATTTCACACGACGAGGCGTTGACTTTAGAATGTAAATTTTATAGAAGCCAGCTGTATCCATTCGAAGTTAACACATTTTGGACACATAATCCAAGTGATGATGCTGTAAGTATATCTAGTCAATTCTTCCTCCAAGTAGGTGCTTTCACAAATAGAGGTGTGCAGGTACAGTTATATGAGGTCCCGGTCACCGCGTTCTCTTCGCTGAAACAATGTTTTTGTTGCTTGTCCTTTTCAGTCCCGATGCCGTAAAGTAAATTTAATATAAATGAATTATTTTAGAGCAAATTAGTTGCTTAATGTCTAAAATACTAGGTTTCAGGCTCTAGAATTATGCACATATAGGTAATTGGTTTCAGACGCGTTACGTATATGGTATCCAAGTTTTATTTTCGTTCAGTCTCTGCGTGACCACATTCGTGATCTGACCAGGAACCAGTCCCACATTCCTATTCACAACTCCAAGTGAATCTCCACTGTGTAATCAAAGTTCAATACATGTATAAAACCAATTCTATTGGTCATGTTATCGCTGTTCTGCTTTTAGACTTTGAATCAAAATGTTTGATAGTGAATATGATCATTTTTGTATTATTACCTGTTATTCAGACGTCCTTACTGTTATTTAGGTGTATTTGTCTGATGGTACAGTGCATTTTCCACCTAACTCTATTTCCAGTGACGCCAAATGTCGTATACATTATTGGGAACCTGTGGATCTGGTCATTGTAACTATATCTAGAATAGGTATTTATTTTCAAAATCTTTGATGTCTTCATGTACCTTGAGTTGTCTAAAAGTATAATCAACGTCAAGTTTTGATATATGTAGCTGTTTCTTATTTTTTCGTATGCCATTGTCAATTAAAAAACTCACTTTATCCATAAGTTGATCAATATTTGGAAGTAGATATCGCTTCTTAATTAAGAGCTATCTTAACACAGCCATCTTCTTTACAGTAATAACAGTTGGGCTAATCTAGTCTTATACATTAGCATCATTTATTTTTTCAATAAATCCCCCCGGCAAGCAATCTGACTAGTTCTGAATAGACTTTATCTTGTAGTGCATAAGGAATTGGTCTGGGGTTTTGTTGGATAGGTTGCGCTCCTGGCTTAATTTCAGCTTTCAAAACATAATTTTTAGCAGTTCCATTTCCACGGAAAACATCATTTGGCCTATATTACTTAAATAAAGAGTTTAGTTCATTGTCACTTTGAACTGTATTTATAGAACTCTCAGAACTTAAAAAAATTATACGTAATTATTTATTGTAGTAAATATACACATATTTTAGTTAAAAAAAATGATTTGCCTTTGAGATGGATGTTTAAACCAGAAGTTGTTCGACTGAGTCCTCACATGAGCACTGGTGACGAATATTCCTTTTGGTGCTTAGCAAGTCAGAATGAAGCCAATTCCAAAATGGTTATAAGCTATATCGATTCAGATGGCGAACATTTCGGGGTATGATTCGTTATAAATATTCATGTAGTTTAACAGGAAATTCTTCGTAGGATTATGAAGGTATTGGCATTGAATTAAGGGAACGCAAGTTTTACGTTAAGAAGAAACTTAACAAAGTTGAAGGAAATTTTTCATGTGCTACTGAAAAATTAAATAAATTAGTTTTTCCAGTTAAGTTGCCTGGTGAGTCATTTCTTTGATACTGATCATTTATTTTTGTTAATTTATACTTTGTTTTGAAGGATTTTATTTATCTCTTTTCCATTGATACACCATATAAAAAATAGAGCGGATAAACTTGTTTGTACAGATATTCTAAATTTCTTGTTCATTTCTTAATCTTTTGCTATTGATGTTGTCCATAGAGCCAAAGAGTTTCTCTATGTAAAAACCCCTCTAGTAAATATAACTACATATTTTTTAGTAAATTTCTACTCTGTGTCTCCCAATCATCACTTCTTATAAAATATGAATTTCAAGCGCATTTTCTTTCCATTATTCATGGAAGTAGTTGTTGGGATTCTGGCAAACTGAATTTTACAAGATTCAGTCCCCAAGGACTGATTTAGGGGGTTGGACAGGGTTGCTAGCAACTTCTTCTCCAAGAGCGCACTTGGGATGTACCAGTATCTTATTTTAATTTTGGGAGTTATGTTACAGTGTACTTTTACTAGAATCAGCATTTTTTAATTATTAACATTTTTATCCATTTTTTTCAATAATAACAGTAAATTTTATACAATGTTTTGCCACAAGTGTTTTGCTTGCCGAGAAATCACAATAAATATATGAAATAAAATTATTTCTTGCTTTCTTAATGTTTACTATTTAACATCGATCGACATTAGAAATGGGCAACTAATGCTAAAAAAGTGTTTTGTGTGTCCGTAGCAACTTTTAACATTGTACACTGTACAGAATTTGCATAGATTGTTTATTTGCTTCTTATTGAGACACACCCATTTAGTACGTTTGGAATTGTTTCCAGCACAATCCCATAAAATATTTTTGGTCAGATAGTTCCAATGCTCTCACAGAATAACTTCTATTTTCATCAAAATTAGAAAAATTATGAGTAACATTCTGAAATCATTGGTTCCCGATTCTTCATTTTTGCTCACAGTCCCATGTTATTCCCACTGAAATATATAGTATTAGTGCCATGGGACTGATATTAGTACAACCAAGGACTGAATGGTCTCGGATAATCCTTTTAGTAATTCGTCAAATTAACTTGTGTGAACAAAGATTATAATTCAGTTTAGATCCATGCAATAATTAGTTTGGTTTAAATAGAATTGCTAAGATACACATAAGGGAATTTTGTAATGGCCTCAACCAAGGCTATTTAATTGTCGTATCTAGTAAATATTTTAGTTTCAGTTGTGTTCGAAATTGATTTTAATTTAAATTATCTAAAGTCGCATATGCATGCGATGATATAGGGGAAATTCATGTAGTAAGCTCATATGCAACACACAATTTCTGCAGACTATGTTTTGCTACGTCATTAAATACTTGAGAAATTAGTAACGAATGTTAGATGTAACAAACGGCCCTAGTCTTTAAATATCTGAAATCGTGGGTGACATTTTCCGTATTTGGGGATGGAAACTAGATTTGGTTTAGTTGTACCAATGTATGGATGCGATTATTTAATCAATATCATTTGACATCAACCAAATATGGTTGTTGTATTTGCTCTGTTTGTATAATTTTGGTTATTTGATGGATTTTGTGACTATAGTAAAATATCCATCAAATTTCCATTCCATAAAATTATTTCTATTTCTATAATCTGGAATAGAATGAAAATTTCCATTTCTTAATGCAACCCTTGTTTTTATCCATATTTAGCAAAATGTCACGATTTTTGAAAAAAATGCTGTTTATTTACTGCAAGCAACTGCAATGTTACATTATTATCCAAAAAATTTCTGAATTTATTGACATGGAGAACTTTAAGTTTGGAAGTTTGAATATGAAAATTTACGTAATCACGATTAATTGTGTAATCTTTTTAAAAACTTTTAGATACTGCTTTAATTTGACTTAATTTATTAATTTAGTTTCAATTTCAATATCTGTTAACGCGCCCTCAGTGTTAGAAATGGGTGGAACATATCGAATAGCTTGCAGAGGAAATTCTTCTGGTTCAGAGATTTCTTTTACGGAAATGCTCAGAGAGAACAATGTGATCTCTAAAGGTTGTTGATTTGCAATATAATAATAATATTCAAAGAAATATATTTGCTAAAAAGTTCCAATTAATCTACAAACCAAATATGAAATATATAATATTAACTTTGTGTGTGTGTGTGTCAATAACGTAATTGCGATAAACAAAAGGCATGTAATAATTGAACGTGATAATCTGGTCCAAAATTTCTGAGGTGGTATAAGTATCTAACGCCAGAAACCATTTTTTGTAACTTTTTTAGGAGAAATTTATCGAATTTTAAATCTTTGTCAATATCAACACCTAAATATGTAACATGATCAGATTGTTTTATTGGAACACTGTTAACAATTAATTCAATTTTGTTTATTTCTTTTACAGCATTGGGGGAAAATATAATGAATTGGATGAGAAATACCTAGAAAGATTTTCAATATCACTTTGTAAATTTTTTGTAGCCCTAAATGCATCATTATCTGTATTTATGAGGCAAGTATCATCAGCAAATTGATATATTTCATTATGTTTTCCATGTTTAATTATGTCATTTACATATATTGCAAATATAACGGGCCCTAGTACTGTGCTTGAGGTACTCCTCGATCGGTTGTAATGTAATAAGATTTCATGTTATTCATTAATACTAGCTGTTTTCTATTTTTTTAAAAACTCCTAACATTTAATTGAATTTTGATGAAATCCATAATTTTTAAGTTTAATTGATAAAATTTCAAAATTCATTGAATTAAAGGCTTTGCTTAAGTCTAGAAGGGCTATGCAACTGGATTTATTTTGAGATTTATTAGCGGATATTTTTTCAGTAATTGAAATAATTGCATCACTTGTACTATGTTTAGCGCGAAAACCATATTGTTTGGATGATAAAATATTCTCAGATGCAAGATATTGATTGATTTGAATGTGCAGGAATCTTTCAAATAGCTTACTAAAAGGATGCGTTATCGAAATTGACCTATAATTTTTGCAATAAGGGGATCTCCATTATTNTTGTTTGGATGATAAAATATTCTCAGATGCAAGATATTGATTGATTTGAATGTGCAGTAACCTTTCAAATAGCTTACTAAAAGGATGCGTTATTGAAATTGGCCTATAATTTTTAGCAATAAGGGGATCTCCATTTTTATACAAAGGTGTTATATCTGACTTATTCATTATCTCCGGAAATTCGTTTTCAACTATACATTGATTAAATGCACATGATAAATGAAATGGTCACCAAATACATGAAAAAATTTTTNAAGAAATTGATTGTCGGCCATATTTATACTTAAATAAAATTGAAGCTGCATGGAATTGTACTTGATATAGCGGGGATAATATATTATGCTTTCGTTTGTATTCACCAACATGATCATATGCTTATGTGCCAGAAGCCATTTTATGTATCTTTTTTAAGAGAAATTTATCGAATTTTAAATCTTTGTCAACACCTAAATATGTAACATGATCACTTTGTTTTATAGGAAAATTTTTTACAATTAATTCAATTTTGTTTTACAGCATTGGGAGAAAATATAATGAATTGAGTTTTATCAATATTAATTTTTAATTGATTGGATGTGAAATACCTAGAAAGATTTTCAATATCACTTTGCAATGCATCATTATCTGTATTTATGAGACACGTGTCATCAACAAATTGGTGAATTTCACTATGGTTTACATGTTTAATAATGTCATTTACACATATTACAAATAGAACGGGCCCTAGTGCTGTGCCTTGAGGTTATCCTCGATCGGTTGTAATGTAATCAGATTTCATGTTATTCATTAATATACGCTGTTTTTTATTTTTTAAGAAACTCATAATTAACTTAATTGAATTTTGTTTAAATCCATAATTATTAAGTTTAATCGATAAAATTTCAAAATTCATTGACTTAAAGGTTTTCTTAAGTCTAGAAGGGTTATGCAACTGGATTTGTTTTAGATTTATTTGAGGATATTTTTTCAGTAATAATTGCATCACTTGTACGATGTTTTGCGCGAAAACCATATTGTTTGGATGCTAAAATATTCTCAGATGCAAGATATTGATTGATTTGAATGGTGCAGCAACCTTTTGAATAGCTTACTAAAAGGATGCGTTATTGAAATTGGCCTATAATTTTTAGCAATAAGGGGATCTCCATTTTTATACAAAGGTGTTATATCTGACTTATTCATTATCTCCGGAAATTCGTTTTCAACTATACATTGATTAAATGCACATGATAAATGAAATGGTCACCAAATACATGAAAAAATTTTTTAATTATAAAGTAAGGTAAATGAGTCGAACCTGAATATTTATTAAGTTTCGTACAATAGTTTGTAATTCTTTTAAGGTAGATAAACTAAATTGAAACGTAGATTTACAATTTGATTGCTTAAGCTTTGATAGAGGAATTTTAAGAAATTTGAAGTTACCTACTTCTTTAAATGTGCGATTTAGATGATTTAAAATCTATTTTTATCGGTAAATTTTTTATTATCAATATAAATTTCTGAAATGTCACTATTAGCCCCTTCGATTTTCCAATAAAACGGTTTTGTTTAGAAGACTTTAAGTTCTCAAAAATTTGACGTTGTTTTAATGATGTATTTGTTGTGCGGAGGTCTTTAATTAATTTCTTTGATCTTTCGTAATTAGTCCAATTTATCTCCGTCACATCGGACTTAGTTAGTTCAAAGAGTTTCTGTTTATCGTGTTCTTCCTTAGTTGATTATCAGTTGCGGGTAAGTTAAATCGTCGTGATTTATTGATTACTCAGCGGGACTTCAGCGGTGCTACTTTCTTCGTGCTTGATTGATTCGTGCGGCAGTGTAATTTAACATGTGGGAACCAGAAGTTAGAGTAAAAATATAGTTGAATGGAATATTTTTAAGTAAATTTTTCATGATTTCATCNCCATTTTATGTATCTTTTTTAAGAGAAATTTATCGAATTTTAAATCTTTGTCAACACCTAAATATGTAACATGATCACTTTGTTTTATAGGAAAATTTTTTACAATTAATTCAATTTTGTTTTACAGCATTGGGAGAAAATATAATGAATTGAGTTTTATCAATATTAATTTTTAATTGATTGGATGTGAAATACCTAGAAAGATTTTCAATATCACTTTGCAATGCATCATTATCTGTATTTATGAGACACGTGTCATCAACAAATTGGTGAATTTCACTATGGTTTACATGTTTAATAATGTCATTTACACATATTACAAATAGAACGGGCCCTAGTGCTGTGCCTTGAGGTTATCCTCGATCGGTTGTAATGTAATCGGATTTCATGTTATTCATTAATATACGCTGTTTTTTATTTTTTAAGAAACTCATAATTAACTTAATTGAATTTTGTTTAAATCCATAATTATTAAGTTTAATCGATAAAATTTCAAAATTCATTGACTTAAAGGTTTTCTTAAGTCTAGAAGGGTTATGCAACTGGATTTGTTTTATATTTATTTGAGGATATTTTTTCAGTAATAATTGCATCACTTGTACGATGTTTTGCGCGAAAACCATATTGTTTGGATGCTAAAATATTCTCAGATGCAAGATATTGATTGATTTGAATGGTGCAGCAACCTTTCGAATAGCTTACTAAAAGGATGCGTTATTGAAATTGGCCTATAATTTTTAGCAATAAGGGGATCTCCATTTTTATACAAAGGTGTTATATCTGACTTATTCATTATCTCCGGAAATTCGTTTTCAACTATACATTGATTAAATGCACATGATAAATGAAATGGTCACCAAATACATGAAAAAATTTTTTAATTATAAAGTAAGGTAAATGAGTCGAACCTGAATATTTATTAAGTTTCGTACAATAGTTTGTAATTCTTTTAAGGTAGATAAACTAAATTGAAACGTAGATTTACAATTTGATTGCTTAAGCTTTGATAGAGGAATTTTAAGAAATTTGAAGTTACCTACTTCTTTAAATGTGCGATTTAGATGATTTAAAATCTATTTTTATCGGTAAATTTTTTATTATCAATATAAATTTCTGAAATGTCACTATTAGCCCCTTCGATTTTCCAATAAAACGGTTTTGTTTAGAAGACTTTAAGTTCTCAAAAATTTGACGTTGTTTTAATGATGTATTTGTTGTGCGGAGGTCTTTAATTAATTTCTTTGATCTTTCGTAATTAGTCCAATTTATCTCTGTCACATCGGACTTAGTTAGTTCAAAGAGTTTCTGTTTATCGTGTTCTTCCTTAGTTGATTATCAGTTGCGGGTAAGTTAAATCGTCGTGATTTATTGATTACTCAGCGGGACTTCAGCGGTGCTACTTTCTTCGTGCTTGATTGATTCGTGCGGCAGTGTAATTTAACATGTGGGAACCAGAAGTTAGAGTAAAAATATAGTTGAATGGAATATTTTTAAGTAAATTTTTCATGATTTCATCTGAATAGTTTTTGTAATCCCTAGCAATAAATAGAATAAATTTAGATAACTTAGATGATGTGTACTAATATAAATGCAGAGTGCATGATCACTGAAAGATTCGAGGATTAAAGGTTTATATATAGTTTCTGAATTAATAAAAATTAATCAATTAGTGTCGCTCTTCTAGTGGGAGTCTGGTGCGGATAATTTTTAAATTATAAATAGCGCATAGTTCATTCAATGCATTTCTTCATAAAAACTGAAATAATTTATATTAAAGTCACATAATATACTTAGAGAGGACATACTAATTTAGTATGTCCTTGGTTTAGGAAATAGTTATTATTAGGAATATTTGAAATTTCATTGCATTTAAACTTAATATATTCTACAAGAAAATTCTTATTTGGATTATTAGTCACATTAATTAATTCATGTTCGGAGGAATTTGTAGGTGATTTAATTTCAAGCCATAAAGATTCAAAAACAGAAGAATAATCATAAGACCACCACCTCTACTATCCCTAATTTTAACAAAAACATCAAAGATTGCGGGGTCTGGATTGAACAAATTTGGATTAATTTCGTTGTTTAACCAAGTTTCTGTAATAGTGATAATTGAATTTGAACTAAATTGAGTTGCAATTTTAAGGAAGCGATTTCTATTTGAATTCAGACTCCTGGCGTTTAAATAAATATACTTAAAATTATCTTTATAATGATTCACTAAATTTTCAAGATTACATTCATCTAAGATTAAAACTGAGAGACCTTTGCGAGACAGGGAGAATACCATCGTGAGCAAGAAGTGGAATTTATTGAGTGTGGCGAAAGAAGGAAATGATCAAAGACTGGAATGACACTAAGACGACGTGGAGAGAAACTTCTTATGATTTGATTACATTGTTGGATTGGAAAGTTCTTTGAGAGATTATGATCAGCATAGACAGGGGT
>CABFPE010000650.1:372374-384282 GCA_900660155.1 Hofstenia miamia | reverse complement strand
TTTGTGTAGGTGCTCAATGTTGGATGTATGTTTCGAATGCATGAAGTGTATTACCGTCCCCTAATGTATGTTGTTTTATTAGAAGAAATATATGAAAAAAATTGAAATGTTGACTTACAATTTAATTGCCTAAGTTCTGAAAGAGAAGCTTTAGGAAAATTGGAGATACCTAATTCTTTAAATGTCTGATTTAAATGACTTAGCATCCTTTTTTATCGATGGACTTTCTGTTATAAATATAGATTTCTGAAATCGTTCAATTTTCCAATGAAACATTTTAAAAATTTCCACTCTTGTTTAGAAGAATTTAAGTTTTCAAAAATTTACGTTGTTTGAAAGCTGAATTTTTAGCGGTAATTTCTTAATTAATTTCTTTAATCTTTCGTAATTAGTCCAATTTATTTAGGTTGGATTAGCTTTAGCTAGTTCAAAGAGTTTACTGTATTCTTGATTACTTTATCAGTTCAGCTTAAATTTGTTGAAAGCTGTGCTACTTTGTTTAGGGCTTGATTGATCTGTGCCGCAATGTAATTTAAAATGTGGGAACGAGAATTTAGAGTAAAAATATAGTCGAATGGAACATTCCAAAGCAAATTTTCAATGATCTCATCCGAATAATTTTTGAAATTCGTAGAAAAATGGTTTTAAATTTGAATTGTACTAATATAAATATAGATTGCGTGATCACTGAAGGATTCAAGAACATAAGTATGACGATTTTTTTTTACCTAAAAAATTTGAAATTTCGACCCAAAAATTTTGAATATTTTACTTAAAAACGTAATTTTTTACCTAAATATTCCTAAGTTGTAAAATTCGTGTATTCTATGCTAAAAATAATCAACTAAATAGTAAGAAGCACCAATGCAGACTGGTCATTATTTTATTGTCTTAAGCATGATTTTTAAAATTGAAAATAGCCTTTCAATGGAAGCAGAACACTTGCTATTTTCAGCAATCAATATTCTGTAAGATTTAATGATCCGATTATTCATTAAGTCATGTAATCTATAGTTTTCAATTTTCGACAAAGCATCCAAAATTAAAGTTGATTTAAACTCAAAGCATTTTACAAGTTCAATTCAATTCATAGTAATTTGTGGCTTGCACTGACTTTCGCATTATTGTCCCATTGCAAACAGTTTTTGCTCTCTCAACACCGTTAGTAATGTCATTTTTATAAACATTGGCAAAATATTAAAAAAGTAATTAAATCTTTGCGCTAGCTGATTTCGATTTTAGTACGTTAATCACGAAAAGTTTCGGCAAAAATTTTTCAAAAATGCATGTTGTCCGAAACTTTTTAGTGCCAAAACTTTAAAAAATGTGTTTTTTCATTAAAGATGAAGAAATTATTTCTAATCAATACAAATGACATTAGCCTCATCATCAACAAGAAAATGTTCCAGGTCTACATTTTTTGACACAGTTTGAGCATGAATTTCATCAAGGTTTATTTATGTCAGACCTTACATTTTGTCACCATTGCTTATATGATAATTTGTATTTATAATATAATATTTGTGTATAATTTCAAATCTTTCAATTCTCTGCCAATCTTTCCACTAACAATCAAATTTTCTCGAAAATTTCCAAAAAAATTAAACCGTAAAGTATTCAAAAATATGGTGTATTGATGTACTCATGACTATGTTCAATTGATTTTTCAAAAATGTGCAACTTCACAATCTTGTCAGAAACTTTCTTCGCTGAAATTTTTCATGATTAATGTTGTTAAAAATTGTGATATTTTCCCATGTTTTTATAACCAAGAAATTTATATTTTTAAAAGCTAAACGAATTAGAAATGACGGTTTAGATTTATAAGTGGAGGCTTCCTCCCTTTTAAACTTTTGTTTACAGTTTAAGTACAAAACGCATAAATTTTCTCAGATACTCCACTATTAAAAATGTTGTTTCGTTTTGTATTGCAAGATTTTAAAGACTTTTTTATGAAAATCATTCATACATTGTTTTCCTTCCGAAAAATTCGACCTAAAAATTTGATCTCAAAAAAATATTCAAAATTTTTTTTACCTAATTCCAAATGTTTTAAAATTTTGAGTATATTTTGACCCTAAATTTTAAAATATGTGTGCATGTGCATTAAAATTAATAAATTTCTAACTATTTAAACAAAATTGACCTTTATTTCAATTTTGACAATTTTAATTTTGTTCGTCCTGGATATAAGTTATATATATATAGTTTCAGAATTAGATAAAAAGATAATCAATTTATGTCCTTCTTTGAGTGGGAGTCTGATTGTTGCTTACTTTTAGATTATAAATAGCACATAATTCTTTCAATGAATTTTTTCATTAAAGTTGAAATAGTTGATGTTAAAGTCATTTAATATGTTTGCTAAGAATATCTGAAATGTTATTGCAGATCGATTTTTCGAAATTTTCGAACAAGTAATAGCGACATTGGCAAAATATTAAAAAAGTAATTAAATCTTTGCGCTAGCTGATTTCGANAGTTGATGTTAAAGTCATTTAATATGTTTGCTAAGAATATCTGAAATGTTATTGCAGATCGATTTTTCGAAATTTTCGAACAAGTAATAGCGTATTATTGTATGCATTATGTATGAAAAAAAGTAATGAAGGTAATTTTTTTCGAAATTGTTTGTAGTTTATTTCAACTTTAGTTTCATGATTAAGGTTATTCCATATTTTAGTTGCCTTTTGGTGAAAACTATTAGAACGTTTATCTGAACATGTAAAAGGTTTCAGAACGTTCATTAAATTTAATATATTGTCTCAAAAATAAATAGAAGGCTGGCAACACTTGAATTTAAATATTAATAACATATGCATTCGAATCTCATCCGGGGTGAATGGGTCACAGAGTCACATTCTGTGACCTGGTTGCAAATCTGATAAGCATCCTGTGCTAAAAGCAAAATATAAATGGTATTACTCACAGAAAGTCACAGAAAGAGGTTTAGATAGTGTAAGATTTCAATATACATACTAGCACGGAAATTAAAGCTAAAAGGTCAGGCATTGAAGAAGAAAGTTAAATAGTAGACATAGCAAGGCCAAAGCACAGAAACCGTAGCAAGCAAAATGTAAAATATGATGGCGAAGTAAAGTAAAATACAGAGCTTGTGCCACTTGAAGGAATTTGAAATACTTCCAGTAGGAGATTGAACATTAGGTAAAGCAAGCAAAAAATATAACTTTGAAGAGTTGGGATTACCAAAATGGGGGAGGGGGAATTGCAATTGCTCTTTTTCAATAATCGAGCGAGATTTAAAATTTATTATGGGATATCTTATACGAAGTAAATGGCAATATTGAAACCAACCCAAATGCTATTATTATAAACTGATTACCACTAAAAAATAGGTAACTCGCTTGAACGATATATTGTTTTTGCGTTTCTAAGGAAATTGAAGAATTACAAAAAGAATCTACATTGCTCCAAAATTACTTTATTAATGGGTTTCAATTTCTGCCACCAGGGCAATATTAGGTGCAAATGCAGCAGACCAAATTCAAGATCTCATCTTTTATATACATATATATATATATATATATATATATATACACCGTAAAACCTGTAATTGAAAGCCACCTGTAATAGAACACCACCCTAGCGAGGAGGTTGAAAATAGACCGCTCAAGTTTGTGTTTGAGACAGCTATCCACTTTTCTCTTTCAGTACTTAAGCTGACTTTTACACATTGTTTTATCACATAAATGGAGTTGCTACATGTAGGAGGCCTCTTCAACTCAACGGGGTTTCAANTTCCATTGGTGTAAGCTGTTATAACTCCTGCCAAAAAAATGAGAAACGGAATTTTTCAGTCTCTTTGCAACAAAAATAGAATTTATATCAATCGATTGCAAATTAAGTTATTTTTTTAATTTATGTAAAAGAAATTAGACAGCATTGCCTCGCTCTCTGGAACGAACACATTTAAAAAATTTGTATCGAATGAGTCCATCAATTTCATCTGCATTCTCGGGGTTAGTTTTTCTTTGGACTTCAGCAAATATTGCTTCCGTCTTTTATATTATTGGGATATTTTTTCCACATTGGATTCATGATCCCCAAACATTTTCCATAGGCAAATTTAGGGTGTGTTGAACATTTTATATGGTATTGAGAATATCGTTTTTTCAATTTGCATTTCCACAAATTTCCATTTTATTTAAATTCCATAGAGTGATTTCCATTTCCATAATCTGGAATTGGAGTGTAATGGAAATTTTCATTTCCACATGCAACCCTGCGGATATGCACATATACACATATTAATCAATACATTATGCAAATTATCCAATCGAATTCATAGAGTAGGGCTTATGGTTCTCTAAGATGCAAAATACACTATCAGTGGGGTAAAAGAATAATAATTTGTGCCGGGCTT
This sequence comes from Hofstenia miamia, assembly GCA_900660155.1. Classification (NCBI taxonomy): domain Eukaryota; kingdom Metazoa; phylum Xenacoelomorpha; order Acoela; family Hofsteniidae; genus Hofstenia; species Hofstenia miamia. Next base: position 379,898 of record CABFPE010000650.1, on the reverse strand, counting down.
GGGCCAAATAATTGGCATTTAGAAATGGGCCGGACTTGGGCTTAAGAAGTCGACCAATTCTGATGTAGGCCTATGGAACTAAATAATTTAATCTAATTTTGTTATTTATTTGTACGGCTAATGATTCTCGGAAACTAAAGCAAACTACATTCGCTTGTATGTGAACCAATTTTGTAAGTTGTATATTTGTGCAGTGCATTGATTTATTGCATGAATTGAAATTTACAGTAGATGATCTTACATTTCAATAATATGAATAATTTTGTTATTACAAAAATGCAACGTCTACCTGGTAGTAATAATTGGACACTGAATGATGATTGAAACTGTGCCAAATACATACATATGCAACATATTCAATATTTTGCAAGACATAACTACAAGTCATATGACACTTGAATAAAAGTGATTTGTCAACCTGCAATTTAAAAAAGTATTTTTCCATTTGCACTACTTTTCATAGAAGGAGCTGTAAAATTCAAATATGAGCAACAAAGCCACCCTTCACCTATTTTATCACCATACATTAGAAGTATTTATTGAGATCTTGTAGAGATTAGGTTGGCGCAATTTCTCAATTTGTTTTCTGGCCAAAAGTTTGGGAACACTTTCTAAATTTAGAAATTTTTGTATTTTACACTTAAAAACGCAATGTAGAACAAATATAATAAAACAATTTAGAACAATATGATAACACCGTTTAGAAAGTAAATAGTTAATTCAGAAAAACTCACTAATATTTTGTATGTCCGCATTATTGGCCAAACACGCAGCAATGCGATTTGACATTGACTCGACCAGCTTTCTACAATAATCATCAGTAATCTCTGTGCACCATAACACTCTAATTTGCTCCTTCAGATCGCCGAGTGACGTGCATTGGCGCTTCCTCAGATAGTTTTTGAGGTGATGCCAGCAATTTTCTATGACGTTGAGGTCTGGGGAGTTTTCCGGCCAGTTCTCAAGCAGCCAAAAGTCTTCTGATGCAATCCACTGTTTCACTTTGGTGCTATGGCAAGGAGCACCATCTTGTTGTAGTACAGATGTTCCGCGAAGACGCATAAACATGGGAACCTTCTCCTGAATTTTTTTGAAGTAGGCCTTGGCTGGGACTGTCTCGTTGTGAGGAACAAAATGCAGACCAGCACGCCCATTTGCAGTTATAGCACACCAAATAATCACAGAATGTGCTGAGTTAACGGTTTGTTGCTTGTAAAGTGTGTTAAACCTTTGGTTTCTTGGTCGTAGAACATGTGGCCGAAATGATGTAAACCGGTAAATCTTGGATTTGTCACTAAACATTGTTTGATGCCACATCTCAGAGGTGTAGTGTTGGTATTTTCTGCAGAAGTGCCACCGGTTTCGAATGTTCTTTGAAAACCATCGGGGTTTGGCTGTCGGTTTGCACGATGGAAGGTCAAAGATAGTATTCAATCGACGCCTAATGGTGCGTGGTAATACATTCGGCACTATCGCACCTAGATTTGCATTGACTTCAGAAGATGAAGAGAATGGTTGATTGACGACGTAATGGTGAATGAGACGATCAGTCTGAGGGGTTGTTACTTTTGGTCTTCCAGACCACTTGTGAGAGGAAAAATTTTGCAGTTGCTGATAGCGAGTAACATTTCTGGATACCGACGATACTGACAAGCCCATTCTAACAGCTATAGCGCGATAATTGTACCCCTCCTCGTACAAGATATGAATTTGAGCACGCTTTGTTGGTGAAATTTCACCATATTTCAAACTGTAATGATAGTGCTTTTCTGTGAAAATGTATTGTGTGTAAATCTAAAGTTGTGTTAATTTGATTGGCTAAGTGAATCTGTTATAAATTCTAAGAAAAAATTGGGAATTCCAGGAAATAGCATAAAACACGCTTTAGACAGGTTACTTTTCCCAAACTTTTGGCCAGTACTGTATATATATATATATATATATATTTGAAACAAGATTTTATTTTGTAATTTTAAATATTTGTTGTAATAAAATATGTGAAGTGAACATTGTCTGCTACGTATTTGAATCGATTATTTTAAATCAAATGTTACAATTTTGGAAACCTTTACACTAGAAAATGCTTGAATGCATAATTAAATGTTGCGTTGTTATAATAAAATGCTTCTTACAATTTAAATGTATTGCTTTACCTTAAAACGTTATTATTTCGTCTCCATAAATTAATTAGTTTTAAATAAGCAGTTTTTTATATTGTGTTCAGACTATTACTTTTATTTAAATGCGTTTTGACCAAATTGTTGTTATTATGTTGAACAGATGTTTCTTTTAAAACTTAGAGTCGTAGATTATTTAATAAATTGAACATAAATAATACAATTTTGAAACTGAAATACGTGTAATGTGTAGGGTCTTAGAATCCGCGGAATGTTAGACTCGAACTTGAATGAAAATCTGCTTCATTTTTTTTTTAGAATTATAGAAAAATACCTTCTAGTTGTAGCCATTTGGTTTCAAAATGTTGTGACCTAATTCTAGAATGCAAATGATTATGTTTTCTTTATAACATTTGAAAGTGTTGCGACAAAAGTAACAAATTTGAAGTGTATTTCTATAACTAATAGGGGGGGGGGTAGCAATTCAATGTTTCATGCTTTTATGTTGAAAGACGTGATCGCATGTCGTTTATCCGTAGTAAACGCAGTTGGAATTATGACGTCATTTATATTGGGGTGAAATGGTGATATTGTGCACATTTTTCAAAAAGGCCAATTTTATTGCCTACTGATATAGTACTTTAAAAATGAGTAAGATTTATGCAAAACTGGCTTTCCATAAAAAGCCTATTTTTGCCAATTTCAAGGCTAAGTACTATAACATGTTCCTTGTACAAAACTTTGTAGAAATAAACCTATTCAGGGTCAAACATGAAAATTTGTGTTCATCTGAAAACCGTGAAAAATTCAAAATTACTTAGAGCTCAAAATATAAAATGAAAACTTTATATTTTGGGTTCACCAAATGTAATTGAAAAATTTCAACATTTTGACTGTAAAACGTGTTGAGAATTTTGCAATAAGCCAAATTTTTGTGTTTTAATTTCCAACATGAATATATTTCTATAAAATTCTAGATATTTATTAAAATTTTACGCAATTGGGCACACACAATTATTGGCGTGGCACAATAAAACATAAAAATGTAAAATCTGGAAAATTTAAATTTAAGCCTAAAATGGAAAAACTCATATGGCCTTTATTAGAAGTAAATTTTTGCTTATCCAATGACATACAATAAAATATTTATGCTTTACGAAATTATATTGAATTTTAAAAAAGCCTTTGTAGATTGGTTTTCTTAATAAATTGCCTCAAACAAAAGCCTAAAATGACGCATTTTGGACTGTATCTCAGCCAATAATTAACGCATTTCAATGGAAATGGGCATTTAGACTTTACACATTATTATAAGGAATACTGATTTTGAAAATGTGTGTGGTTTACTATAGTTTGGCCACAAAGCCTACTTGTTTGGCTTTAAGAGGTCTCCTCACAATGGTTTCTAAATTTAACCCAGTATTGGATATAGAAATTTGGCCCTTTCTTTCTAATATAAATAAATTACAAAAATTTCTTGTTAGCCGTTTTTGACAAAACATACCCTAAAATTGTCAAGTTGTAAATAATTTACATTTTCTTTATTTTCTTTATTAATCATGAATTGTACATTTGTCGCAGAAGCATGTTTTATACTGAAAATAGGAAATTGCAATACCTAAAATACGTTACAAATATTTCTAAATTACACATTTGTCAAAAAAATATATATTTTATAAAGAAATTCTAGCTTTTTCAAAGTGAATAAACTACAAAACTATTAAGCACTCAGTTTGATGCAAAACTTCGATATTAAACTATAATAGGTAAATTGAAGGCAACAAAATAAACACGAACCTTGACTTTGTTTGGTAAATCCTTGATTCATCTTTGTCTTTCTTATGCATTTATTTTTTTGGTGAGCAAAAGTTTGGAACATTTTGAGTTTTATATACAAAACAAAATATTTTCCGTGAAATTCTTTTATTATGTAAAAACGAATATTGTGAACGATGCAAAACAACAAAATAAATGATGTAAACAAGCAAATCGAACTTAATTCTGTAGTTCAATTGGTTAATATTCTGTATGACATTCGTGAGCCTTGAGACACTTCTCAAAACGGGTGAGCATTGAGTGGATCACATTTCGCAGATAATATGGAGTAATGCTGTGCACCATAATGAAAACCAACCATTACCACATTCTACCACTGGCACGTTGTCTTCTGATACTTCATTTGAAGATGAGTTAAGTCCTATTGATTTAACCTCAAGTACAACAGGTTAAACATTTATTATGAACTTCAGATTTGTATTTTTTGCTACTCAACGTATGTATAAACATAAATTTAAGGTTNTTTTTTAGCAAAAATCGGATTTTCCATTGAAATGTAATTGATACTTTAATGTACATCAAACAAGGGAAAATTATATCATAAATATTTACCATAGCAGGGAAGCGCACTTCCCTATAAATGTATCTAAATTTCAGAATCCCCAAACTTCTTAATAGGATTAACGAAAACTTTTGAGAATAAACCACGAAACCACTTGTATCCTTATAAATGCAATGGGGCTTTTAGAGATAAGAAATTCGGAATTATTGCAAAATTTAAGAAACTTGATTGAATTCGGAATTTTCTTCGAAAAAATATTCGACATCAAAAATCCTTTAATGTGTTCAACGTGATTTTTCTAAACTTAGTTCAAATTTCAAATTTAATACGAAAGATGGCACAATTAAGTTGCAATTATATAGCATTACTGCAAATTGCTAAATCATTGTTAAATGTGTTTTCTACTTGAAGCCAGAAATTATGATTAATTAGCAATGACAGCCAAGATTATATATCCTTCAAAATATCAGACCATTTTACTAAAAAATCGTTTCGATTCGTCATGTTATTATTGTCATTCAACACATAATTTCAATTTGAGCTGAACACATTTTTAAGAAAACTGTAGCAAATACTTAATAGTATGATAAACTAATGTGAATTATGTGGTAAGTAGAATTAAGAACATTAACATCAAAGATGTTCAACCTTAGAATCAGTAGACTGCAGTTTATTTTCAATAATTCAAAGATAAACCCTAAGAATATTTTAGAAAATTTAACCAGCATTTATTGTTAAATAAAAATGTTCATTAATGGACTTTTCAAATTTCTGGAGCAATCAAAAATTCAGAAATACATACATTTTAGTTAATTCTACTCAGTAAAATCAATTTTTTCCTCGAATATAAAAATTTTAAATTTGATACCACGACATTTTTTTGCTTCTTGTGTGATTGTATACTACTAAGAATATAAGAAACAGAACTCACAGCTCTGCAAACCGCGTGAAATCTTTTGGCCTACCACATGAAATGTATATTTGCTATAATTTGGTTGACAAAATGAAACCTTAAATTGTTTTAAAATTCCCATCAGCAGTTATATTAAAATTGGAGCAATCACTAATAAGCCCTTAAGTTTCTAGGTTAATATATTAAATGGGTCAAATAAATAGATTTGTCTTGTATGCGAATTTAATTAATTTCATAATTATAAAAAATTATTTTAAACATAAGCATTGCTGGAATTTTAAATATACTTTTTGCTTCATTTTGTATTTGCATTGTACTTAGTAATCGCTAACAAGCAATGCATATACACTCAGCTTGTTGATTTTTTTTCCAGATTTTTTGAATTGCGAATCCTGAATATTAGTGACCTAGCTCTTTCAAATGTAAAAATCATAGAACATATGCATTTCAAATTTGAATTTTAAAAATTCGAAGACTTAGAAAAAAAACCTCATGGGAAATTTACTTGGCCACATTCCATAATAATGATGTAAGACTGAAACGTTAATAAACTGTACAATTATATTACAAACAAAATATTTCGCACTTGCGGCATGACCTTTAAATTACTATCAATTACATAATATTGGTTGTAAAATTTGAAAATCTTCATTATTTTTTGAGAATTATAAAAAAAATACCTGTCTAGTTGTAGCCTGACCGACGCGAACCGATTTTTGCCATTTGGTTTCAAAATTTGTGACCTAAATTTAGAATGCAAATAATTATGTTGTCTTTATAACATTAGAAAGTGTTGCGACAAAAGTAACAAATTTGAAGCGCATTTCTATAACTAATGGGGAAATGTAGCAATTCAATGTCTCATGCTTTTCTGTTGAAAAACGTGATCGCATGTCGTTTATCCGTAGTAAACGCAGTTGGAAAAATGACTTCATTTATAGTGGGGTGAAATTGGGATATTTGTGCACATTTTTTTAAAATTGTCAATTTTATTGCTACTGATACAGTACTTTAAAAATGAGTAAGATTTATGCCAAAAGTGGCTTTCCATAAAAAGCCTATTTTTGCCAATTTCAATTTCAAAATTAAAATTGATTGCCTATTATTGCTACTGAATACCCGAATGGAATTCAAATGTTGTTGATTTCAATAAGCCAAATTTTTGTGTTTTAATTTCTAACATGAATATATTTCAATAAAATTCTAGATATTTATTAAAATTGTACGCAATTGGGCACACACAATTATTGGCGTGGCACAATAAAACATAAAAATTTAAAATCTGGAAAATTCAAATTTAAGCCTAAAATGGAAAAACTCATATGGCCTTTATTACAAGTGAATTTTTGCTTATCCAATGACATACAATAAAATATTTATGCTTTACGAAGTTATATTAAATTTTAAAAAACCTTTGTAGATTGGTTTTCTTAATAAATTGCGTCAAACAAAAGCCTAAAATGACGCATTTTGGACACTCAGCCAATTATTAACGGATTTCAATGGAAATGGGCATTTAGACTTAACACATTATTATAAGGAATGCTGAGTTGAAAATGTGTGCGGCTTACTATAGTTTGGCCACAAAGCCTACTTGTTTGGCTTTAAGAGGCCTTCTCACAATGGTTTCTAAATTTACCCCAATATTGGATATAGAAATTTGGCCCTTTCTTTCTAAAATAAATAAATTACAAAAATTTTTTGTTAACAGTTAGCGACGGTTTGGGGTACTTTTCGTACCCCAGAGTTTTAATTCTTCAACAGTTTGGAAAGATTTATATGAAACTTATTGATATTGATTGACTTTTCATGAAAAGCATAGAAATACTATATTTTAAAGTTTCAACATAATTTGAGAACAACGACCTGAAATATTGTTGTATACTACGTAGAGACAGTTTGGGGTACTTTTTGTACCCCAGACATTCTGACTAAATAAATTGACTCTTCCATCTTAAAAAATGTAGTGTACTACACAATATTTTATAGTTAAATTATATAAACAGATAGCCTTGTCTAAGAATGTATTCTAGAATGACTGACTTCACAGCCCTCTATATAGTAGGCCTTGATAATCAACAAATATTGTCAACAAAATTGAAACCTTTTTGAAGACAGATGCAAAGCCTAATGGTAGATCCCTTTTCAATGGTAAT
>CABFPE010000650.1:275434-289447 GCA_900660155.1 Hofstenia miamia | reverse complement strand
CCACACGAACTGACGAAGTCTAACAAAAATGAGCGAGTCGCTTGTGCCAAAGTGTGGATAAAAAATTTTGCGTCCAATGATTTATGTAATATTATTTCATTCATGAGAAATGGTGTTACTTGCGGTCTGTTGGATCTAAACAATCCAATAAATCTTGGATATCTGATGCGAGTGAGAAACCAAAGGTGTGTCGGCGAACAATATCGGATAAAAAATTCATGATAGTGATAGCAATATCGTTGGGTGGTAAATGGAACTGTGAAGTTCTCAAGGACGGAAGGAACGTTGACAGTGCAAGACATATCGAGTGCATAAAAAATATTCACAAAAAATTTGCTCATTCTAGCGATCCATTACCATACAAAAAGATGATTTTAATCCAAGACAATGCGCGACCACATGTGTCCAGACAATCCCTTGAATTTTTTAATAAGAAAAACGTCACTTTATGGAAGCAACCGCCTTACTCACCTGACTTCAACATGCTTGATCGTTGGATATTTTCTTTCTTTGAAGTCAAGAGAGACAAAATTAGTTTTGCTTCAGTCGATGAATTGGAAACTTTCCTTTTGGATACGTTGGCCGGTATAAATAAAAACGCATTTAAGAAATAATTTGATCGCCTAATGAATGACTTAAATCGTGTAATCAATTTAGACGGTGACTATATCTAACAAAAATATAGGTTTATTTTATAATACAAATATTTATTTTTATTGAAAGGAAAGTCTCAAAACTTGTTAACCACCCTAAGTATTATTTAAAAAAGTATTAAATATGCCTTAAATTTGATTTTGATATTCCAAATGAGTAGATACTAATTGTGCATTAAAATAAATACCGATGACAGCAATTGCTTGATACTGATAACCACAATCTATTGAAACACAGTTGAAAAGAACTTTTCAAAATCTTAGATTTATCACTATTTACCGCAGTCTCAATTTTCTTAATTGTAGGAATTTTACGTGGTTGAATATATGATTCGTTTTATAAGTATTTGCAAAAAAATCTCATAATTTGGTTCCTTGAAGGATTTTTAATAAGAAAATCGGGATTGATAAAAATAATCTTTTAGAAAATGATTTTCAAAAACACTTTCAAATACTTCAAAATCGAGAAAAAAATCATAGAGATCGGCAAAAACTAAAACAAAATCACTTGCGTAGATCCTGGGGGACAGGGGAATCGCCCTCCCCTAACCCAAAACCATAAGGACATAGAAAATTGCAACCATTTTATTGATTGAAGTAGTAAATTAATTACAAAAACTTTCAGTTGTGCAAAGGAAACAAATTTGTTTATTCGAGAGGTTGTTTTGTTTAAAATATTTGAAATGTTGAAAAGTGCTTTTCTATTTAGAATTTCCCCAACCCCCCNCACTGGCATATACTCCCGCCTCCCCAAACCCCCGCCCCCTCCCAATAAAAGGACACAAAAAATTAAAGCTATTTTAATGAATTTTTGCAACTAATTGAAGTTGGAAATGAATTACAAAAAAGTTTCAGTTGTGCAAAGGAAACAAATTTGTTTATTCCAGAGGCTGTTTAAAATATATGAAATGTTGAAAAGTGCTTTTCCATTTTGAATCCCCCCTTCCATTCTAAAGATAAAATACTATGTGTTACTTGAAGCTTGTCAAATGAGATCTTTTGCAATTTACTAACAACTAAATAGTAAAATTATTTTCATAAAATGCTTAAGAGATAATTTTGTAAGAATTCAAAACAAGTTTCAAAAAAACTATGTGAACTCTTACCCAAATGAGGAATTATATACATTCATTGAACGAATTGTAAGGTAGCTCAAGACATTACTAAATATACCAATTACAGAAAATATAAGTGTGAAGTACAGTAAATATTTGCCAATATCTCTGACACCTTGAACATAAGGGGAATCGCACAAAATCGCAACAGTTGTTGTGTTGTCAGTACCAGTAAGCATATTAAATGCGAGTGAAGTACAGTATTGATTTCCAGTATCTCTCACACCGCAAATAACATATTATATTGAAAATCGTAAATTTTCGGATTATATTCTCTTGAAATATTCCATTTCATTGTGATTGGTAGATTGTGATTTTTATCCGCACTCGATTATAATTGGTTGATATAAATAATATTATTTTGTCGGTTTGAATTTGCACATTTCATTAATAAGCGCTAACATCCTCGTGATACACTAAGAGCATTTAGTCTGTCTTCATGAATTTGTCACTAAGACTTTGAGAAATGTGTAACTTAGTGACATGTTGTGAACCAATTTTTAAATAAACTTTTTACTGAATGTGACAGGCCGATCTATATTCACTTTAAGCTTTATTGTTGCAAAGTTTAATATTTATTTAATTATTGGAATTGGTTAAACACAAAAAATTAAAGTGTTTCTATATTTTTCTCGAGGAGTATATGTAACAAAAATTCAATATTCTTGACTCTTGGAACCAAGGGTTTACGAATGATTTCCTGATGAGGTATAGCTCAGTTGTGATCAACTAGAATGATCAAAATCGAGGTGATGCCTTGCGAAGTTTTTAAGGTAATTGAACAATATCTTTTGAAAGTGCATCTCGCATAGGGTGGCCATTTCAAATTCCAAAAAATGAAAAAAAATTTTTGCGCACCCCAATTTATAAGATAAATTCAAAATCTTATTGATTGAGGAGTAAGAAGTTGAAATAACAAATGAATATGATATATATTATATATATATATATTAGACAGACTGAAAAATCAAGACAAATTAGCGTCCTTCTTAAAATGCGGCAAAACATAGGCCGGAATTATTTTCCTTCGCGCACATGTGCTCACATCTATCAAACCGCCTAAACTATTAGTAATTGTTTAAATTTTTACAAAATTATGTCGAATTATGTTGAAAACATTATTGAAAATTTATGTGAACTTTGATTTGATAATAATTGCTGCATTGCATGATTTTTCAATGGGGATGAAGTTCGGCTGTTGTTTTGTGTTGAAGTGAATAGTGCTCGGAAAATTTGAAATGATATAATATTAAGTTTAAAGACATTTTGCGTATTGACACATATTACAGATGACTACTTGTTCAAAACTTAAAATGCCTAGGGAAGTCAACCTTTGCGATATAGAATTTTTCATATCGACATTGAAAAATATTTTATTTTTTTCAATTAATCGCATAAATAATAAAGATATGCACTTTCTATATTTCGACATGTATTTTGTTATGTGAAGGGATTTGAAATTGACATATTATATATCATTGTTAAATTTTTTGAAAATCATTAAAGGTAGAGCAGGTAAGATAATCTTGCTGCAGCCAACCGCCTATTATAATGAATCTCACACAAGTACCCACCCTTACATTTCATGGTATTTATATTTGAATTAATGAAACATGTAAAAATTTTGTTTACTTTTCCTGTATTATGTAAGAAGTGATAATTATAAACATGATCTTTCAGAGTTTTATCCATTAGTTTTATTCTTTACCTGTTCATGCAGTTCGTGCTTCATTGAATTATATTTTAATTGAAGCAAATATTTTAAAAAATGTTTACTATTTAGCTACATCATTTACGGTTGACGTTTGTAAATTATAACCTTGTAATTAGAAATAATATTTTCACAGTGAGAAATTTAACACTACAATTAGAAATTGTCAATTAAAATTTAGAAATGAAAAATCATTTAGAATTTAGTTAATTGACGAATTCTGAGTGTCGTTATTTTCTTCCAAAGTAAATTAATGCTTTCTCATAGGAATTTCGAAATGATTTATTCAATGTGTAAATCTAAAAAACATTGATTTTTGCAAATGAATTGTTGATTTCTAAATGAATACATGTATTTCTAAGTAATAAATATTAAATTCTAGATGTATTTCTTTTACTGCTAAATATTTATTGACAATTTTTATTTGAAAATTTGAAATTGACATGCATATGTGTCTTCCTTAGTGCGCAGTTAAACTGTGTGCAATAATTGAAAATGTTAATTTTACAATCATTGATAATCTCCAATGGTATAAGAGACCAACTTCAACGTAAAGTAAAATAAGAACGATGGAAAGAAGAAATTTTGAAATTTTTCGTAATTGAATGAGCTTCGTAAATAGGTTGTGAATATCTTGATTGTTGTAATTATCAGAATAAGCAACTTAGCAAAATCTTACATTTACAATATCAAGTGCAGTGTCTCTTACTTGCAATTTTGGCTTGGCATGTCGGGTTCCTGGAATTATGATTTGTTAAATTTAACTTGTGTGAAATATGACAAGGATGTGATGCAGCAAGCATAGTCAATTTAGCCAAAAATCTTTGTAAGTTCTTTAATGTTTGAAAAAAATTCAATTTCTAATAATTCAGGAACAAATAAGTGTGTCCTAATTCCAAAGCACCAAAGAATGGAAGAATATCTTTTTCATTTTACTTTTTAAATATTTTTTTCACGGACATTAAACTATCTGATTATATTAAATTAGGTATAAAAGGAATTATAATATTTCTTAAAAATAAGAATTGTTTTGAAAATAGTTATTATTTTGCAGCCAATGTCCTTCATTACTTGGGAGAATATCCAATAATAGATTTTTCAATATCAAAAAATTATTAAACTTCCTAAATAGGCTTAGAGAAAATTGCTTTAAAATGTCCATAATCAATGAGAATTGAAAAACTTGATAAGAATTTGATAATAACTCGAGAAATTCCTCTTCCAAGATTTCCTAACTTTTTACGATGGATTTTCCAAAACTAAGATCACAACAGATCCATAAAATTTTCATTAGAATCTATAGTCGTTCCGCAGCCTAAAAAAAGCACTAGACATAGGGCCTTTACACAGTATATTTATAACACTTGATAGGGTAGGAGCAGGGAAAACACAAGAGCCAAACGTGTCCTGTCTTTCCTTATTTTGAAAATGGTATTGTTGTACTGCCATCTATTATCCCTATTACCCGAGAACATTAATAGAATTTTCCAAGGTAAGAAATTGTCATGTTCAAAATTTTGGCCTTATACTGACCCTCATAATCAATTTTAATCATATTGCTTTTATTCTTTGGAAATCGCAATCTTCACTTAAGAAATAAAAATTTTGAGAAAAATTTCATAATTGACAAGTTATTGCTTTCGCTAAGGCAAATGAAGTATTTTTGAATCAGAAGAGCAAGAATAGCAACAGTGAATGTTTCACAAATTTGACCAATAATGTAGAATAGATATATTATTTTCTGCTTTGATTTCAGAAATTAATAGAAACACTTTTTTATCTGTTCTTTCGATTGATGCTATTGTGAGAATTTTGTATATTTTTTATGTACGAAAAGGTTTTAACACTATAGATTATTTTAACCAGAATTTATTTATTTGTGTTTTCAGATATTTTGCCGATTGTCCTTTTAAAGAGCAAACATCAGAATCAAATTATTCAATTTATGAAGCATTTCCAAAGTTAATAATTGAGAAAATTATATGATTTTCGAAATTCAGACATTTCTAAAACCAATATTCAAGTAAAAAATTAACGAACGGTTAAATATGATAGGTCATTGTTAAATTACATACCGTAGAGCGGGGCTAATTTGAACAAAAAAAATAAAATCTTCCAATGTGATATAACTACAAAATCAATGTCTTTATATATATATAAGACATTGATTTTGTAGTTATATCACATTGGAAGATTTTATTTTTGTTGTTCGAAGTAGCCTCGTTCTACGGTACACTAAGTTGTGCTCAAATAGTTTGCAAACCAACCAATACGGTTTCTGTGTTTGAAGCCATGGGAAATGTATGTCATCAGAAATTACTCTTAGCGGTATAATAGTTGATTAGAAACATATTGTATAACTACTTGTGATAAGTTTTTCACCTTAAAGGACACTTGTGCTGTTTAAGGCTAACGACGCGGTAATAATGTTGCTTTCTAAATATAAGTCACTTATTTGAATTTTTATTAGATTTAAAAATAAATTTTAAAAGCACCATGAAATAGAATCAAATCAAAGCAGTTTTAATAGTTTCCAAACACTTACTGTTGTAATTTTGCATTATTATTCTTGCATAAATTTGAATATTCGCCATAGCACGCATCACAGATTAAGGTTAAATTGAAGCAAAGCATTCCTTAAAAATATGTCAAAAGAAGAGCAAATATTGAGAAGGCCATAAAAAAGTATAAGATTATCGGTCGTCCTTCTAGTAGTGTTAATATTTTTTTAATGATTTGGTGAAATATATATGTTTCATTTAACTAGTCTAAATATCAAATGCAAGAAATGTTCTATAATAATCGTTTTGGCAAAGAATATTGATAATTGATGTAAGCAGAAATTATTTTTGGAACTCCCACATATTTAAAGTTGATAAACTCAATTTTTACCAAACTTTCAATATATAAAATGCTGATTTTCTAATCTCTCATGTTTTGCGAAATAAGTGCACTAAAACATATAAATTTGAAATATTAACAAAAATTAAATATTTTAAAGAAGTCCAATATAATTTTAGTGGAAAAATAAAAAGCTTTTAAGATATACATATACGCATGTGAAAATATCTACTTTTCTGTATCAGAATTGCCCATTATGTGGTTGAATAGCAATTCTAAACATTCAAAAGGACCATTTTAGCTTTAATAGGTTTGCTATTGGAAAATTCTCAAATGTATTTTTAATGGAACTTGAAATCCCAAAATATAAAATTAATCTAAATTTAGGGAAAAAAATTAGCCATCTGAATAAGAGGTGCGCCCAAAAAAGTAAAGTTGGTAAACTCTGTTCTTTCACACAAAACCTAATCTAAAAGTTCACGAAAAGTTTTAGATAATATCCATGTTCCTTCTAATATGTTTGTCTACAGTAACATGTTAGCATTTATTTTCCTCGAGAAATGGAGGCGTGTTACTTTGCCTAACAACATCGTAGAAGCATTTACATACTGCCAGGAATATTCCTTCACTTTCTTGCTGGATTATAGCAACCACAGAATGTAAATCACAGCCTACATAAAGAATCCCAAGAATTGGAATAATATATACAAAGCATAAACTTGGATCTGCAGGCAACTATTCCTTGCTTTCAAATTGGCTGACTTTTTAAATGTCCGTAGTTTTCGAAACGATATTATTATAAAACAAGACATTTTGAAACAAATATAAATCATATATTTATATTCATTTTTGTTGTAAATATCTTGTGTATTTTAACTTGGTTTTTAGTACCTTAATTATGAAATTTGATTGAATTTATGCAATTGAAATCAAAACGAATTTGTCAGACGTGTAAATAATTCTACTAATTATTATTGATTGCTATTGCGAGTATCCAAATTAATATAGGAATAGCTTATGCACAACTGCAGCATTAACGAAGTGCTTGAAAACAAACAAAATCGCATTATCTATATTCATTTTTATGTTGTTTCGAAAACAGTATTTTGAAATCTAATAAAATTTCGAAAGTGCAAAATTATTACCGCATTGTTAAGGTATATATATATATACAAAAAAACATGTGTGCCGATTTATGTAATAAATATTTCTGAGGTAATAATTCTTAGTGAAGTGATAGAATTTCAAAACTATAACTCACTTGGTTATTGAAATTTCTTGACCAATATTGGAAAATGCATTATTCTTTCAGTTGCATGCAGTGCTATGATTTCTGCGTAAAGCATGTTTGCTTGTTACTTTTAAAACTTTGTACTAGTACCAATGTAAGTTAGTGAGAGTTTGTGCTGAATACGTTTAATGGGTTAAACACCTTTGATTCACTGTCATTTCAACATCAGTGTGATTGCTGGGTAATACATGTATACAGGTATATACTGTATATATTATTAACATTAATTGAAAAATTATTGAAAAATGATTTTTATTTATTTTCTACACATATTGCTAATTTGCGTAGCTCATTCACAAAATGACTCCATGCTTATATATACACAATTAAATTTCTCTTTCGCGCTTAGTGAATTACATTACAGCGTGTTAAAACAAACAAAGAATTTAATTCCAAATCCACCACTTGTTGATAATTACCGTTGAATTACAATCTCATTATTATTGGTAACATACGCGATAGGTTTGTACACATGCCATTATGATTTCGAATGCCGCGTTTTCTGAAATATATATTTAATAGATGCTGTAATCTTATAAAGTCCCTTGTGTGATGCGGAAACAATTGAATTTCTACTCAGCTTTCTCCAATCGAAATTATTCTTAAAATGTGGGTAGTTAAGTTACAACTAACAATTTGAAAGTTTTAACAATTAATTATAAATCAAAATAAACATCAACTAAACATGCTAATGAAACAAGAAAATATTAATATACGCTTTTAATAAATATCAGATGAAAAAAAATTAAGAATTTCATAATTGGAGTAAAACATATTGTGTATTATATATATATATATATATATATTACTGGCCATACGTTTGGGAACACTTTCCAAATTTAGAAATTTTTGTATTTTACACTAAAAACGCAATGTAGAAACAATATAATAACACAATGTAGAAACAATATGATAACAACGGGTAGAATGTAAATAGTTAATTCAGAAAAACGCACTAATATTTTGTATGTTCGCCATTATTTGCCAAACACACAGCAATGCGATTTGACATTGACTCGACCAACTTTCTACAATAATCATCAGTAATCTCTGTGCACCATACCACTTTAATTTGCTCCTTCAGATCGTCGAGTGATGTGCATTGGTGCTTCCTCCGAAAGTTTTTGATGTGATGCCAGCAATTTTCTATGACGTTGAGGTCTGGGGAGTTTCCCGGCCAGTTCTCAAGCAGCCGAAAGTCTTGTGATGCAATCCACTGTTTCACTTTGGCGCTGTGGCAAGGAGCCCAATCTTGTTGTAGTACAGATGTTCCACAAAGCTGCATAAACATGGGAATTTTCTCCTGAATTATTTTGAGGTAGGCCTTGGCTGTGACTGTCCCGTTGTGAGGAACAAAATGCAGACCAGCATGCCCATTCGCAGGTATAGCACCCCAAATCATCACAAAAGGTGCTGAGCGGACAGTTTGTTGCATGTAACGTGTGTTGAATCTTTGGTCTCATGGTCGTCGAACGTGTGGTCGAAATGATGTAAACTGGCAAATCTTGGATTCGTCACTAAACATTACTTAGTGCCATATATCAGGGGTGTAGTGTTGGTATTGCCTGAAGAAGCACAACAGGTCTCGAATGTTCTTTGAAGACAATCGGGGNCTTTCTACAATAATCATCAGTAATCTCTGTGCACCATACCACTTTAATTTGCTCCTTCAGATCGTCGAGTGATGTGCATTGGTGCTTCCTCCGAAAGTTTTTGATGTGATGCCAGCAATTTTCTATGACGTTGAGGTCTGGGGAGTTTCCCGGCCAGTTCTCAAGCAGCCGAAAGTCTTGTGATGCAATCCACTGTTTCACTTTGGCGCTGTGGCAAGGAGCCCAATCTTGTTGTAGTACAGATGTTCCACAAAGCTGCATAAACATGGGAATTTTCTCCTGAATTATTTTGAGGTAGGCCTTGGCTGTGACTGTCCCGTTGTGAGGAACAAAATGCAGACCAGCATGCCCATTCGCAGGTATAGCACCCCAAATCATCACAAAAGGTGCTGAGCGGACAGTTTGTTGCATGTAACGTGTGTTGAATCTTTGGTCTCATGGTCGTCGAACGTGTGGTCGAAATGATGTAAACTGGCAAATCTTGGATTCGTCACTAAACATTACTTAGTGCCATATATCAGGGGTGTAGTGTTGGTATTGCCTGAAGAAGCACAACAGGTCTCGAATGTTCTTTGAAGACAATCGGGGTTCGCCTGCCGGTTTGCACGATGGAAGGTCAAAGTTAATATTTAATCAACTCCTAATGGTGTGTGTTGATACATTCTGCACTACCGCACCTAGATTTGCTTTGAATTCAGAAGATGTAGGGAATGGTTGATTGACGACGTAATGGTGAATGAGATGATCAATCTGAGGGGTTGTCACTTTTGGTAGTCCAGACCGCTTGCGAGAGGAAAAATTTTGCAGTTGCTAATTGCAAGTAACACTTCTGGATTCCGAAGATACTGACACGCCTATTCTAACAGCTATAGCGCGATAACTGTACCCCTCCTCGTACAAGATATGAATTTGAGCACCCTTTTTGGTGAAATTTCACTACCACTGACCATATTTCAAACTATAATGATAGTGCTTTTTCAATGGAAATGTATTGTGCGTAAATCTAAGGTTGTGTTAATTTGATTGGCTAAATGAATCTGTTGTAAATTCTAAGAAAAAATTGGGAATTCCAGGAATTTTATGAAGTTTCCAGGAAAAAGCATAAAACACGCTTTAGACAGGTTACTGTTCCCAAACTTTTATCCAGTACTATATATATATATATATATATATATATATATATATATATATATATATATATGTATATATATAATGTATATTTAAAGTAGATTTAACATTTTAGGTAGTATTTCAAACTAGCCATTAAAACAAACAAACATGTTTTTTCTCATGAGTTCAGTAGCCTTTATGTAGCACGAAAAATTATTGAACCCTATCATTGTTTTGTAATAATAAATATTTTCCAAATATCATTTTAAAAGTATTTATAAATTCCATTTCTGCATGCTGCGAGATATACAATGTACAAGCAACAAGACAAACAGAGATATATAAACAAAAGTAAAAATTTACACATTAAATAACTCATGCATGTTCTCCTTGTTCTTCCCTTGCTACATCAATCATGCTATTTAAAAAACAATAAAAAAGTTTGAAATTAAGTTCAGTATCAGTTATATATTTTAATATATTCATTTAAAAATTCGGGCCAATTATTTGGGTAGTTAAGACAGAACCATCCGACAAAGTCGGGCCGATTAAATCGTGTAGTTAAAACGGAACAAGTTTTGCATTCTTTTGCATTCAACAAATTCCGAACAAAGTCGGGTGACAAAGTTGGTGCTGCGTCTTAACTACACGATTTAATCGGCCCAATTAAATCGTGTAGTTAAGACAGGCCTTTAGTGAAATTATTGTAGAAGTTAGTTAACAGCAATGCTGGTATATTAGTGATTTTATTAATTAGAAACTTTCTAATAATATAATAAACAGCAAATTCTTTCCCCATGATCTACATTAAGTGGAATTAAAGCTGTCCCTCTTTTATTTTTAGAAACTCTAGACCACCTGCCATTGCTGAGATATGCAGTAGGTGAGCCAGGCAGGTTTTGCATGCCCTCTTGCCCAATCTCACATAATCAGAAAAGTAAAGAATATTACTTACAAATTTTGATTACTAACTTGTCATGAAAATATTTTGTTTCTCTTAAATAAATGTATTCAACTCAAGCTCTGGTTTAATGCTTATGGTCAATGGGAAGCATCATTTCTTTGTTATTGCAACATTATTTTGGAAAAAATAAATTATTCAATATTTATTAAACTGAAAAGAAACTCTTGCAATTATTGTGCTGTTATTCATCATGACAAACCATATATTTAATAACCTCCATAATCAATTTATTCAAAAAGATAAATGTCTGAAAAATTTTATTAATATACGCAACAATTGAGATTCACAATTTATAGTGAACAGTTCTTTGATTTTCTGAATTGGTGATACAGCCATGTTTGATGTAGGTGGGAATCCAGCTAAAATTTTCATTGAGCAATAATTATAACTAAAAAATAAATTATTGATATTTTTGAAACTTAAAAATAAACTGAATAAATTATTTCAAAATATTTATTTCCAATTATTTTTCAATAACAATGAATTTTGCGATATTGTTCTCATGTACCTAAAATATATATCATTATAATTTTAATTACATTGAGCTCACAAATTATATAATATATTAATTTTTATTAGGTTTTATATATTTAATTTATAATGCAAAAAATAATTTAAATAATTTTAATTTTATTTCAAAATTCTAATTTACAATGAATGTCATGATTCAGTTATTTCAGTATTGATAAAATCAATAAATAAAGAAATACATTTTTTAAATTTTCTTAGTTGTATGTGTAATGTATTCCTTATAAATCTTGCAAAATCAGTCAGTTCTTGTGAAATGGATTTGCATTAAGACTTAACTGATACAGAATACAAGTGTAGATAGTACTTCAAATGAAACTGATGGTGATGAAATTGAGCTAAGACCTCAAGTATAAACGAAATGACATTATCTACCTGTAAAATACCAGACGGTCCCCTTGCTATAGGCTCAAGATAATTTTTAAGAAGATTATGTCAAATCTTGCAGGTTGTAATTTATCACATAAGAAAACAGTGCCTATTGTTTTTGTTGTCACCATTTTGTGTTAAGCCAACACCAGAATTCAAATGTCCACAAAAATTCCGTTGTTGATTGGAAAGATTTCAAAAAAAATCTGTCATATATTTTCTTTATGAATAAATTATTTTAAAAATCTACTTAACATATATGTTATAATTTTTTACAAACTAAAGTTTTCAAGAAAGCTTTTTCCTATTCTTTATTTATTCAAAGGCCCTAGAAATCAAAATAATAAAGTGAGTTTTACTTGCTTGCATCTGTTCTTCAATTTTCAATTACTAATGTTGCCACTGATGTGCCAAGTGATCAGCATAATTGTAAATCATTATAAAAGATTATATTTCTTTTTCCACAAGATTTAATTATTTACAATAATATTATTTACTTCTTCAATTTCATTAATAAAATTCCACCCTATGACGAGATATCCTTTTTGACACACTGTCTAAGATAAAATTAACAATTACAATATTATTCATGTGTTAAATTTAATCATAGTATGCTTATATATGTAATCATCCTTGGTGTTAAGACTTGGTTGCATTGTTCATATGTGTATAATTGCGATTATTTTTTAATGTCTTGATATGACAGATCTTAAAATTTTGATATCATAATTTAATCCATATTTTCTTAGGTGTTTTGATATTTCTTCGTTCTTGAAGAATTTTAGCAGTCTAAATAGAAACATGATCGGCAATATATTTCGCTAAGTATTTAACATCATCAGAAATGGAAATTCACTGCACTAATTTTTTACAAAATTCCATGAAATTAATTTTACAAATTCAATGAAAATAGTGTTTGAATATGGAGTCTTCTTTTTTATTTAAAGTTGGTTTTAACCCTACATTGCATACAATGTTTTACTAAAAAAATTTTTAATACGTAGAATGGAATTTAAATACTTCTTTTAGCATTATTGCAGGAATATAAAACAAATATTTTTAATTTTAATAGTAAAATATAGATTTGTTGCTTTAAGGCAACAATATTCAATAAGACAAAAAAAAATTGCCTGATATAATTTGACCTATTTATTGGCAAATGAAACAAAAAGTTTAACATTTGAATAACTTTATGTAAATTCTATCCTGTGGTACTGCAAGTAAAGACCTTAGTCATGCATAAAATATATTCATGGAACATTTTAAAGCAATTGGAATTTGCTGTAAAACACAAATATAATTATGCAAAAAGAAGTTGTATTGAAACGATTAGTGCAATTTTAGTTACATAAGAATAGGTAGAATGCAAATTCACTATTAGCAAATAATCATTGCTTTATAGCACAATGTTCCCTTGAAGCAACAAACACGTGTTTGGTATTATCAAAATAACTATGATGCACACAAAATTATTTTTTTCACTAATCTATTTCTAAAAATTTATAAACAAAGAAAAAAAATGTATATCAACATACCGTATAGAAATATGTGAAACCGTTTTGCAAAACACTCCAATTAAGAAAAATTAGCACCACTTATAAGGCAGTCCATTCGCTGTAAGATGTGTAGAAGTAATGAAAAAATCAAATGAATCTTTGATCGTCTGGCAACAGGGTGTCTTGTAATTAGTTAGTTTTGTAATTAAACTGTCTACGTTGGACAGGTTGTGTTGTACCTTTGTTAATATATATATGCAGTATATATATATATATATATATATATATATATGTATATATATATATATATATATATATATAT
>CABFPE010000650.1:221634-255164 GCA_900660155.1 Hofstenia miamia | reverse complement strand
TATATATATATATATATATATATATATATATTGATTCCATGATACTTATTTGAAAATTATCGATTGTCTGTTAAAACTTTAAATGTAAATTTAATGTAATTGGTCGGTAGGCGATCTGAAATGGTTTATTTTTATGCCTTCTTATTCTGGTTAGAAATTCTTTAATTACTCCCAATGCATTGTGCACTACAGTTGCAAGTAATTTCATACACTATTTGGAAAGGTTTTCAATCTTGGTTTCTATCTAGTTCTACTAGATTTTCGAGAGGAGGGGGGAGGGCGGGCAATATAAAATTGTAGACTAGTAATTTTGATAGCAGAATAGAATCAATTTTCCAGAAAGATTTTATGGTGATTGTATAATGAATTTTTAACATACAGCACAATACAGATTTCATTTAGAATCCATTATTTCTAAAACAAACTTGAAGAACGACCTTTATCATCTTTTACAAAATGTTTTACAGACAAATAATTTTACCAAACAAATTAATAAACACCTTACATAAACACTACAATGAATAAATGATAAAACAAATATCTTTTTGCGAGTGTGATAATCGTCTTTGCATTAATAAATTACATTTAATCATATATCTACTGAAACAAATATTTTGTAAAGCAACATGTGAAAGACTAACTTACAAATGCATCAAATCTCAAGAAACTATTAAATGATTAAATAAAGAACAGCAGAAAATTGGTTTTAAAATATTGAGTACAAAATTTAATGTACTTTTATATTAGCAAAACAGGGAATTCTTTCATAAGCACTCTTATAAAAAAGAGATTTTCCTAGTTTGCGAAAGGCCACAATTGTGGAAGTTCAATTTCCTGTTGAATTCTTTGTTTCAAATAAAAATTAATTTTTTCTATCTAAACTAATATTATAACAAAGGTTTCATAAAGGTTCGGAAGACATCTCAAGATTTGGCTGGATTTCAATTTCACTGTTACGCTGCATACTTAACAACAGCGCCGTCTGCATCATGGCATCCTCAGTGTCCATGGAACTACGGCTGCGTTCAAATCCCGTCAGAAGCAGCGTCCAATCAACTACATCGTCCGCGGCGCATGGAGGCAATGGTTCACCTCGGACAACGAAGATACTAAAGAGAAGAGTTAGTTTTTAAAAAGAATTGTTTTCTAAATGATTGGAATAGTTTATAAATTATCATGCTTTCCGTTGTGTGTTGTGTAGGATTTTAACTTTGTTGTGTACACAAAACAACATGTTGTGTGGGACATAAGAACCCAGCTTCCAAATTTACTATTTTCCTTTGATAGAAGAAATCTGTCAATATATTATGTTTATTATTCTCAAATTTATTAACAAATCAGTAAGAACATTATTTCTATGTATGCCAAACAACTAAAGAATAAAATCCCATGAATTATTAATATCAATACGAACTTGAACATCTTTAGAGTAAAATAGCTGATATAAAGTACTTTTTGTGTACTACACAATAATTTTCACCAACTTCAAGAATTTTAGACAATAAGTCTAAAATAATCATGAAACTGTTTACAAATAAGCAAGCTTTGCATTGCTCCTCTGTTCAGATGTTGCATAGTTAAAAAAGCTTAATATATTTTCACTAGTGTAGTTTTGTAAGCATTTGTACCTTTTGCACAGCGTTATTAGTATTTTTTTAGTTGGAAAGTAAAGTCTTACTTGTGTGGAAGGGAATGATATTGCATTTTAACTTTTATTAATCGTTTTTATTTAACTGTAGAAGTACATATTCTTCTTTTTAAAGTTAATAGGTTTTCTAAGCAAAACGGTTTCAATAACAAATTGCTTTAGCATTTCAACTTATCAATCTAAAGGGAATTCAAGACAGTTTCAGGCCGAACTTCAGGCAGTAATATCGTATCTGTACTGTCTGTACACCTTAAATTCTAAATTTCGAACCAACTCCAGACTGAAATTAACACAATATAACCGCAGAGGATAAAATTTCAATCACGAGTAAGACATTTGTTTATCAAACAGATATAATGACACAACACATAAACAGTTTTCCTTATTGTAATCACATGAATAATCTTTTTCAACATACTAAAATGTACAAAAACATGTTTTGCTTTTGCAGGTTAGATGCACGTGCAAAAGACTCATTTTGTTTATTTGAGGTCAAAAATATCAGCAGATATGTACAATTGCTACAATTGAAAATATCCAAGACAATCGTGGCAAATCACTCAAAACAGATTATTTTGTAAATCATTACAGTATTTATGTGTATTTAAAAAACATTTTTGTTTGAAAAAAGCCAGTGTTACTGAAGCAGCGAAAAGGATGAAAGATTTTTATATTGAATTTGATGAAACGGAGTACAAAGGCACTACACCCTGCGTCAATTTTTTTAGTAAATTTGATGGTCCAAAATTTTATGATTCTTTTCCCAGCTTCGAAAATTTGATAGATTACCAGGTAATGACAATTTCAGATTCACAGTGCCAAAAACGATTTTTTAATCGGAAACTGCAAAATTGTTAACATGTTTGATATGTTGGAAGAGAAAGATGTTTTCAAATATCATACTGAATGGTTCGAATGTGCAGGCAGGGGTAGTCTTTTCTGTAACCTTATATTTACATAGCATCATGGAACGACATTTTACTTCTATAAATGGGAAATTGCACCCTTTTTGATTTACAGTAAATTCATCGCTCCGCTCAAAACTGAATGGCAAAAAATAATGTAAACATTTCAATTCATAATTTTCCAAGTAATTTTCTGTTCTACGTCAACGATACAAAACATTTTTAATATTTTCGCACAATTTTTTCAAGGCCTTCCCATTCCCAATCCTCGGCAAATTAAAACTGCTAAAGACCAATTTTTCGATAGACTACCCATGCCGAACACAAAGTTTAGAGTAAATTGCTCAGCAAATGTTGGGAATGAAAATTTCGCGCAAAGCTGCACCGCGATTTTGTTGAATTTTAAAATGTAAATGAAGAAAAGTCACCTAACTTAGGCCGATTTCAGAATTTGAATATAATATTTTAGCCCGTGAGCTATGGTAATTTAAACTGATTTTGAAAAACAATCACAGACTTAAAAAATTCCTGCAAATTTTTAGATAAACAAAAATTTTGGTAATATATAGCGACTAGAATCAATATAAAAAATTTCACCAATTTTACGTAGACAACATAAATTATAATTTTCAAGGAATAGTCCGGCTGTTTTTGTTAGAAGTGCATGCTAATCGAAAAACTTCATATCGAATGATTTGGAAAACTTCTTAAACTTTAAAATTGCTTTAATAACCATTTCTCGTATTATGATACAATGCAAAATAAGTATTTCTAAAAAACGCTATAAAGTATCCCCCCTAGTGCAGGCGTACTTCATAGTTAGCCTGACAATCTTCTATAGGCAAAATTAAACAACGTATATTGTGACCAAATTTGAAAAGGCTCATTTTAGCTGTTGTGAAAGTGATGACGGAGAAGCCCCGTCGAAGTGTCTATCTAATAGTTCATGATATCAAGCTTTGCTTAACAAGATGAGTTATTACTGCAATTTCAAATGTTTGCCCTGCCATTACTTATTGGTCCAGTGATATCTTTGATTTATTGAAATTTAGGTAGATTATCACAACATATTTATAATGGCATAATATAAAATTATATAGTAGAAAGCCAGAAAAACCATACACGTAGGCTAGCAGCATTTGGTGACAGTTGCTAGAAGTAAAAAACTTAAACGGATAAAAGTGCTAAATACTTCACCTATCTATATAAAATGTATTTTGTCCCAAATATTCATAAAAATATAAAATATTAAATTCATTAATTCCCTACATTTTACACGAATGATGAAATGGTAACCAGCTTCTAAAACCTTAATAGCAAATAAAATGTTAAAGCTTGGTGATTTGTATGTTCAAACACAGAGTTTTTAGTTCAAATTTAGATAAAATTTGTTAATAGCACAAAGTTGGGTAGATTTAGATTAGAGCATTTTACAGTAAATTAGAGCCTATTGGAAAATATATTTTATCAGCATGTGTCTTAAAAATGCGCCAAAAAGAGATTGTTCCTAATTGAAATTTCAATCACCATTCTGTCAATGGTTGATGCAGCCACATTGAAATATGTATGAAACTAACATTAACACATTCATGAAATCAAAACGAGTAGATGCAACCGCAAGAACGAATACATTTAGATAAGATAATAAATCTGACGCAATAAAAAAATAGAATTTCCAGGCAGTATAAGGCAGTTCCAGCGCGGACACTCTGATATAACAATTAAACGGCCTGTTTCTATTGAAAGAAGTGGTCACATGTCGTTGATCGTCAGTCAGAGACGCTCACAGAATGTTTTGAAGTATCAATCGTGGTGAAGTGAGTTTCCAAATTTTTTAAAATTTTGAAAAATTCGATATCAAAAATGTATTTCACAACCTTAGTTTTTATAATTTGTTCATTTTATCAAACCCAAATCTTCTGGGGGATTTTCCACTGTGTCCCCCTTACACACGCAATTGTCGTCAGTCCAAATAAAGAAAAATCCCATTCTGATTGAGCTCTTGATACCTGGGCTAAATAGATAACCTTTGATAGCACAGGTCTCAGTTAAGTACAACTCATTCTGGTTCCGTAATAAGATTAAATGTGCGAAAATTAGTAATTAGTAATTATACTGAATCATAGACTACTAAATAAGATAGTATTTAGTAGTCTATGACTGAATACTGAATCATGACATTCGACAAAATTTAGCTTAGAACATCAGAATAAAATTTCAAATATAATACAAAATAAAAACAAATATTAGTTCAAATTGGTTTTTGTCCCGTATTTTGTTTTTTTATCTCGGTCTCGAAGCAGGCGCACAGCCACAATTTCGGTGGGACACAAAATAGAAAACACATAGTTTGATTTTTCTGAATTTTTACGAGTTCTTCCCTGTAAATTAATAATCTGCAATGCAAAGTACTTTCATACATTATAACATTAGATGATGCATTATACAAACAAATAGTTAATTGCAACAAGAACTTTGACATTAGTTCTACGCTTTGGATATACATTATTTGTTATCTGTTGAATTTAGCATCAAAAAGATGACATGAATTGTGAAATATGCATAGTAGGGAGATGACAAAAAAATTTTAAATAATTAAATGAAACCTCTTTTATTAGTCGAACATTTGCTTGTAGAGAACATTGGTAAAGTTAAATTTTAAAAATTTATAAAAAAGCCCCCCCCCTTTAGGAGGTATAAAAAAACATCGTTTTCATAAAATCGCATGAATTATTCATTTATATAAAATGTTCAAAAATAAATTAACATGTTCTTAAACTTTATGGAATATGTTTTAAAATATAATTAAAAAAAGTAGCAACGTCTTGGTAGCTTTAAGTTATTTCTTAGATAATAGAGCTAAGGGTTCCAGATTCGAGTATTCTTTACATATTTGGAACACTTTGAAAAATGCAGGACTAAAATATTACGATCTTCCTTATGATAAAATATCACTTCTCTTACAGATAAATTAAGAATAATTATGGCTAACTTTCGATTTAAATGTTAAAATCCTGGTTCCATGATGCACATTGAGCAAATCAAAGTTAAAGTAGGGTAGGATTAGGCTCGGGGACGATTGTAAAATTGAAAATTATTATAGAGATTTATTGTTCTGTAGTTTTACAGAATACATTATTATGATCATAGTGCAACATTTTTAAGTATTTATAATTTGTAATTCACGTCATTATTATAGATCATTCTTTAAAACTGGTCCATCTAAAAGTAGTGCATCAATGGCTCTTTTACACCAATTTGGATTTTACTATAATGACTTATATTATGGGGTAGGGCCCGTACCGGGTAAAAGTTCTGAATATAAAATGAATATTATTTGTTGTTCGAGGATAATAATTCTTTGAAGTTTACAGCTTATTTATATCAATTTTCTATACAAGAATTCTATATATCTGTGTATATGTATTATGTACTTCGTGTAATACTAATCTACATTTAAATTTTAACGTATTACATAAAATATTACATTAGGCCACACAAAACTCATGGTCTTCATCCACTTTAAAGAGTTACATTTTACAGTCATGTTCTGATAAT
Source organism: Hofstenia miamia (assembly GCA_900660155.1). Taxonomy (NCBI): domain Eukaryota; kingdom Metazoa; phylum Xenacoelomorpha; order Acoela; family Hofsteniidae; genus Hofstenia; species Hofstenia miamia. Next base: position 249,053 of record CABFPE010000650.1, on the reverse strand, counting down.
TGCCTTCATTGACAAAAATATACTTACATACACTCATTAAAAAAATTGTTGTTTCTAATAAAATATCTTGAAAATTTATGAAGTTAATCAAGAGAATTTCATTTTGAGCAATGGAACCTTTGAAGTCATAAAGTGGCAACATTTCCGATTTCTGCATTCCAATGTCGTTACAATCTCTGCGATATAAAAGCCATGAGTTCACAACAGATAAATTAATGAAGTGATAGAATATTTTCAAATAGAATCGACGCACTGATCGAATTGATGGTCGGAACAGTGCCAAAATAAGAATTTACTTTCGTCAACAAATCCCATATGAGTATTATAATCTAGAATGACCTTTGGGGCTGGCAGTTTTGTAGTGGTGTGTTTTGATTTATCATAGCGAGATACTTCACCAATAGGTTCAACAGATTTAAAAGTGCTCAGCATCATGACTGCTCGGTTATCAAACCATTGGACTGCATATAGATTGATTCCATCGATTGTACATTCTTTTGAAAAGTAACTTCCGCGGCCGTTCTGTTTCAGTTGACGTAGTGGTGGAAATTCTAGACCATGTGCTCTATTCATGCGAAGAGTTCCAATTGACTGAATACCACGCTTAGCCAAATACACTTGTAAATGCGGTGAATTAAACCAATTGTTATAAAAAACTTTATGATTGACATTGTGGGGAATATGATCTGACATGCGAACTACAACCATGCCTGATTTTCCAATGTGTTGTTCCTCTAAAGTCATTTCCCGAGTGGGTTCACCATAGAACTCGACATGATGTATGAGGCCTGAAGACCCACTCATTACAAAGAGTTTATAGCCCCATTTCTTCGGTTTCTTTGGGTTGTATTGCCGCAAACTGCTTTTTACTCCTTTATATGGCAAAATCTGCTCATCAATACTCAATGATTCATCCAGAGCCATCTTTTTGCATGCTGCATTGAAATTATCAATAATTTTCTGGAACTTAAATGTTCGGTTACCTGTAATCTCTCTCTCCCTGACTATTTCAGAAAAATGCAACGATCTGGTTATAGACTCAAAACGTTTTAGTGGCATAACATCAGCTACTTGATTTACACGTAATCCAGTTTTCCAATAACGGCGCACTGCACCAGTCCGTATCAATCCCATATAAATAATAATTCCCATGTACTGTCGTAGGTCTGAAGTGGTGATCCTCAAGGATGAATTAGCGTTTTTAGTAAATGCATATTCCATTGAATTTTCACAGACTGACTGCAAAAATGTATCACTAAAGTAACTCTGAAAGTATTCACTAGGTGTCTTCAATTCTGTAGCATTTGGACGACTGCCTTGATAAGGAAACACGTTGCAATTGGTTGTATCTCTGGTAATCCGCCAACGAACTTCTGTCAGGTTTTCCACACCATTGTTATCAGAATCACTATCATTCTCATCGTTGTTTTCGTCTAATTCTTCAAATCCTTCCAGTTCTTGATCACTATTCTCGTTGTCATCACTATCTTCATCATCATCGTCTTCTATGTAGAATACGTGTTGCTTTCTTTCTCTTAGTCTGAACGGAGGAGCAGTATTGCATTGATCAGGCGAAGGAATATCTGATTGAAGAGGATTTTCTTTTGGAGCTGTATCAGTAGTAATTACATTATCTGATGTTGTAGCTATTTCTTCATTATATAATGAATCAATGATCTCTAATGCTTTTCGTTTGGATGTTTTTGGGAGCTTCTTTACCCATGACTTTTTTACGTCTTCATCGTACTCGTTCGAGAACTCATTATAATGAACACGATAAGTATCCTTGCCAATATCCAGAATTGTACCGCTATAATAATGGCCATATTCACCTCTACCAGGTTGCCAAAAGACTTGACATTTATCTCCAACCTGGAATGCCATTTAGAGTATTCTGTTGTAAAGAATGTAAAGAGGTTCCTGTCCCTTATATAGTTGTTTGCGCGCAGTTGGGTAAATACTTGATGGTGTTTACTTGTTGTATTACCGCGCGTCGCTCCTTTTCATGATAATTAACCCCTGGGTTTCATGCTACGCGCGCGAATTGATTAAAATCGCGTTAATTACGTTCCTGATTGGTATCTTGCAGTGCACGCAAGATTCACCTGTTGCGCATGCTAATTATAATTAAAAAAATTGTTTGTCACAAATAAGTGACAAACTCTCCAATGGACCAAAGGGACTTATAAGTGACAAACCTAAAAATTGGGTTTTATTTTAGATCGAACTAGTTTTTTTTATAAAAAAATCCGTCATTTAATAGACAAACTAACATAATTTACTAAATATATTTTATAAAGATGATGAACATTTACACAGTAGATCTGTGGCGAAAAAGAATAGGTCCATTCACTTGTAAGTTAAAAATTGAAAATTATTTAAATTCTAAATTTTGCATGGCAATTTTTTTGTGGTGGGCACAGAATCACTCGTTTAACTGGCAAGAAATAAATTTCTACTATATTTTAGTAATGAAATTCATAAATCAAAAAGTTTTTTGACATTTTGTTTTGTTGGGAATGGCCTTCTTAAGTATGTCACTTATAATTCCCAGTGTCCCAATCCGGGTTAAATGATTGCGCATTTAAAAATAACAAATTTCGGAGTGACACAATCGGGTTTAAACATACAGAACGAGTGGACTCTGAATCTTAGTAATTCACTTTTCTGTCTTAAATGTATTTTGTTTGATTTAATCAGGACATTGGCTATTTTAAACGCATATATATCAAAACTACTTACAGAAGACTATTTTAAATAATTTCTGAAAGCTTGGTTTTAAGAATGTTTTTGTTTATGCATCTACATGTATTTTTATTCCTCAGAATCGACATAAATTTCAAATACAGTGCTCGACAACATTATAGAACGTTTGTTTTCTTTATTTATAAAATTACTACTTTGAAAATAATTATAATCCTCTGGTTTTAGAGAAACTGAGTAAAGATGTAACTCAGTGGAATACACATATTTTAAATGATTTAAGGTGGTAGTTACCTGCAAATTCTATTTTCTTTATTAAAGGAGTTAGAGCTTTAAGCTTTTGCACGTGCAATTTGCATAGGGAATAAAATTTATTGATGTGAAAAATTTTATGACCTAATTTGCATACGAAGTTATCACTTTTCATTGTCTTAGGAAAAGTACTCTCATTTTGATAGTTAATTGAGATAAATGTATTCTGTAACCTACTTTTAGTTCCCAAGGATCATATCTAGTGCAAATACCGTCTTGGTTATTATCCAACCTCCTTTATAAAAAAATTAATTGTTAAATGTGAGTCACCTAATTAGTATGCATGTATCTTGTAAGTGCTATATCTTTAGTTGAAACATTGCCAAAGTTGTACATGCACTAGATAGTGTTAATCTATATCCTCCGAAAATGTGAGCAAGTTTCCTTCAAAATTAAGATTTTGAAATATAACCTAAAACAATGGTTTTAGCATGTGTGCAAATATCCATAATATTAAAGGCTTTCAAAATATTCCGAACACTTATTCGTTATAAAAAAGATCATATCTAAAAAAATAGCTGAATTTTCTCGTTTAAAATACCAACGGTTTAATGAACAAAAAACAAATCACACTAACTTTTAACAGAAATCAGTGAAGGAAGGATTTTTATCATTGCAAGTAGTTACTTTTAAGAAAAAATGTAGCAAAGGAATTGTTAAATAATTGTATCTGCATAAATATATTTAGTCAAGAAATAGGGTTTGCTCAATTACGAAATTCAGTGCGAGAATCCATATTTAAAGATTATTGAAAAAGTACTGAATACTATAGTGGAATCAAAATACTTTGCGGAAATGAATTAAAAGATAACGGGCCTATTACCTGCACTTTGTTAAACACTTCCTATGAACATGAGTAGAGAAAAGACGGTTCCCATTAAACTTCCTCAATGGAAGAATAGTAGTGATGACATCAATTTAAATACATTTCGAAACACGCTGACATCAAAGGCGCAATTAAGCGTTATATAAACCAGGTAATCTTAAAACCTCATTAGTCTTCAAAACAAATAAAATGGTCAAGTGGTAATGAAGCCGAAAACTTAACAACCATTTAACCTTAAACTGCCTATGTCCTTCATAAAGGACAAACAGTTTTTACCAATTTTCTCCAATTCTATTATAAAATTTGGAAATCATAGGAAACGGTAACAACAAATAGTGAACGTGGTGTTGGGCTTTTGTACAAAAGTTCATTGCTGTGGTTGAAATACTTGAAAAGATTTGCAATTTTTAATGGAGAACTCCAAATTAGTAAAAAAATAAATACTCATAATTCCCAATGTTCAGGTAATCAGGAGATCTAAAGCCCATGGGAGCAAGCACTAGCCTCAAGAACTATTTTTTTGTAAATAGACTGCCCAAGTCCCATCCGGTAATCTGTGCGCAAACTCAGAAGTCTTCGTGCCATTGACGAGTTCGCACATGCGCGCAAATTAAGGATGGCAATGAAAGAGAAGACCATTCTCTATCCAGTAATGCTTATAGATTTTGGATAGCTTTATTACTTTGAGAGTTATGAGCGTTAATTTTTTAAAGAAACCATAAACATTTATAAACATTCTTAGGCAGTCTAAGCTTAAATGATAGATGCAAACCAATTAATAAAATTAGTTCAACTGATATAATGAACAAATCCGATTTAAAAGTAAAAAATTAAGCTAAACAGTAACGTGAATTCGAAAAAGTGTATTAACGTGTAATGAATATCGTTATATACTAGTGATGCACATTGAAACCTACAAGTGATTGTGATAATGTTCGCTATAGTGCAATGCAAGGCTGGCGTAGACATTGATTTGAACTGATATCAACATGTTGATATCAAATCAATTGATTTGATTTGATTCGATATGGATTTTTATATCAATTGATTTCAACTGATTTGAATTCAATTAGAAATCTTGAAAATTTATGCTTCAATTTTGTAAAAATACAATGTATCCACTGCGTTAAATTCTCTCTCTTTCTGGCTTTTATGGTGATGGTTCAAAACCATTACTAATACTTAGAAATAATTTTACAGCAATCAAATCAGGTTGATCAAGTGATTGAATTTAAATACATATTGAGAAAAATATATTGTCAACCAGAGCTGTAAATGGGTTGGGCTAGGATTCGCGATGGCATAAGGACTTACTTTTTTAAAAAAATAGTTAATGGGTTACTTTAAAAAGAGATAACTACGTTGACTTCATAAATTATAATTTCTTCGATTAAAAAGTGAAGCAATCTTTTCGAATGTCAAAATGTTTTGAAAAACAATTGTGACAATTATTCATATTTTTTGTATTTTCTTGTAGTGATATTAAATGTCTGATGTTTTTGGTGGGGTGGTCTCAAGATAGAAGGTGGTGAATTGACCACATTTTTTGTTGAATGCATTTTACATTTTAGGACAAATTATTACATCAAGTGAGATCTACTTTGTTTTTTCTACTTTAGAACCTTCTGAATTTGGCTATTAGTCTAGTATTTGATTCACACTGGTATACTTTTAAGTACGACTAATGAAAGTTTCAATTTCGGTTTTAAGAACGATTTGAAATTTTATTGAAATTGCATGAACAATTATATATGTAATAAAAAATACTATATTAGATAACGTGTTTTATATTAAAATATATTTTATTCATACCTAAAAAGAAGGTAACAATTTTCCTATAATAACATTGTTGAATTTAAAATGTTTATGATCTCAGTTTAATATTCATGCTTCATTCAATAGCTTTCGATAAATGTAATTAAGTGTAAGAAATGCATATTAACCTGTATAGAAAAAAATCCACTGTCATTGTAATTATTAGACGGGTTAGCAACAAACATAAGAAAATCACGAGAATTGACACCACCTTCAGCCAAAGTTGATCTCTCTTCTTCATCCAACTGTCGTGCAATTTCAGCTAAATCAACAGCGTTGAAGTAGGGTCCTTGGAGAAGACAATTAAGCGCATGTTGAGCACAAAGCGCTCCCTCTTGCTGTTCATGAAAAATTACAGACATGCCATTCTTAAACTAAAATACCATTAATAAACGCAATGTGTTTACTACGCTTTCGCACGCTCTGTTCTAATGCATTGACAACTATTCGCACGCTTTGTTCAAATAATGAATGATCGAGATAAGGTCGCAGTGCAATAATAAACATTAACAAGCAATAACAATGACCTAAAGCAGTGGAATAATTTAAGGCAGACTTCTCAATGCGAAAACGGATTAATTGAGAGCGAAGTGTACTTGCGAAATAAATATTTAGTCCGTCAATATAAAATTTCAACGGTTTCGACAGTTTCTTATTTAGAAGAACAATCTTACAACTGTAAGGCATTTTAATCGTGTAGGGTGTCTCATTATGACTCTGAAGAACTGATGAGATTATTCTCCATAATAGTTCCAAGGAACCTAAGCCTAAGGTACGAGTCAATCACCCCATTCTCCATAGTGCGCAACAAAATTTTCTTAACCATCCCAAACATAAACGAATTAAGGCTGGGCGATGCCCCCGATTAATCGAATCGAAATCGATGCGGATGTTAATCGAATCGACTGTCAATTCACAATAAGTCACTCCTGAGCGGTCCGGCATCCAAGTTTCCCTCGTGTGGGCAGCGGCTTTGCCCGTCCTCACATCATAAAGCACAAGTTTTGACCGCTTTACCTGGTTTCACCATATTTATAGGTTCAATTCTCTTCTCGACCGCGTTTAAGTTATTAAATTAACTCTAAATATCTCATTGTTCATTAAAGGCACAAACCAAAAATTCGAGACAAATCACCCAATGTTTTCAATGCTGCAAATTTTAAAAACGTTTTTGTTTGAATATTGGTACATAAATGAATTATTCCATGATAGATTTTAGTAATTAATGGCCCACTGTGATTACTTGCAAACATCGATGGTGATGATCTTAAATCTAAACTTTTAAGTCAAATTAATAAGAAGAGCTTAACACCCGTATTGATCAGCAAATCAAAATAATGTCAAAGTAGTTAATTAAACGTGACGTTTACTCTGAAAATATAATCTAATAATGAATTATGGGCTTGTGTTTTTAAAGGCACAGTGGGCAATGGGCATGTTAATTAATAGTTCTATAAGTTCTAAATCATTACTATTACTTTTCATTTGCAATATATAATGGTAAAAGTTACATGAAGAGTTACAATTAAATATGGTGTTGGATCCCTAGAGCTTTTATTTACAGAATTTATACCACTGAATCAATATTCAACATTTAATGGCACTTACGTTATGCACTTGTATTCATTTAAAAACGACGACTTGACCCACGTTAGTGAATTGCATATGTAGTCTACGAACTTTTTCGCACAGCCGTACAGTTTACATAAATAAACTTATTTGTAAATTACAGTGTATTTACCATCATATTTTAATAAATATAATTATGGTGATTAGCAAGTGCTTTCGCAGATTGAGTCTTGAAAAAACTTCCAGACTAAATTAGTTGACATAAATGACAAGTGACCGGTTTTGACCGGTGAGGTGAAACTAAGGGTGACCAGATCCCACCCGGAGGTCAATAGAGATCGGTTTCTATCTCTGGGTTAAACTCGATCGACTAGTTTCTGTTTAATACTGACTTTAAATGAATTACGGTAGTAACACCTAATTTTGATTTTAGAGTTAAAATCGACTATTTAACCCAAGGGCTCTAACTAGAAGCCCTTAACTTAATTTCTATATTTTTTGTGAAAATGCTTATCAAAATTTGATTTCAAATCAAAGCAAATGTTTCAAGGCATTGTTGAAAGAAGTATTTATAGGAAGAAATATTCATTCTGTTGAAAGTCAAAAATTAAATTTTGTTATCTGTAAGAAGTACTTTATAATACGTTTTCAGCAATACATACAAATTTTCGGAGGCAATCGACTTTTTAAGTGCTAATCGAATCGATTTCAAAAAGCCCGCATCGCCTAGGCTTTATACAAGTTTAGCACACAAAAGTACAATTCTTACAAATATGAATAAGCAAAAATTTCTAAAACGTGTATGATGAATGTCTCTACATAATTTTTTGTGAGTTATGCCTATCTAGGTTTTATGAGATTATCCCATTATTGGCTTTCAAGCTTTACGTATTTATTCTGGGAAATGATTTCATTGTCAATCGCTATTGTAAATGAAGTACTATTTATTAATTTATTAAATGGGTCAGATTATTGTTTATTTGTTCTACTGTGTGAATACTAATCCAAGAAACACGAAGTTTCCTGGTAGTTGGACGTATGTATGGGTAACTTTGCACACCTGTTATGCTAAAAATTTGTCAAAAAATTGTGCTTGGAGTACAAAAAATATTAAAATTTTTGCATACAAAAACCAATTTCTTCTAATACTTAATGTTAAAGTAATAAAACTGTCTAAAGCCCATGGCGGCATGAAAACAGCCTAAACTGTAAGCAGATTACTCAAGTTCCATTCAGGCACAGTCATTAGAATCAGAATTCGGAGCGAGTTAACGACAAAAACGAAAGACAACTCTCTATCCAATGGTGCTTTCAAACCTCAGATCTCTTTATTACTTAAGTGAGATCATAAATTGTAAAAAAAAATGCCTGGATTTAGATATATGTGTGTAATTCCTTCTTGCAATTACAACATAACGTGGGAATTTAAAAATTGTTTAGAAACAATAATGCAATTATACAGGTAGATAGAAAATGCAGCCCGATGCATTTCTAGGTTCGAGTCTTAATTTTTACAATGGAAACTATAAACCCACGTACTGTTCTTTAGAAAACATTGGAAGACCCCATACAAAAGTTTATTCACCACAACGAAATATTAAATACAAAAATTAGATGTTAGTACAAAAAGCTTATAAGATTTAGGCGCTAGTTTCTTTAACTTTAGCAGAACTATCTTCATCTTCGGCATGATAATACGAAGGCGCAATTGCCATGATCTTTTGCATTTGAAAAAATAGAGGATGCAAGAAGGGCATCGCGACCTTATAATGACCAAATGGTACATAGTAAATTAATCCTCCAACAATAAAAATCAATGCGAAAATGTAGTTGATGTGGAACTCAGCGATCAGTGGTGCAATAACCAAATACGCACCTAAATTTCACAATATGTAATAATTCCGCATAAATTAAGAAGAAAACCAATATTATGAATTGAAAACATTTATTATAGCTAAATACATTAAATGATTCATAAAACATAAAAAATCTAATGTAAAGAACTTGTTCAAATGATGCATTTCGAAACATTTACATGTTTGAGGTCATACATGAGCAATTTTAATGAATTCTTTGTATTTCCACACAATCAAAAATTTAGAAGCGTTTCATGCGTAATTTTAGTAAATCCGCAGCAGCGATTAGCAGAAATATATATATACATTCAAGTTCTGTCATTGCTTTTGCTTGGTGTACGTTTTGTCAATTATCACATGGCAACTAACTCACTATCAGAAAATACAGAACGTTTTTATATTCATGTTATAGAGATTAAAATGATTGTGAATGTATTATAGGTTCATCTTATTCTCCGTAATTTGACTATTTAAGGCTCGAGTTGAATTGGAACCTTAACTCGGGAATTATATTTTGACTTACTTTACTGGTTAGGCTAAGTTATATTGAACTGTGCTACCATATATAAATGTACGACAGAAATACGATATGTTAAACTAAATTAGAGAAACCGAACCCGATGGCTTACAATTTGAGATAAATAGTGAAAAGTCGATGGATTCTTCGACATTGCATGCAAAAATTGAAGAAAAATAGATACTATTCAAGCTAATATCGTGTTGGTTTCAGGTACTGGAGATTTCGAGTAGAGTTTTTAAATCTAGAGTACTTTGAGGGATATAGTTTATCTCGCTCTCAGTAAACATTTACTACTATAATTACAAAATTATTAATGTCTAAAAAGTATGAACGTACAAAATTTTTTTCCGATTAAGTATTTAAGAGTATTCGCAACTGCCATTTTATGTGCACTATTGTTCCAAAATTTCTTATTGAATTGGATGCATAACAATTATGATGTGCATTGAAATTATTTTCTATCAATTTGTTTTGCGTTTGAGGTTAAATATTTTGAAATTGCCAAATACATAAAACGAAATTAATTAGTATCAGGGCCCACGGAATATACATCCATATATATTCATATATATTTAATGGGCCCTGTTAGTATGCAATTTTTAAATTGTCTTTTTACTATGAAGAAATGGTTTTTGTTACTCTGTATTTAGAAATACACTATGATTTGTTTCATATAAACGCATACTGCAAATTCACATCAATATGCAAAGTCTTACATTTGTTATCTTGAAAATATTTTCAAAAAAAGTGAAAAATAGAGGCTATTCTGCAATATATAAATTTTGAGATTCCGAAACTTATAATTAATAATTAATACTAATTCGGGAAATGTAGGATTTTTAAGGTCGTTTCTTTAAACATTCCATATTCTTAATAAGGTTGTATGTAGGCTGGTTTCTTCATTGGTAGCTCTTGCTCAACTCATCCTATTGGATTATTAAAAGCTCTCGTCTGTAAAAGCTGTTTTTTCACCCTCTCAAAATGTTTTCCATATTTAATTACAATTGATGTGGACATGGGCTGAATTTGGGTTGTTTTGATATTTTAGTTTGGCTTTGTAGCTGAACTTTCAGTTCAATTATACTTCTGTGCGAAACATTTTCGGTAGGTAGCAGCATCATAAGAAGCTCAGCCTATTAATCAATTGAAACCAATAAGATAATATTTCAAAATAATGTTGATTAATCTGTTCATCATCAATTTTCTACTTTTAAAATGTATTTGTATTAAAAGCAATCAATAAAATGAATTTGCTAAACACCTCTAACTTTTGGCTAGTAGCCTTCAAAGATCACAAGGTGCAAACGTCCAGGAATTATCCATGAAAACCGACATCCTTCCTGCGCGACTACAATATCATAGATTGCTTGCATGTTAAGTTGTAAATTTTTTACTAGTAGACAATTATATCAGTTATAACGCACGCACTCTCGTTTACAAAATATTAATTGCAAATAAATCGACCTTTTACACAAAAAACAATCTTAACAATGAAACTATGTTTTCTACGAATGTTACCATATTTAAACGTAAATTAAAACCAAAAAATTTGCATTCCCTTTAAAAATGGGAAATCTATAACATACTAGAGCAATTTTGTAATTTATGTATTTTTTTAGTTTTGAATTTGTAAGCACATCTTTTTCAGACTTCTGAGTAAAATGTCCGTTTGTTGAAAAATACAAAATATTCCTATTTTCACAAATTATTAGGAAAAAAATTTATAGGTTGCTGGCAAATACACTCATTAAAAAACTAATAATAGCACCTCGCACTGAAAATAAATAATTCTATTTTATTTCTTTATTAATGTTGCGCTGAACTGCACAAATTAATAAGCCATTTTGAAGTTGGTCGCGGTATTAGTAAATTAAAGATGGTAAAGTGATATAATAAAGCCCTTGAATAATTTCACTTTGACGTAATCATAATTAATATTTTTTATAAATGAGATTGCGTAGTCTGAAATATCTAATCAATGAATCGAATAATAGCATTTTTTGCTTAGAGTATCCAGCACAGTGTCACACTTAACGAATAATGCGGAATTGGATCGATTTTGTTGACGGTGCAAAGTTTTAGTCCGCCGCGAAACTTGCCCACTCTTAAAAGTTCAATGTGATCTGATGTTTTCCAGTTTTGTGCATAAATCTAATAAAGTAAAAAATATACAAATATATAATAATCTATGTACAGAAACACTAAAAACAGCTACTGCGTAGAATTCTAATTTCATAACTTTTTGAATAATGAATTTCATATATCGATAAATAAATTATAATTTTGTTACGAATTTAAATTTAATAAATTATGTCGATAAAGCAATTAGGATGACCACTGAAACACTAACAAAGTAAGAATTAATTATCGACATAAAATGAGAGTGTGGTGAAGAATTTTTACAAAAGTGAGAATGGGAAAGAGAAAATTAACAAAATGAATTGTGTCATGAGAGATAAAATGAAAAGTCGTAAATAAGAAATGAATGCTTTTATCTGCTTCAATCGACGAGTAATTAAAAATGTAGGGGGTTTTTGTATCTGAAAACAGGAAATACTATCGTATTTCAAATATGAGTAAACGTGATAAATAATTCAGAAAAATTAGCCAACTTTTAAATGAAATGGTGAAACAAAATCTTTGTGATTGACGCAAACAAACAACAAAAAATATCATTCGCCTCGCAAAATTTGATTGTTTACAAAATATCATAAAGAAAAATATACTCTGTCTGATCGTTGTGTACAATAGCATGCAATTCTGACCTCCATTTTTAAAATTACTTTACAGGGTGCGGCAATCACCCTCCCTTCTTTTGAAAAAAGGGGTTAATGCTACACCTTGTACTAGGGCAGTCACGATTACTGATTTTCCTGATCGATTAATAGGCGAGAAAAATAATCGATTAATCGTTTTTTTCGAGTATTCGTTCAGATTTACAATGAATACAAAACTAAACATCATTTTTGCGCAAGAATATAAGTTTGTCTACATTGTCAAGATCCAAGGAAGCACGCTGCTTGGTCACACTGTTGCCAGCGGTTGAAAATTCTCTTTCACTGGACACACTTCCGGCTGGGATTGCCAGCATCCAGTGGAATGAGTCACAACAATTACATCTGAAATGCGATTGGCTGTCGAAAAATTATGCCTTAAGCATCTTACACAATAACGATTAATCAATAATCAAAATCCTAATCGAATCAAATTTCACCGATTGATTAATTGATTAATGGCGACAACCCTACCTGTACCGTTTCAAACCATGAATAAAATGTGTAATGACTAGGGCCCCCAAAAATCGAAAAAATTGACTTTATAAATCACAAAAATTGACTTTATTGACTTAACATCAAACAAACATATTCAAAACATAAAAAGAAAGTCAATATACAGGTTGAAATATAGTGTTAAATATTTCTTGACGTTCTCAGGCTTGAAACTGCGATCTTTTGCAAATAGTTTGTTCAGCATAGAGAAGCTATGTTCAACACTTGCAGAGGTTTGTTGGCACTGCAAGAGCTGCACATATAATGATGGTGAAACGTCTGGCCGAGTCAAGTTAACTATTGACATCAACTCTCCGGAAAGCAACCGTTGATTGAGGTATTCCCGAATGCCACAAGGATCCTGATGGAAATCTATATCACGCAGATCAGCAGCTGCGTGAGCAATGGTGTAACCAGAGTTCTCCATGTTTGACACCAGCGTAGTTAACTCTGTGTAGCAAGTTTTTATCTCAACAAGCTGATGTGAAAGGTTTTCATTACTCAGGACTTCCTTGGTGCGCAATACAATCAATCCCGTACCCTCTGCATTGTCCACGATCTCCTTAACCTGTGGGAGGTTGTTGCAGTAGTAGTTTGCAGCTTTCAACCAGCTTGCCCAGCGTGTGACAATTGGTTGAGGTGGGCTGCCAATTACGTCAAAAAGAGCTTGATGCGCTCTGTTCTTTACTGTAAAAGCCTTCACTCTGGCTATCAGTTGATCCACGATGTCGTAGTGAGTGCGAACCTTCATAGCACAATTATGCAGTAGATGTGCGCAGCATGTGATGTGAAAGAGCTTCGGGTAGAGGATGTGAAGCGTCTTAGCAGCACTGGTCATGTAGCGCGCGGCATCTGAGATGAGCAGGTTGAAGTTGGAACGCGCACACGCAAGTGAATTGATTGCATCATCAACAGTATGAATTACAACATCCGCATCCGGTGATTTGGTAAGTGAAACACAATCCCACAAATAGGTGTGTTGTGGCTTGTCGACAGAGCCAACAAGAATGTTCAAGTACAGGTTTCCTGACACCTGAGACTTGTCAACAACCAAGAATATGGGCTTACCTGCCATCAATGCTTTTATTCATGCAATTTCATCGTTGTAAATATTGGGAATTGTTGAGCGGCAGGTTTGTTCACTTGGAAGTGGGTTGTTATGCAGCTTCCAAAGCAGAATGTCAGCAGATACAAATGCGTCAGCCACTTGTGTTGCAAAGTCATTTGTTGATGTAGATGGCAAAAAGTTCTGTGTAAACGTGGAAGATGATGTGGACTGCTCGAGACGACTCTTGTGTTTATTGGAGTATCGATGTTTTTCCACGAAAAATCGTTTCTCACACTTTACTATGCAGGAACACAATTTGCAGTAAAGTTCAGATGTCAGTGTTGAAGTAAACTCTGTAGGAAAGTCTCGTATGATAGCAGCGCTTTTTTGTCGTGTCATTGCTGGTGTTTTCGGCATTTCACCAAAAAATATTCTATTTTCACGTTAATTTAGACTTTATGATCACACTCTCATTCGCTCTACAAGTCCAAAGTATGTTTGTGAGGAGAAACTTGGAACACGCACTTTAAACTTCGCACATAATGATATTCAGAGAGAGATAAAAATTGCACACACACAGCATGGAAAAGTAATGCTACGTGCGTGGTTGTTGTACAAATGACTCATTTAAACTGAGGTAGAGCCAAGGATGTCTCAATAGAGGGATAAAATTTTTCTCAACTTTCTCAGTTTTTTTGACCATTTCATTTGTTAAACAAAAACTAAAGGTCCGATTTTGAAATGTTTTTTTTTTGATTAAAAACCTTATTCATTGTGTAATTTACTGATTTAAATTATATTTCATTTGGATAAAAAATTAAAACAATAACATGCTAATGAAATTCAAAACTAGTCGAAAATGGACCAATTTATAAAAAAGGAAAGTTAACTTACAATTGAGTTAACTTACTCTATTGAGACATCCATGGTAGAGCAGTGCGTATGGAAATTGAGGCATTTGTGTGTGTTGTGCATTCGGAACAATGGGAAAAAAGGTTTTTTTACCAATCTGCCATAAGTTAACTTTTGTTGACATAACGTGGAAAACTGACTTTTTATTGACCATATAACTTGACCCCCCTACACATATAATCAATGAAAGTGCCATACTTGCATTTCTTTACCCATGTGGACAAATATATCAAAAGTTAACTTTATTGACTTTTGGGGGCCCTAGTAATGACATTTGTATTACGCGATTGAAATGTCCGGAATAATGGTACAAGTTCATGCCCCAAATTCCTGAGCAACGCGTCACTATTTCACACTCCTTTCTTTGTGTCAGGTAGCATTCTCTATCTGAAAAATGCAAATACTGTCGACACATCACTCACGAAATTCTGGTAGTAGTACTCCTGATATTGTACATTTGTAATATGGTTTTGTGATAGAGAGTAGTACAGTAATCTTTAAAATCGTACATTCAATAACTAACTAAATAGTTTATTTCCAGTTAGGGAAGCTATTTGTATGTGGAAATTTATCTTAAATATGTGAGCACCGGGCATAGGGAGTGGTTAGTTCCCACGATCAAAATATGCATTCCCTTTGTCCAACTATGCAAGTCAAAATCCTATTTTAGGTTAAATACAAAAAAAACTGAGACTACACAAATTTTATACATTTGAAAATCCTAAACAGATTTAAACGTTTACGTGGAAAATTGCGATCACTGAGTAAAAATGAAATACAACTGAAATTGACACCAATAAATAATTGGTCAACAATTATCAATGTCAATTGGCAGGCGCCAGACTCAAAACAGAAATAATACCGCAATTTTTAAACCTCCGTTTAAAACCATCAATCAATGTCGAGTAAATAATGTAATTGGAAGATTCAAAAGAATTGAGGTAAGCATAGATAATCCCGAAAATATCGTTGGAGGATACAATCCGAAATTAAAATTGCTTAAAATACAGCACAATTTATCTACCATAGAAAGTTTAACATGCATTGCATCCCAATAATCATCATAAATTGCTCGCGTTTGCGATTCGATTGACAATGTATTCCTGGATTTGATACACTTTAATTACTAATTCACTGTGTATTCAAATGAATGTAAAAAGAAGATTATGGTTTTGTATATTTGAAACCGCATACATAAAACAATGAATGATTCCAGTGGGGAGTTCTTGGAAATTCTTAGTAGAAACACCTATTTTATTGAATGACATCAAAAACACAAAATAAGCATTTTTGTCCAAAATGTATTGTTGAAATTTTCTATAAATAAATTATTGGTACTTGTAAAACAAAAAATCAGGGAACTTAACAAATTATAATTTTTTAGCAAACTAAATTAAACTTTTTTTGCGCTTAATCCGAAAATGCACTTTATTTTCTAATTGAATATTATTTTTGTAAATTCAACATTTTCTTTTTTTCAACTATTGACGATATTAGTCTACCTAAAATATTTTTAACACTAGAAAGTCCGAGCGGTCAAATTTGACCACTACACATCTTAAATGCATTTGTAATGCCTCATGTAATGAGAATTTAAATATAAAGACAGCTTATTTTGTTCTTCTGACACTTTTTTTCATTTGCTTTGTTTTCGTTAGCATTACTTGAATGCGTCAGTTCTGACAACTGCATGAATTTAAGATATAGAATCGACGGATTTTCTAGTGTTAATATTTTCAAACTTTGATACACACCCACTTCATAATATTATTTTTCGAAATGATGAAAAGGGGATAAAATTAAATGATATTAAATTACTCATTAATATTTTTTAAACAAACTACCAAAATTTACATTATTATAAGCGAGAAACAAAAATGGTTACAAGAGGACTTTGATGGTCGTAAATACGCAACAACTGGAAAGCACAAAGATATGGAGACCATACTTTCACAATGGTTTCTCGACAAACGTTCTCAAAACGTACCAATTACACAAGATATTTTATCCACAAAGGCTGTTTTTTGCAGAAAGGTTGGGAATTGCTGATTTAATATCAGTTCTAAGCTCTTGTGTGGTGAATTAGCTGGCATTAATGTGCAATCAGTGGATGATGGTCGAGCAGAAGCAGAAAGACTGATATCCGAGTACGACCCGAAAGACGTTTTTAATACCGACGAAATTGCCTGCTTTTTTAGAGCTCTTCCTAGTAGATCTTATACAACGGGTGAGCATATTCATGGCATAAAGCAGTCCAAGGAACGTGTCTCTATTCTGTTGACGTCAAATATGAAGGGCGACGAAAAACTCAAGCCACTTGTTATTGGAAAATTTGCCAAACCAAGATGTTTCCGCAATTTCAACCACGAACATTATGTCTCTTATTCACATTCGAAAAAAGCATGGATGAACACGGTAATATTTCAAAGTTGGCTGCGATCACTGGATAATCAAATGCAATCTGAGAACCGC
This sequence comes from Hofstenia miamia, assembly GCA_900660155.1. Lineage (NCBI taxonomy): Eukaryota > Metazoa > Xenacoelomorpha > Acoela > Hofsteniidae > Hofstenia > Hofstenia miamia. Next base: position 231,751 of record CABFPE010000650.1, on the reverse strand, counting down.
AAAATCCTTCTACTGATGGACAATGCGTCATGCCATTCAATTCCAGACGATCTGCAATGCGTCTGCGTTCATTTTCTTCCGCCTAATACGACATCTCATTTGCAACCAATGGATGCTGGTATCATCCGGTCGTTTAAGTGTCACTTCCGCAAGTTTCAGGTGCGCCACGTTGTTGAATACATGGACAAGTGTGACGAAGTACTTCCCCCAAATGAGCTGCTAAAGCGTTTGAAGACATGTGTTTCTCTTAAGGATGCCATACGATTTGTTGCCTTGGCATGGAGGTCTGTTACTCAGCAAACCATAGTTAATTGCTGGACGAAGGTTGTGCTAATTCCTAGAGCACACAGCGAAGAAGCTCAAGATATACCTGTAGCAGAATCAGGAAATTTTGGGAATTTGTTCTCTCGACTTGCGTCCATAATGGAAGATCCAGTCAACATAGAGGAATTTGTATCTTTTGATGAGCAAACACCTTCGCATGCTCCTTGCGACGAAGAGAGTTTGATACTCTCTGTCATCGGCAACGACAATGAAGATGAATATGATGATGTTAGTGTGAGCGGGGAGATAATTGCGGAAGTCTTGCCATCAAGAGCGGAAACGGCAAGGGCAATCTCGACGGTATTGCAATATCTGGAGGGCAATGATCATGCGAACGCGGAGCACATATTCAGTCTACATGAAATTCGAGAGAGCTTGGAGCAGCTACGAATAGACAACCTGAAGCAAACGAAAATTTCTGATTTTTTATCAAAGGCTTAATGACCGTGCTTTAATGCTGTACTCTTATTTATTATCCAGCTTTTTCTGTTATTTCATGCTTGTCTTGTGTTATCTTTTGTTTTATTCACAACACTGTAACCATTTTTACATTACTGTACTGTTCTAATATATTCCGTTCTCATATATTCAATTAGAAAACATGCAAAGCAAGGGAATTTTCATCAGAGACCTATATTGTCCATATGGCATAAGGTTGACGTAACACAGGACCTTTCTGAGGCACACATATGCACACCTCGATTTCCCGCCAACCTCGCTTATCGCCAGCCTTATTGACTGTCCCCAGGGTGGCGCAAAATCGAGGTTTGACCTGTATTGTTTCCGCACAAGGATTTCTCAACTTTGTAGTCGCATATTTAGGTTGTTATTAAATTTAGATTAGCATGTATCTTTCTGTTGTTACAGTGCTATGATAGCGTAAAAACTTTGTCTGGTTGATGTCCTCGCTGATTGCTGTTAACTCTCTGAGCTAAAAGAATATCGTAAAATTTCCTTTATACATAATTATGCTTAAAAAGCGTATGTTTTTTAAATTTATTCCCAAATATTTCACAGTTAGTTTTTATTCTCACTGTTGCACATTCATTTATTGCTTAGCCTAAGTTTTCATATTTTCAATTTACATGTTAATATTTCTAATATAATTTAGATTGCAAATCTGACCTTAACTATTTCTATTTATGTAGGCGTGCCACCTAACCCTAAAGTGACCGTATGCAAAGTCCGAAGTCGTGCAGCCTCAATGACACAGCGACCAGGCCAGAGTTAGGAATGAAAATGAAGAAGAGATATATCCTTTATTAGTTCCTGAGTTATAAGCGTTTTTCAAAATGCTATGCAAATTAAAAAATTCGAAGGCAGCTTAACCCAGATTAACCCAGGATAGGAAAAAATCAATGCATTTTGTTGAAACTTTACTTAAAACCTCATGAAAAATATATACATAAAATATTCAAAGAACAGTTAAAAATTTAAATTTTTGGGCACTTTTTTGAAAGGGTCTACATGTGTAGATGTTGGGTCAAACTATGAACGAAAAATTACTTAGATTACGTTTGTGTTGTTTGGCAATATTTCAAACAATCACTTTGGAAATATTTGGAAGCACTGATAAATATTCAGAGTTTTGAACATTTGGCACATTGTATTCAAACACATTTCTTGCAGATAACACGTTTTCTTGGTGGTAAAGCAACATGATCATTTCCAATGCAGTCTAGTACTCTTATACTTGGTCAAGGTTTGTTCAGTGTAGTAGTTGATGATGGTGCTGTACTCCTAGTCAACTACATTCAACTATAGCCATCCTAGTTTTTCTGTGATATTTTCTTGAGATGGATGTGAGAATATAAGTGCCAAGCAAACATTACAGTAACATTCAAAGCGTTTGCCAAAAGGCGGTGAGTAGCACTTTTTACTATGAATGCTGGAACAAAAATCTGAGAGATCTGTCAATTAGATCAGCTCATACTATGCCAACATATTCTCTAATCAAATTGGGCTAATTCACAAATATTTTGCTTTCACTCTTCTCTTCATGTGTCTGGTCCTTCCGATTCTTTGAAACTCTCTTCTCTCACAGAAGACGTCATCAACTTCATGGAACTCGACAAAATATCTTTGCTGTCCAGCTTCTCATCTGGCTCTCTTCAAGACTTATTCTTTCTTGCGTTCCCTTCATTCCAAACCTGACTTTTCCAGCTTGAAATGGAACGTCTATCTGCTCAGTCAAATATGGAGAATGCTGATCTCTTCAATGCCTATTTCGCCTGGAATTTCTCTGATCCTGTCTCACTCTGTAATTTACGAAACCTCAAGTCTTTCCATCCATTTAAAGCATCTCTTCTTCATTTGCTCCTCTAAGCGTTTTTCGCCTTGCTGGAAAACATCTTGGATCTCTCCCTGGTAAAATCCATCAGCTTTCCTCCTCTTAAGTCACTTCTTATAGTCCAATAGCTATTCTTTCTCGGCTGTCAATAATCTTTGAGCGCTTTGTCTTTTGTTACGTGTTCCCAAAAATTCGTCACCTCATCTCCTCTTCTCAGCATGGCAACCTTCCAAGTTGTTCTACCGTCACTAACTTGCTCACTTTGATTGAAAACTGCTATTTCCACTCTGATCGTAATGATCCTTGTTGCATTATCTTTCTTGACATTTCTAAAGCTTTTGATTGGCTCCCTCATTCTATTCTTGACAAATTAAGTTTGTTTGACTTTGATGCTGATTTCATCGAACTCTTTCAGTTTTATCTGTTTAATCGCCGTAACTGTGTCAAGTTCAACTCGTCTATTTCCTCTCCTGTCTGTTTCTAGTGGTGTTCCTCAAGGTTCTGATTTGCTGTCTCTTCTTCCTCGTTGATATCAACGACCTCCCTCAATCTGTCCTCAACTCATCCTGTCTACTGTCTGTGATAATACTGCAATTTTCAACTTTGGTAGTTTTTTTGCCTTCAATATTTCCTCTGATCTTAAGCTTTTGACTACTTGGTCTTTCATTAACCATCTTGATTTTAGCCCTACCAAAACATATGTGGCATTTCCTTTTCTGTATTTCCCCCTTCTGATCTGCCTCTCTCTGTGAACTTTTCTCCTCATCATACTCATGTTAGAGTTCAACTTGTTGCAAACTTAAATTGGTCTGGTCATGTGTCCTTGCGCCTCCACAAAGCTAATTCCTCACTCTTGGCCCTTTTCCGCAATGTTCCCTTTAATTCTACGGCTGCTGTGAAACTCTTTGTTCAAGTCCATTCTTCACGTCATTCTTCTCTGCGCTTCTCCCTGTTGGTGGCCTTCTCGCTCCTTGTTCCACTCTATAGAACGCTTCCAGAAGCATGCTTTCAAATGGATTTCTCCCCATACAAAGACGCTCTTCTCTCTTTCGCTGTTGCTCTACTTCCATGCCTGTGATCTCCTTCTGTTCAATCTCTTGCTCACTCGTAATTTGGACCTAGATCTTTTTGATTTCATAAAGTTCTCTAATTCCCGCTCTACTCACTCTGATGATATTGTCACTTTCTTCATTCGTCATCCCAAGAAACTTTGCTCCCTTCACTCGTTTTCCAGGCATGCTTGTATCGCTGCTANTTGCCTTCTCCAATGTCTCCACTTGCTTCTGCAACATCTTCCTTGAACTAGCATACATCTTCAGGTCGTCCATGTACCACAGGTGACTCACTGCTCTACCATTCTTCTCCATCTTATACCCTATGCCTGTCTCCTTTAACTTTTCTGTGATAGGTATTAAGCTAACTACAAACAGTAGTGGCGCTAAGCTGTCTCCCTGGAATATGCCTCGCCTAAACCTCAACCTGTGCCCATCTATCTCAGTCTGCCACTTTCCCATCTCCCTCTCTAGAAACTCAACCTATTTCCGGGAAACTCCATTTGTCTCTAGCGTCCTCAATACCCACCTATGCGATACGCCATCCTGTAGTCTATCCATGCCATTGCTAAGTATGTCTTCCTTCTTTTACAATTCTCCACCACTGCCTGGTCTATCAACAACTGATCTTTGCATCCTCTTGTCTTTGTCCTACATCCCTTCTGCTTCTCTGTTATCAATCTGTTCTGTTCTAAGTAACATGCCAGGCTACTTGAAATCACAGAAGTTAGCAATTTCCAAGTTGTTGGCAGACATGTTATTGGCCTGGGGTTACTTGCCTCACTACCTTTCTTTGGGTCCTTCTGTATCAGAAATGTCCTTCCCACTACCATCCACTCTGGGCACCCAGTCACCACACACACTCCTCCAATGCTACTGCTAGTCTCTCACGAACACTTGTGAACTTCTTCAGCCAATACCCATGTAGCTCATCTCTGCCCAGTTCTTCATCTTCTTTAGAGCCTCCTTCAGCTTTGCAGTTGTGATTACTTCTTCTTCTTCCTGCCTAAATTCCTTCTGCATCTGCCCACTCTCTATCTCTGGTTCTGCACTTCCGCATATATTCTCCCAGAACCTTACTGCGTCCTCGCCTGCTTTAGCTGTAGCCTTTTCTCCTGCATCTAGTTCTTTGTAGAATCTTCCTTCTTGGGTCTCAAACTTCATATTGTCTCTTACCTGCTTTGCCCTTGCCTTATATTTTCTCAGTTTATCAGCTTTTGTAACTAATCTCTTCTTAAGCTCTTCTCTTGCAGCTTCTATAGTCTTCCCCTTACCTACCCTGCACCAGTCCTGTACTGCCTTACTCGTCCTGATCTTCCCTATTTGCTGCCTAATCTTTGCCAATTTATTCTCAATTCTTTTCTCCCATGCCGGCTTTATTATTATTATTATTTTTATTATTATTGTTGTTATGGCTGGTGTTGAAGAGAAAGGTCGGGTTTCTTGTGCTCTCCGCGATGCTATAATCAGCAAGTTATTCGGCGGAATTACGTCCCTCGATGCAGCGGCTTCTTTTATTAAAGATAAAAAGAAAACGCCGCTGCATCAGATGTCAGATGTTCGCTAACTTAAACAAAGATCTCGCCGCTGAGGCTCTGTTACATCTCTTCAAAACTGCGCTCTTTTCTGAAGAAGAACTACTCTCTCTGATGCGTGTGTTCAATCCTCTCCAACAAATGTCTTCACTGCCGAAACTTCTACTTCTGCATGGCCAGTCACTTCTACCTCGAGGTTTCGTCATTCTCCTACACCACGTCAATATTTATCTTTTAAGGAAACTTCCCAATCACCAAAACCGAAGTCAAAATCCAATTACGTCACATCTATTAAACCTAAAACTACTACATTTCTAATTGGGTGTAGTATTCTGAAGTATGCTCGTTCTCAAAATCTTCTTCCAAATCAGACGACTACAATCCACTCATATCCAGGTCACAACACAAAGAAGCTCACTGACANTTTTATACAACACTTGGATTTGCATAGCAATGCTTGGGTGAATTTCTTCACTTAACACTTATTAAGTTTCCTATTTTCAATAAATAATTGAAGTTATAGTGTTTTAAATGATTTTATTCATTTTTGTTTTTTGCTATCTTTAGTAACATGGTATTAAATCATACTTGTCTAAGTCAGTTAATGTTAAATTGACCAATTGAATTCATATATTACTGTAGAGTCATAATCAACAATCTAAATGAAAATGAGGGTGGAAGTATCTGATTTAAATTGTTAGTCCTATTCAAGCTGATAATTTATATTGATATCAATCTCAAAATATGTTTTCATGTAAAGCTGGGAAATTAGATCTCAAATACATCTACAAAAACAAATGTTGAATGCCTTTGATCCTTGAATTTAATATCTTTGCCTTCTTCACTTGGGCTGAATTGAATATTGCTTAAATTTTCAGGTCATAGTAGAGTTTATACCATGTTTAAGCAATTTTATAGTAATTTTTTTCACTATATTGACCAATAAATTATTAAATTGTAATTTTCACAAAATTCTTACTGATTTGGGTTTTATTTTGTAATAATTTAACATGGTTTAATATTTTTTGTTCTCTTACACTTGTATTTTGACCAAATCTTTAACCTAAAATATTTACAAAAAGAAATTATACACATTGGTTTTCATTTCAATTGCTTAGCAATTCTACCTCTCAAATTCATTGCTAAATATTTTGTTGAATGATACAAAATATTTATCATATGGGTTTATGCATTTACAATTGTATGTGTTTAGAATAGAGAACTAATCATGCAATTGTGACTAATTTGGTGGTGAATAATGCTTGACATGGCAATTAAATGTTAACCTGAACCAATTGATACTTTGCATGGTGTAAAAGAATTTATCAAATTTGAGACTAATCAATTTGATGGGTCAAAGATTAAGGCAATGCAACCTGAACTGGTCATTTCAAATGCATCTGCACACCAATAACAGGGTATGTAGTCAACTTTGTTTTCACTGGTTATGTATATTATGGTACTTCACATTTAACTGAGCATGTTTTTCATATTTCCACTCTAAGCAAATTTACTCTATGTGATTTTATACATCTTGTTTTTCATTATTTACATTGTTAAATGGCGTTTGCATCTCAAAATTTCTTAGTGCTCTGTCCTCTAAATAACATGTGTATTGTATGAACAATACAGTAATTAATATCTTTGCTTACTATCCATTTACCAGCATTTACATGTGTAGAAAGACGAATTCAGTGTGGGTGTGTGATTTGGATAGACCATTTAATGAGGTAAATCATCTGGATAACATGTTCTCATTTGTATGGCAACTACAATACAACGAAAAAGAAGTCTAATTTCAAACAGAAATGACTTTCTAAGCTTAATAAATAAGATAGGACAAAACGCAATATTCTTAATTACCGAAACTTGGTTACAACATGACACTGATCCTAATTTCCTTAATCCTGACGGACATTATTATGACATTATCATAAAAAACCGATTAGGTAGAGGTGGAGGACTCATGATATTGGTTCCAAAGTGTTTAAAACCCGTGCGTAAACCACAATATATTTGAATCACTCTGGATAGAAATTATATCATTTGAAAATAAATGTCATAAAGAATCCAAAACAATCCAAATAAAAATTATCATATTGACTACCTAAAATTTAAGGCAAATAAAATTTCCGAAATAAGTGATCCCTACTATTCTATAAATATATTTGGAGACTTTAATATAAATTATTTTAATAATCTTGAGAAAAAATCGTTAAGCGAATTTTGTGCCACATATGATTTTCGTTGTATAAATACTGACTGTCCAACAAGACAAAACAACTTAATTGACTACTTCCTAACAAATTCCGACTTAGTTTTTAAATCCTTCATGTTTGAATCATTCAGTGACCATGCTCTTTGCACATATATAAGTACTATAACTACCAAAGTCAATAAATTTAAAATAATTTATGCAAGAGATTATCTAAATTATTCAGACGAATTAATGGAAGCACTTTTGAAAAACATATCGTTCAACTATATATACACATATCTGGATCTTGTATGATTAATTATATCTCAAAAAGAAATTTGCAATGCAATTAATAAAGCGGCACCAATTAAGTACCGCAAAGTAAAATTAAAGGCGCGAAAATTTGCTTTGTCAAATGCCGATAATAATTATATACGTGAACAAGTAAGTACTTAAAGAAAATTGTTTGAACTCGCTAAAACAGAGCCAACGACAACGAATTGGACTAATTACGAAAAATCAAAGAAGATAATTAAACAATTAAGACTTAATAAAAAATCATCAAAATATATTACAACTGTACCTCAGGGCACAGTTCTTGGCCCTATCCTATTCTCACTCACGTAAATGATATAACGAAACAGATAAAAAACAGTAATATTTATCAATATGCGGACCATACCTGTCTCATATGTACTAATGTAAATGCCTTTAATGCTACAAAAATTCTCCAAAATGACACGAACATTTAACAAAGTATTTCTCAAATAATCAATTGAAAGTAAATATTGAAAAAACACAATTTATAATTTTCTCGCCTAAAACATTTAAAAATCTCACAAAAACATTGAACTAAATATAAATCAAGTACCAATAAAGCAAAGTGAATCAATAAATTATTTAGGTGTTGAGATTGACAATGATTTAAATTTCGAACAATTTTTAATGACTAAAATTAAAAAAATGGCTTCTGGAGTTAGGTATCTTTACCATCTGCGAAACGTCTCAAATATATATCACAAACAATTAATAAATTCTTTTTGTTTATCTCATTTTCAATATTGCTCATTTCTCTTTACAAACATAAATTCAAAATATCGCATACTTCTGTCTAAAACTTTCAATTGGTCTCTTAAAACACTTAACTTTGCGCAAAAACATGACAGTTCATCCGTCTATCGAATTCAATATAAAATATTAGCTCCTTATTACAGAATTCAAATGCATATGGTATCAATATTATTTAAGTGTAAATCTGGTACACCTTCTCTTTCATTTTTAAAACAATATATTAAGTTAAATGAATGTTCTCAAAAANATGAAATTAAAATGGAAATTAACTACAAAAAATTTAGAAAAAAAGTGCGAACATTCCTCTTTCACAGACAATGCATACTTAATGACAATAATACACTACACTCCTTCGAAAATTTCGTATGATCCTAGATAATGTACACACACACACACACAAATCCCCAACAAACACACACCACACAATTATATATTTATATGTTACTATTATTTTGTAAATAGTTTTTAGTTTATAGTTTTGTACCAAAGATTTTTTGCAATAAATTGCTTTTGACTCTTATTGTCATTATCATTATTACTGCAAGAGTTACTTACAGCATTAGCATACCATTTCACAACGTCCACAATGTTAATATATTCACAATATCAGTACATGTCAATAGTAATAATGTTTTTGAAGTGCTGTCACTTTAAAAATTTTATTTAAACTAATATGTGAAAATATATAAGTTTTGTTTCCATATTAATCCAATGTCTACATGTGTAGACATCAATAATTATTGGTGATTTATTACTATTTATTCTTAGACATTGATAAATTCAATAATTTCCTTATTTTACTGAATTATTCTAGATTATATTTCAGCATAAATATACAAAACCTAGGTGGAGATATTTAAATTATAGCATTTACAGCACTGAAAGTTCAATAGAATCTGCAAAATAATATTTAGAATTGTGGTCTAAATGTGTAGACATTGGCTAAGGTTAATGTGCAAAAAGTTTATCATCACAAGTTGGTCTACTTTAAATATGTTAAGATGATTTTTAAGTTCCGTCCTTGCTTAGAGTATGTAGCAATATGTTACAAATTGCAAAATGTATTAAATATGAATTAATTTAAATATATTTAATAAAATTTTATTAGATGAGGTGTTTGGTATTGGCCAGAACAGAAACCGGGTCAAGAAAAATATACCAGACCTATCAGTACAGGTTTTGAAGAATTTAACAGTCGCGACCCATTGCTGATTATGACAAATCTACTCAACCTGACCCATCTATTTGTTTTCCAGCCACAGGTGAAGCTAATCAGTAAATTACCATCTATTCCTTTCCATTACTAACCCCTAAACACTGTTTGACGGGATTTTAGTGTTATTAATAATGATATGAAAAAAATCTAATACTTAAATAATAAGCGTGTAATGAAAATAAAGAGCCTTTAATACAACATCAAATTTTCAAAACTTTTCTTATTATTTTAAACAATGTGATGTTCATGGTTTTCAATTACTCTAATAATATGATCTTCTGCCAGCATTCGCTCGCTTCAGATGGGTCTTGGCAGTTTCTGTGTGATTATTTTCGTGCGTGTGCTATCGTGAATAACCATCGATCCAACATTTTGATATTTGGAGTGTAAGGAATAATTTTGATATTGCGAGAGATCATGAACACATAGCTG
>CABFPE010000650.1:168184-205524 GCA_900660155.1 Hofstenia miamia | reverse complement strand
GAGACAGGGGTGGGAGTGGGTGGGGATAATCACTTGACCAATGCTTTTTGTTTATGGTTTACAAAATTATATGTTGGCATTAGTCGTTATAAATTTGTTTAGTTATTCACATGAATACGACTTATTTCATTCTATCTATAAATGTTCTATCTGTGCTGGTAAACTGCATGCTAATAGAACAAAATATTTAAAATCAATAGTTCCATACAACCACATTTTTTACATTCTGTGAAAATGATTACTCGTTGTATCTCTCCGTTGAAAAGGGTTTGATGCATTATATGATAGACAAATGGACTTACTAAGTAAGCGTGTATAGTTCTTTGAGCGAATAATACTGCAATAGCGTCTTCAGTGAGTACTTCAAAAGTAGAAAGCGTAGCAAAGTATGCTATATTCATGAGGACGTAACAACAAAGAACCAATGGAATGCCAATCATTATAGCCAGGGGCAAATTACGTTTAGGATTCTTCAATTCTTCCGTCAAGAAGTTCAATTGATTCCAGCCATCGTAACTGAAGAGTCCTTGATACAGTGCGAGGGAAAGCCTAAACGGCTTATCGACAATTGTTCCTTTAAATCCGGTATTTAACTTCAGGTAGTCTCCAGTAATGGTTTCCTAAACATTAGTAAATAAAAATATAATTGAGTGTGAAGTAGACGAAAGGTAAAAAACAAAAATTCAAATAAAATGAAAATATCTGTAAAAGTTAATATTTTAACATGTAAGCCAACTCAATGGACTATTTGTGAATTAATTCCGCATGTAACTATGTTATAGAATAGGGGTAGCCAGCCCTTGGCATACAATGCGCTAATTTTTAAACACACAGGCTCAGATGCGCCACACAACCTTTATATTCTCGTCTATTTGTGAAAACTGTTTACAGACATAAGTAGTATATTTAATTAGTATATACATCTACATGAAAATAATATCAGATAAAGAAGACAGGTTTATAGAAATAAGCACTATATTTAATTATGTGTACAGCCTACGGATACTGAAACATTCAGAAACAAATTTTAAAATAACAAATTATTTTTTGTTTGTTTTTGAACACAATGTGTTTGTTATCCGCACACATTATAAATTTTGAAACAAATTAATTGTCAGTCCACTATTACTAATAGGAAACAACTTCATCTTTAGTATTTGTTTACAATCTGCTGAAACTGCTTACTAAACTTTTGCAACACTTTTAAAAATTGTTTTTTGATTCAAAATATTTGCAAAATGCATATTTATACCCATTTAATTATTATAAATATAAGATATATGAAACTAAATTTTACAATTTTATTGAAACTAATAATAAAGTCAAGGTTGTAATGCGCCACTCCTAATCTAGCAAAGCGCCACATTTGGCGCATGCGCCACAGGTTGGCCACTCCTGTTATAGACAAAGGATGCCAGAGAAAATTCAATTTGCTGACATTCTTGAAAAAGTAATAACTCGTTTTTTAATGAATTACTTTAATCTTTCAACTGGAATTCGATAAGAATCAAATCAACCCATCAAGTTTACAGTGCTGTAATCGAAAGTTTGCCTAATAATTCTAGATTTATATTATGCAAAATCTGAATGAGAAAAATGGAAACGTTATAGGAGTTGACAACGTACGCGACAGCCAAACTGAACGTTTGAATTCTCCTTGAATAATCATCGAAATTGTAATGAATTTGTAAAAAGTTAGCGGGATCAGAATTTTATTGATCCCAGTTCAATTTGTCCAATTGGATGTGATCAAAGGCGCACTCCATACTAATCCCCAAAAAAATTCTGTTGGCATGGAACCACGAAATCTCATTACATAGCGAAAATGGCAAAAATCAAGCGAAATATTCTGAAAAGCGTGTGGTCATCGTATTTAGCAGCTCCCCAACATATTGCTTTAATTTTGAGCTACTACAATAGTAACTTTAGCTCTATCCCGGGTAAACTGTGAAAAATATTGACCATAACATTTCTTTTGATTGCCAGTCGAAACATCCATACGTTCCAATATCCATTCTGAAAAAATGTTGCGCTCCTAGAAAATTATTTGAAAGAATTATTTGAAATAATCAAAACATGAGAAACTTCAGTAAGAAGCCCTCTTTCTAATGAGCATATACTTGATCAGTTAGCGCCTAAACATCTTAACCACATAGTTATTCAATTCTACCAAAACCACAATTTTAAAAACCTTTTCCTTGTAGTTCTATGCATTTGCAAAGTATATTTTAATAGTCTAAACACAAACCTTAATTCCTATCAATATGATGAGAACAATAGCCAACAATTTAGCAGCAGTGCACATCGTTTGAGTCTTGTTAGCTAAGCTCAGAGATAACATGTGAATGAAGCCAAGTACCATGATCATGGATGCAGCAATGCAAATCTTTAACCACGGGGTATTTGGATTGTCTATAAAAGACAGAATAAAAATTAAAAATATTTAACACCCTACATAAAAAACGTTCTCCCTATAATTGAGAAATTTAGTATAGCTGAAATATGCAAGTTTTTTGTTATTTAAATCCAATAATATAATCTATGAATAGTGAACATGAAAATGGATGAAGTTGCTAGCTATACAACTGTCTTAGAAAGCAAATACTGCTCAAGAATAGTAAACAAACTGTCAAGTTAATAATAGATACTTAACGGATGGAAATTTATAGAGACCATAGGCCGCACTCTATTGCAACAGACATATATGTGTATTTATGTATCTGAAGTGTGTGCTGTGGGCTCTGTTGAAATTGAGGGTTCGCTTTTGTCATTTAATGAAGAAATTACTTTAAAAAATTTTATAACAATATTCTGAATTGAATTAAAATTTTGTATATTTCCATTTATATCTAAGGTTAGATAGAATCATTGGGGAATTGATATCACCATTCTAAGGAGCTTCTCCAAGGTGGGTACGCGGTTTTAGAAATTACCTTCAGCAATAATTATGAAACATTGATATTTTTACCATAGATATCGCGACAATATTCTCTAATTTTGATGTCAAATATTCAATTAAACATTGGAATAGCGAAAAACCTCCCATGCCATGAATTTGTTGAGGAAATCATAAAATTTTCAAAAAATTCCTTTAGTTTATATTGACTTTGTGAGTAAATATAATAAAAATCTTTTTATCAAAATCTTGGAACAAATAAAAGGGTGTAGTTTAGTGGCATTATTGATGTGGTTAACAAACAGTCAAGTGATAAGTTAGTAATTCACGTAAATAAAAACTCAGTAACAATGTGGAATACATAACGAATATAAACATTTAATTAGGTTTGATTTTGATAGGATTTAAGAATAATTCGCTGGCTATGCCATAGAAATATCCGGACGGCTCGATTTTGGAAACGACGGAAGAACTCAGGTAACCAAAAATTTGTTGAGGATATCAACATTCAAATCTTACAATGGCCTCCTAATTCTTCAGACATCAACCCTATGGAAAATGTGTGGAGGTAGTTGAAAGACTATGTTGAGAAGACAAAACAAGAATTGATTATATATGCTTGAGAATCTGAATATTTAATCACCTCAGGGACAAGGACAAACTTAGTAAACTTGATTTGCACAGGTTTGCAGAAATGCATTGCAAGTATAGGAAACTTGGACCATCTTTAACTTTTGATCTGCTAAATGTAGTAAACTATTTTAAACAAAAAATTTTGTGTTAATATCCCTAACCGTTTTTAAGAAAATTGATTTTTTCTGAGCCTCATTTTTTTGCAATGAGGTATATATTCAACGTTTGTATAGCCTTACGTAATTAACATGGAATCTGAACCAGCCCAAAAGGTACTACACATCACATTTGTTCTTGTGTTGTTAGTATAAGAGATGGATAATTTATCCATCTACAATTTGAGGTACCGTATTTTACGGCATATAAGATCATACAGCATATAAGACCACCCCCCTACTTTGGAACAAAAAAAGATGGAATTTTCTATGCATGCCGTATAAGACCACCCCCAACTATTGGCAACAAAAAAAAACAAGATAGAAAAAAACAAAAAGTTTATTGCTTTTGTCAATTACAAATTGTATAAAAGCAAGAGTAATTTTCAAACAATTTTAGCTTTTAGCCTAAATAGTCCGGATCACTATCGAATTCTTGGTTCTCCTCTTCGTGGTTCAGAATAAAATCCACATCAGCATTGTCAAGTTGGTCTTCATAAGGATCAATCACGGCAACGTCATCATCAGAATCATTCTCGGGTTGTGGCTGGCTTTCATCTTCGTCTTCCCACAGATGATCAATTTAATCATACATGACTACATTTTGTAGTACGTTTATCCAATAAGGGTTAAATTAAATTTATTCAGCCAATGAAAATCGACTTTAAATAAATTCATTGCCGCATGAAAAATAATAATTTAGTCTTCGATTATTTTAATGTACATCGTATAAGACCACCCCCTGACTTNGCACTATCCCGCTTATTTTGAATCCATTGAAAAAGTTCCCTTTCAATATCGTTAAATTTTCCTGACTTTGGACCCCGATTTGCTCTTTTGCTCCTTGGCTGCTCCTTTATATTTTCCAAGTTATCTCTCCAATCACGAATCATTTTTGTTGAAACGCCATATTTTTTGGAAGTAATAGTCAAATTGTTTCCCCGCAAGTGGAACGCTACAACTTCCAATTTGAAAGAATTTGTGTACAATTTGCGGCTATTTCCCATGTTTGATGTTGCAATTTATTCTGAAATTAAGTCTAAATGTGAATTATCCGCACTATTTTAACCCTTATCAGTGCATGATAAATTATGCAACATGTTGATAAACTGACTACAAGTTGTATTTGATTGACAGCTGTGATTCTCTCAATGTAATATCAACAAATTCCCTTCAAGTCAGTATTAATTGAGAACAATTTAATCATACATGACTACATTTTGTAGTACGTTTATCCAATAAGGGTTAAATTAAATTTATTCAGCCAATGAAAATCGACTTTAAATAAATTCATTGCCGCATGAAAAATATTAAGTCTTCGATTATTTTAATGTATATCGTATAAGACCACCCCCTGACTTTGACTGTAAAAATTTTGCAAAAAAAATGGGGTCTTATATGCCGTAAAATAAAGTAATCAAAAACCGAAAACTTAAAAGAAAAACTTTTTATTGTTAAACTAGCACACAAAAAAACAAACATAACCCAAAATAACTAGTGTATCCACAAGCATACAAAACGCTTTGTCTAAATTTGAAAATCTGGGTATATTAATATATTTATTGGTGAATTTCCTGTACCTGAAATACCTGAAGATATAACTAACTTTCAATGAAAATTCCGATTCTTTTAAAATTTCCTATAACTAACGATCAACAATTAACAGTAACTATTTTTATGAAGACAGCGTGCCCAAGTTTCAATTGAGATGTTTCGCTAGAGCTCGTGGCGAAGCAGGCAATTGCGAAGAAACTTCCAAATTATGAAACTTCACATATTTTTAAGAATAAAAAATTTCACCATAGGCGTTCCTTAAAATTATAAAGAATTTGTATAAAATGATAATGTTGCACATCTATTGGATTAATTGAATTTTGATAAATCATCATTTTTTGTGCACATTCTACCATTTTACAATGCGAACAATTTCATCCAAAATTAACTTTGGTTAGGCAAAGTCATGTCTAAAAATAACTACAATAAAAATTATTTTAAAAATTCGAGAATTTTAGCACGCATTATAAAAATCTCGAGTATGATAAACCTTCAAGTTTGGTAAACACCTTAAGCTTTAAACTAACAAGCATGATAAATTGAAATGATAGTGTGAACTCGATGTACCGACAGAAACGTTTACTTAGAACGGTCTGTATTGATTGATCCAATTTAAATAGATACTATAATCTGACGATGAAACGGTAGATAAAAGCAACATGAGTGAAGGCGAGACAAGCCTAATTAATAATATAAAGAGACACACTGCGCTTACCATAAAAGTCCCATCAATGATATGTTACATTACAATCGATATGGAATAACTTTTCTAAATGATTCAATAATTTAAAATTTAGCATCTCCGCATTGTAGGATAAACCAGGATCCGTGATTTACAGTGAAGTCGAAATTCGTTAGCACATGAATCTGCACAAATGTTTAGACTTGAGTGAAAAATCATGAGAAAGATGTGAAAATGTCAGTAAGAAACAGTGAAATGGAAATACTTACATTATGTTTTCTAAAATTATCTTAAAACATTATACACAAAGTCTCAAAAAATTTAATAAGTATTCTATTGAAAATTGTATTTATTACAAATTTTATAACACTATTTGTTCCTAAATCATTGAGATCATTTATAATCAGGGCTTCCAATTTTGCTGTGAACAGCTTCAATATTTTCTTACTCAATCCTTAGATAGAATAGATAAAAAAATTCGTAGATGTGCTCTGACATTGCATGGCTGTGAGCAGGGGATTTTGACGGTCTTGATAGTTTAAAAATATTGAAAAAGTAGACTCTACAAATACATTTCCCGAATTAGTTTTTAAAATTTTTAAATATTTTTGCCGGACTTTTTTGATTTAACCAATCACAATCAGTTTTGAAAACCTGACGTGGGGACATTCCACCATGACTCCCGTTGTGTATGTCAATGGATAAGACACAATAACATTGTTTTTAAACAGAGATAAAAGAATAGCAATGTACTGTTAAAGAAACCATAAAAAACAACTACTAAACCGGAACTTCAAGGCGAATTTAAAAATGGATAAAATATCGACAATAAATATAACACACAAAGCATATATAACATGAATAAAAGAAATATTAAAAATTGCAACAAGTGGTCTGTTTCTGTGCTGCAAATCGTATGTTTGTATGACTATACAAATCATTTATTCAATAATACTAGGTGTTTAGTATTTTTTTGAAAAGTGTACCAAATGAAAAGTTGATTATCCATTTTAGAAATATCAAGTTAGAAATGTGTACAACAACACAACACAATTGTGAAATTACTCGCCATAAAGTATGTATATTCATAAGTATCCAAATATAAAATATAATTGATAGGTTGACTACTTGGGGCTGCAATTATCTCTATCAATGATTATGGCAACGGTCTGATTTCTTGTGCATCTTTGATGTGCTGTTGAGGGGATTGAAAGACATTGATAATATGTGAACAACACATATAATATGTTAATATGGGTTAATTTTCTGTTGTTTTAAACAGCATTTGTTTGCTGTTAACAGCAGTGCTGTTGGGAGCCTTGTTTACAATACACTGAATTAAACAATATTTAGCCAGAGTTTTCCTTAGATCTAAGCTAAATCAAGGTCAATGTTAGTTGATATTTAGAAGACATTCTAAGAAATTGCGAGTTGAGTTGGTGGTAAAAGTTTAAATGGTTACACAAATAGTTCAAATAGGTTAATTAATTGGGTTCTATACATTTTTTCTTAACATACAAATGGCGTTTGAATCAGAAATATCTATACATTTTAGAAATTTTTACAATACTGCTAACGTCACTGGTATATTCCACGATTATACTATTCTTTACTTAACTATTTACTATAAACATAGTTGCTAACAGCATGGGTCTAATACGTAAGAAGAAAACTGGCTGGCGGCGTAAGACAGGGCTATAAAAAATGTACGAACAATTGCCAAGAAGAAACACAGAATGGATTATTGATAAAAGGTTGAAAAATTGTATACATTTGAAACATCTATTAGAAATGCAAGTTAAAGAAACATACCTTCACAAGAGTACTCTTCTGGCAATAATTTGATAGCGTAAGTGGCGAATACAACTCCCATTGCAGCAGTGGCACTAGGCTTCAAAACAACGACAGTCGTCCACGCGAAAAGAAAAGCCGGGAAAGGTCCAAATGCAGCCAAAAGATACTGAAACTCACCACCCGACTTAGGAATCATTGTTCCTGTAGGCAAACATAACTCATTCTATTGTGATAATACTATCAAATTGAAGGCTATGATTTCTTGTGTAATGTCTCCATCAGACACTAATCAATGAAAATAATTACCATATAAAAATGGGTTAAGAAGGAATGTCAAAATTTGAATTTTAACGAAATCTCAAAAAAATGCTGACAATCTAGTCAAGTATATTGAATGGGACCATCTAGTCCCATGAAACTGGGTGTAGCAAGGGCTTGGCACTAGAATTGAACTTTTTGATCATTTTGGACAAAATGGAAACTCTGTTGTGAGGTAAGGTTGGCACTGAATATTTTGTAAAACTGCCAATAGGGTTGAATACAATGGGAGTAAATTTGTTGGGTTCAACCTTGAATTATATTTCGAAAATTAGCTATTTGAGTTTGAATCTTGTTTATATGAGGAACAGACATTCTAAGCATTGCTTTAAATAAACTTTATAAAATATTGCTCTTGACTATCAAAACAAGCAATTATCAAAAGAACAAGAAAATGCACCTGGTGACCTTCCTTTTAAATACATATACGTATATTGATTGAATTGATTTCCGATTAATGGTTGAATCCATCGAATAATTTAATAAAGGAAAATTATTGAATCTAACTTAAACTATTCAGTAACTTGTAACAATTATAAACAAAACCAACAATCGAAAATGAAAAAAGTCTCTTCAGTTTGCGTATCAAATATGCCTACATTTAGTAGTATAACTTAAGGTCGGAATAATAGTAAAGCTTGTATAATTGTGTCTGTAAACAAGAACATTTAAAAGAATGAGAAAATTTTCAAAGACCTCTGCACGTTACTTTTGTTAAGCATGGCAACTAAAATGAAAAAATGATTAAGAAATTAAAATATTTGTTAGTCTGAAGACAATGAACAAAGTTTTGAAACTCAATGAAATTGTGAAATTAAAAAACTGCATAGCGGTATTCTACACAATCTATTAATGACATTCCTGGAAAAAATTGATTCGACAAGGACGTTAAATGTCAGTAAGTGATGCTTGCCTAATTCAGCATATGAAAGAGCGCCGAATAAACTCAGCATTCCACAAAGTGCCCAACAGATTAACGACATAAATGGACTGCCCGAATACTCGTAAACGCCACTGGGTGAAGCGAAAATCCCTGATCCAATCATGGTCCCTACAATGAAGGAGACGCCCCCAATCAAACCAACTTTTCGTTGAAGCTTTACGTCATCCATTTTCTAAAATAAATAAAAAAATGAAGCATCATTGAAGTAAAAATACAATTTACAAAAAAAATTTTAATTCGATATACAACACTAACATTAAAGTGAGTGTTCAAATCGAATATTAACAGAATAACAATAGCACTACAGTTAAGTATAAAACATTAAAGAATTTTTCTGATCCAATCACCACAAAATAGGTTATTCCAAATTAAAGAAAATTCTAACTAAGCACTCAAATGAATCATAGCCGGCATTTTGATCAGGATTTAAGTGGTTGTTAATCCAAACTAACCTGGAACTAATCTACAGTGGGGATCTGCAACCCACTTACATTCTATTTTAACATACAAGCGGATAAAATTAATAAGCGTATATTTGAATAACAAATGAATTTAAAAGAACGAATCTACCACCAAATGGGAATTTAAAATTAATCTTAAATAATAAAAAATCGAAGGAACTGCAAAAGCCTGATATAGTAATAAAATATTCAAGCTAAACTACTACAATACAATAATTTATAAGCTGCAAAATAAATCTACATGTATTTTTACAATGAAAAGTTTTTATGAATATTTTACATCGATGACACCTAACATCACTAAAGAGAAATCGATACAAGAAATGAATAAATCCAAGGCTCAGAGTAACATCAATAGCGGATGCTTAAAAACAATAATAAACCTTATTAAGGAATTGATTAGCAACAACATTTAATAATCCGTTTGAAGTGCCAATACAAAAACAATACTAAACCACAGTAAATATAATGGAAAATATATGAAAATTAAAAAATACAGAGTGATAATTGAATAAAGTGAAAATGAAATTTAATTCTGAAATGATAGTTGGTCCAAAAAATATAAAATTAATAAACAACAAGAATCGCTACATACTATGGTGTCGGCGTTCCTTTTATTCACGTAAATTGATGATTAAAATAAAGCTTGTAGTAAATAGACTAGTTTGTCAGCTAACCAATGACATTTTAACAAGTTTTGTGCACAGAGCTTATCACAGCATGTGTTAGAATAAATTTACTATTTCACCAAGTCACAGCAAAGTACATAAGCATTTCATTTGAATAACGAACTTTAACTGAAAACGCAGCATAGAGACCTAAAAATAGAAACAAAAACATTTATTCACAATATAGATGGAACAATTTCCTATTTCCAAAGAGTAATTAAGATGATAATTGACCTGCGTATCTTCATCTATAGCATTGCGAAATTAAATATTGTCCGTTTCAATCTTCTTTGAAAATGTCGATAGAGCTGTTGACGTGAGAAAGAATAAAAAATTCAATCGATGCTGAAGATGGCTATAAAATATTACCAACGAGCTCATCAACAAAACTTTTAACAGAGTTCTTTATATAGTAAAATATAAACTAAAACATCTTATGTATAGGACATAGCAATAAACTAAGTTGATTAAATGTTTGTCAACTCACAGACATGCGAAAAGCCATTTCACTTTTCGAAAATGCATGTTATTTTTAGTTTCTGCTGATGGTTTTCGTAATAACTGGCATTCTTTATATCTATGCGTTAGTGACCTTTCAAAATGAAAACAAAAATTAGTGAATTAAATTTAAGATGTTCTATAAAAATTAATAGATTCAAAAACATGTAGGTGAATCGGCGAGTAATATCTATTTCAACCACCACGTTTTCTTGGCGTATAAACCTACTAGGTATGCAAATTTTCATAGTATAAGCACAAACACATGAGTTAAGTTTATGTGCGAAATGAGGAATTGTTGAAAGATACAGCGTTTAAAAGACTTATCAAAGCCTTAAATAAAATAAGGGACAAATTAGATTTTTTGAAGCATGCAAAAAAAGTATACCTTTGAATTTTACAAAAAGCAATTTGAACAATTAATGAAACATGGTGGGAAACAGAATTTTGTATAACTAAGCGCAACTAAAAAGGAATTCAATGTAAAGTAAATTGAAAAGAACTGAGACTTAAATAACAAATAAACATGTTAGAAAATTAGAAGTAATTAAGTCAACCAAAAACTCCCATTCTGTTACATAAGAAACAAAATGTAAAATACGTCATACATTTTATACGGAAATCCCCCCTTTGTCCAATCATAATGAAAATCAGTTTGGATTGGTTAACCAGTTATTGCGGTATAAATAATTGAGATTTTAAGACAAACGTAGTAGAAATTATGCACGTAAGAATACCAGTTGCGATATTATGGCTCATTGCACTGCTTTTCTTGGCGGATAGTTCGCCCTATTACTTAGTGGGATCTAAAAGAACACCATATCACAAACGCGACATGGGGTACAACTACAACTTCGAAAAGCGCATTCCTTACCACAAAAGAGACTACATGCCACCACGTTACGAAGATTCAGACTACTACTCTAGTGGCATGTGAGTAAAAGACAAACTTTAGTGCATTTGCAGCTAATTCTTATTTAATTCAGAGGAGAATGTATTACATTGATTAAATTAATTTTTAGTTATTTAATTTCGAAATAAACGTTTTAACCATTTTAAACAGAACTAAATACACAGGTGATTTTCTAAAATACACTCACTAATTATCTTTCACAGATAAAGTTTCAATACAACTGACTAACTTTTGTAACAATACTATTATAAAATAAAAAGACTACACTATCCTTAGCATATACCAGAAAAAGTAAATTTATCCGATTTTCTAATGAAAGATAAACCATCCAAACACTTAAATGTCAAACGTAATAATTAGTCTTAAATATATATTAGTAATTTATTATCAAACAATAATGAAACATTCAGTTTATTTGGCCACAATGAGAGTTGAGTTAAATAAAAATAAAGCAGGCATTTCGAAAATCTCAATTGAAAATTCAATATTGTTCAAAACTCATTAAAAATTCTATAATAAAAATTCTAAAACGTATTTTACTCTTGATGTATGCCGTCCTTAATTGGTACAGTTATGCACGCATTTATTTTCGGTCTTGACAAAATCGAACGCAACAATACATATATACACAATTACATTTTCTTATAAGTATAATGAAGCTGAAAATGGGCCAAATTTTATAAAAATTACAAAAATTCTTCCATATTGTTTTTAATTTTTGCTAATTAATACTATATAGGATTATAATACCCCGTTTACGCGTGACATGAGATATGCATGTCTTGTGTTTTTAATGAGCAAATGTCACGTTTAAACACCCAAAACACGCGACATTCAACCACTCAAGTAGAGCACTTGAAAAACATTCGAATATCAAATGATTTTGATTTTCTCGAGTGTCTTATATCTTGTGTCACCGTGTAAACACCTAAAACATGAGACATGCATGTTTTCGAATGAAATTAATTAACAATTGTACAGCGATTTAACACAAAATAGAACAATATTAGTAATAAATTTAACAACTAAATTGATCGTATTTTTGACCGAAATTATTGTGGTTAATGAAATCTGGTTTTTTGCAGTTTTTTATTACCAAATAATTAAATAAATTCTATGTGAATAAAACTGTTATGGTTTTATAATTGGAATGAAGAAAAAATAATGTAAAAAAATGCGATCTGCTATGCTTATGTAGCATTGAAATACTCCGAATTGAAACAAAACAAGACCGAAAAAATAAAAAATATGACCTTATAATACCAATTTAGGGTTAGGGTCTTATCTTATCTTATTTATGACTTTTTCAAGACCTAATGATTTATTCAAAAATTCATGTATCAAGATATCAAGGATTTATTGATGTAGATCTGATATTATATTATAGTACATCATGTAACCATCAATGTTTTTGGTTTGGAAGTCTCGGTCTTTAGCAAATGACCTTTTTAATATGCTGAAACTTTCTTCAACTGAAACAGATGTGGGACCGCGGTTCTGGAAGGCCGCAAAATAGCCGGCGGTACTTCATTTCTCGATAACCCATAATGTCCTTCAATTCATTTTTATTAACACGTTTTTGAAAATACTTTGATACATGACATGCATCGTCGCCAAAGAAAATAGGAAGTTGTTCCAAAAATCCGACAATTTTAATGATGCGCTTTCCAGTTTTCAAACTATTTAGACATTTGAAACCTGATCAAAAACAGATTACATATTCATTAAATGTCAGAAAGTGACGATTTTTGCTAAATTAGCCACTACTGTAATTTATGCAGTAAATAATTTAACACCAACAGTAAAGTCTAAATGAAAGTGAAAAACTTGGGTAAAATCGTGGTTCAGGTGAAGGAACACAAAAGTAATGCACTCATTAATAACAAATGAACTTGCTTTAGAAGATGTGAATTCATTTCGTGATTGTTTACGCATGAGTACAAACACATTTCAAATATTTTTGGTTAAAATAACGCCATTATAGAAGCATATCGGTTTTATTCACATAGAATTTATTTAATTATTTGGTAATAAACAAAGTGAAAAAAAACAAGATTTCATTAACCACATCACAATAATTTCGGCCCAAAAATACGATCAATTTAGTTGTTAAATTTATTACTAATATTGTTATATTTTGTGTTAAATCGCTGTACAATTGTTAATTAATTTCATTCGAAAACATGCGTGTCTCATGTTTTGGGTGTTTACACGGTGACACAAGATATAAGACACTCGAGAAAATCAAAATCTTTTGATATTCGAATGTTTTTCAAGTGCTCTACTTGAGTGGTTGAATATCCAGTGTTTTGGGTGTTTAGACGTGATATTCGCTCATTGAAAACACAAGACATGCATATCTCATATCACGTGTAAACGGAGTATAATAAGTAAAAAGGTGTGACTTTAAATTTTACGAAATTTTGAAGGCACTTTTAAAATAGTGAAAGAAAAATGCAGGTATATAAAGTATATACTTTCTCTGTGAACACTTGGGCGGAAAATGGGTAGAAAAATTTAGTTTGAGCCTCATTTTATAAAAAATAAAAACATATATACTAAGTAAAATTTTCCAGGTTTTTCTAAAAAAGTGATTTGGACAAAGAAAATGATTAAGTTATGTGCGGATTTAGCTAGTTGTGCAAAAGGCACGAAAAATACTCTATAAATTGTAAAAAAAACTAAAAACTTGAACTCAAATAAACTAATTGAGTTGTAAGTAACGTAAGCAATTTTGTAAAAGCAAAACAACGCAAGTTATATGGCTTTAGTTGCACATGTAACAACGAATTCATTGCTTCATTTTTTCGGGATTCTCAAATTTCCCTACATACCCAAATTAATTGGGAAATTGACGGAAATAATAAAATATAGACCATACAACCATAATACTGCTACATGGAAGAAAAGCGAAACCTAATATCCGCTATTACCACAAATGTGCTTTCATAACTGTAAACTACAAGACATCAGTAAATGCTTTTGAAAAAATGACAGCTTATGAGTAGCACAACAACCACGCGTTGCTGTTATCTTCATGCGTGGTTAACGAGTGGTGTACATGCATTATCTGTAAGCACTTGAGTGGAATAATCAATTAGAATAAATTTAAGTTTGAAATTCACGATTACACCCACAAATATATTAATTCTCAGTAACAGAACATTGTTCATTTTGAACAACAATTCCAAAATCTACACATCAGGAAAAAAACCACAGCATATAATGTACAACTCAATGCAAAAAAACTAAACAAATATAAGTTTTGTTCAATAAGATTTTAAATCAAAAAATTTATACACCTTTTTAAAAATCCCTTCAATACCATATTTAGACCGTTACTTGAAGATGGGATTATTTTGTAGAGTAGGATCATTAACTACAATTTCAAACCTAGCATTTTCATTATTAAAGAGGATTGAAATTTGAGCGAGCTCACAAATACCTGATATCAGAATTGCAATACCATTTGCCATTGCTGCTTAGCACTTCACAAATAAATCAACAGAGAAAGTGGGATAGCAATAGTGATTAAAGTTGGTAGGTTTCGAACAAACTGACATTGACATGATTTAACCCTAAGTCACCCAGACTCTTACAATTTTTTATGGTTTATATAAAATAAATTTAAACATTTAGCCTGAATGGAATGGTACATTTACAGAAAAGAAAATAATCGAATTCCTGTTTGGCAATGAAAAATCTGATTTGTCATTGAAAAATATTAATATTTTTATGTGCATCAGGTACAGGAAAAAACTTTTGTTAAAAACTTTTCACGTACAAGGGGAACACATTTACCAAAATATGTGTCAATATATAAGGATTTAAGAATTTCTTAATAGGTTTGGAGAAAATTATTTGCAAATTGTAAAAAACTGATTGCATCCTAATGGATGAATGCGCAGCTTAGGGTTAATTAAGTTCACTTCAAATTTCTTTATATTCTAATAAGAATTGTAGTTGCCAAGTACATAGAAAAAAAGAATTCTTCAAACTATAGGATCGATAAGCATACGTATCTGGAAGAATACACTGGTACAGATATTCCTTTGAAACAAATAAAAATTAAATTCTTGTGATGAAATTGTTAACAAAATGTATTTCAATGACACAAATTCCAAAAGGGATTCAATATTTTGAGAATATAATTCCTATGTTCTCGATTTTGCGTTCGGGGTCATATGCGTTCTTATGTAATATTTATTATCTCATTATCCTTGCATTAAAACATAAAAAACACTCACTGCAATTTGATTTAGTCAAATTTTACAGAAAATTATTTCTTTATTGTAATGAGCGATGTACTGTAAATAGTTAATTGGAAAATGAGATAAAATATTGTTACTCCCAATCTTAATATATTTGATCAAAAAACAGTATATTGTAGACGTTTAAAAAATTAATTGACAAAATTAAAAGAACAAAATGACAGATTTTCTTAGGTTTGAGTCGAGTTGAAAACTTAACTCGAAAGTTGGAGTGGTGTTAAAATTCTATTTAGACATTTTCTTGTTATGCTACACGTTAAACAAACTCATATAAATGAGAAATAAGCTTGATGGTTTACAATTTGTGGGAAATAAAGAAAGTTCGATGAATTCTTCGATACATTAAGAAAAAATTGAAGAAATAAGGATGCCATTCAAATAATATCAAGTTTGAAATGTCCAGTTGAATTTTTTGGCGGCTTTGACTCGAATTTCTAGTACTCGTACGTCCCTAACTAAACCTTATAACGACTATTCTAAAAATACCAGCTTAGGAATAAAACCCCTTTATTAAAAAATTTTGTGCAATTATTGTCAAGATTATTCAATGAGTAAATCATTTTTGTATAAAATGTAAATAAATCACAATTGTGGGGGCATTATAAAATTAATATACATTTCTGTACAACTATGTTCACACTCTAACAAAAAAAGCAATAGATTATCTTAAATTGGTGTTTGAGTTGATTTGTCCGAATCTACCCACTCCACCCATTTTTTATGAACCTGGCGCAAAACAGCCTGGAATTGTAAATCTAACTGAGGAAATTAGGGTAATGTAACTAGTGAATTTCATTGTATTTATTGGTACGAAATATTTCAGTGGGACTGGAACAACAATAAGTAATGAAACGCACTTCAGATTATTTTAATACCTTTTGGGAAAATATTAGTACAATATTAAACTTCAGGACGGGGTCTGCCCTGGTCCAATATTTTTGGAAAACATTGGGCCCAGTTCAAAGCATGGGGTCGACTCGATAAATTTACAACTCTGATTAATAGTAGATTTAAGTAGCAATTAGAAAAAATGACTATTCTAATTATCACTTTTAAGATAATTGGACCAATTTTCAACTAAACTGCGTACTATGCTAACAACTACTAGAATAAAGGAAACTACAAATTGATTAAGATAAAATATTAGTGAAACAAATTTATATAAAATTTAATTTTTTAGACTAAAACATCTCTTTATGGGTAACATTTGAGAACAATGCAGGCATGCTGGCTTTCAACCTGCACAGTAACCTCGCTTCACTAGTGTCTATAAACTCCATTGAAAAATAAAAAAATTACAACCATTGTTAACAGATGTGAAAACATAACGGTGAACGAAAATAGTATTGCGCGAAAGTGATTTACTAGCCAAGGGTTAACAAGAATAAAGAAACTAAATTTAGGGAGATGAAAAAAGGCGTTAGTTCATCCACGTATGACTAACAGAATGAGAAAGTGTTAGCATTTAACAACTAACTTAGATTGGTAGTCTAAATGAAATGGATTTAGAGTTTAAGCTAAAAGGTAGAAATGTTTGCTATTTTCGAAATAGCAATGAATATCTTTGAATACTATCGATACGGTCGATTAATTGATCATTTGTGCATGCTAATTCCATCTTTGTTAGAAGCTCACCGTTGGGAAGGTGCTTCAACAGTTTTCAGTGCCAAGTTTTGAAATATTCATACTATCTCATATTGCCCTCCAAAATAACCTGGTTCCATATTTTCCCCATATTTGTTAAACCTACATCAAAATATAATTTATGATGCTTGTATGCCTTACTATTTCGAATGTAGAGAATTATTATACAAATACTATGTAGCGTGATTAGACTAAAAATGCTTTACTATCAAATTCACAAGAACTTCATTGACAATATATTTACCCCATACGAAAAATTGTTACGATTTTTCACTAAAATGGGTCGCACATAGATTGTGTACTAAAATTTCTAAGGAACTTTACCAAAACAATGTCGACCGAATTTGAACACCAAACAGAAAATTGCCAATAAACAAACATGTTGACTGAATGTAGAAGACAATCCATCAATGTCAGAAGCTCTTTGACCATAATTGGCTAAATAATTTACAGCTCTGCATAGTAAAATGCATATGCCGGTGTTTCATCAAAGTAACGCATTTCTCAAACGAATTGTAATTTCTGTAATTCCATCCGAATACTAAGTCAATCCGAATATTATCAAGCAAACAACGCTCTCTTGTGGAAAAATACACTGCAATCTATGAATGATATTCATTAGTTCGCAATATAAAAACACAAACTCAGAATTGGTGATGAACAATTAATAAAAACCTTAACAAAGACATTGGCACGCTTTACGTCGAAAATGACAGCTGGTGAGGAAAAAATTATAAATAGTGTTGAGTTCACCTGACCAGACCTGACCTGCTTTGGCATCAACTCTGACCTGATTTAAACCTGTTCATAGAGGGAGGTATGTTACAAAAGTAACATTATCCTCTTGTCGAATAATATTTTCCATTTTCTTTTATACTGTACCTGAATGCAAACATCTGTTTTAATTATTAACTTTTAAAACATTAAAATCAATTGGTAGAATTAAACAGAAATGCAGCTATAGTAACACATTGATTACATTTAAGATAACATTTGATAGATACCAACCATAATACTAGTACAATTAATTGGAAAGTTGAGGGTCAATAGGTTTATCCTATAATTATCTGAAAGCTAATCATAAATCAACAACGCTTGTGATTGCCGTTTGCATAGATAGAATACAGTAATTATATACTGTTATCCCCCTCTATCATTTTTGATGTTTTCCGCCAGTCTGATACATTTCCATATGTAATGAAGGAAAGCAGTTAAGTACAGCTACAAAAACCATACTGATTTAACAGGTTTTTTCTTTGTCATCAAATCAAAATGATATAAAATTGATCAAACTACATTGATACTGTTATATCTCATTCCGATCCTGCTTTGACCAGGATCTGATTTACGAAGATTCAAACCTGACCTGATTAATTCTGATAGACCTTGTTATATCTGTTAATTATAAGAAAACTAATCCGTCAAACCCGTCTGTATTCCATTAGAAATACTAATTCTCCCGCTTCACAAATTAATTATTTAAGTGGCATATATAAAAATTGGAAAGAGCAATTTTTGATGTTGACATAGTGACCGTTCGCCAACTGTATTACTTTCCCAAAAACTCTGCATTGTACAACACATGGTTCACTAAAAATAGGTTGCATACAATTATCGCGAACATTGCGCTTAACATAGACTTTTTTCGGACATGGTCCGTTGTAACTAGTAAATTTATCAGAACTTGTGTGCCAATCTTGAGGAATGCTAGGTTGAAAACAAAAAACGGGAAATGTGACATCGCTAGTGCATCATGATATGTACGATTGATATTAAAAATGGATACAGGTAACGTATCTGTCCTAGGGATGACATGGTGTAAAATGTAAAATTTGTATGTTGAATAATCTAGTCAAACTTGCCATAACATCACTAATAAATTGAGAACCACAATCGGAATGTAGTCTTCTAGGCATAACAAATCTATATATCCATTAGTGGTGAATAATTTGTGCAACTGCATTAGCAGTGGTATTGCTTACAGGAAACGCTTCCAGCAATTTACTAGCAGCATCTATCATTGTTACGACATACTAGTAAGGACAGCACTTAGGTAGTGGTCTAATAATATCAACATTTAATAGTTCTCAAGGTTGAATTTCTGGAAATTGTGGCATTTTTCTTTGACTACTGACTGCACTATAATTTTTATGATGACATTTTACATTCTTTTGTAGATTCAGATATACGTTTCCTCATAGTGTTAAACCAATAACCTGCTGCACGAATGGATGGTAAAACTTTCTTAACTCCTAAATTTCCTGCATTGTGATAAATTGCAATAATTACTTCCATTCGTTCTTCATTTTCTAACATTTGATGTGCTATTCAAGAAAAAACTTCTTTAGCCTCAGGAAACAATTCATTTGCCAAAGGATTCATTGTATTAACATCCACAAAGTGGCTCAAATTATCCACTACTACATTATTGGGTCTTTTTCTGAATATTGACCGAAAATCATACTCTTTTAGTATCCAAAATTATCTAGCATGTCGGGTGGTTTCTTGAACCTTTCTAAAATTGGTTTGTAGTCTGTTATAATCTTGAAGTAATTACCCATGAGAACTGCCTAAAATCTTGCACGGATCTTACCAAAATCAAAAATTTTCGAACTGTCCCAGAAAGATTATGTCTGATGGTGCAAATTTGCAAGTTATTAGATCTAATCTTTAAGTTCGCTTCATGTAACCTTTTCAGTACATAACGCAATGAAAAAATATGGTCATCAAAGTTATTATATTGGAAGGGTGTTTCTTTAAACTAACCCTATTTGAAGTAGTCGTTGAAAAGTTGCACCGGAATTACATACTCCGAAACCATTACTTCAAATTTTTAGTTCATTGTCCAACTGAAATGATATTTTTTCTTAGATGATTCACAAAGTGGAATTAGTCAATAAAAATGTTTTACAATTTCCTAGATTCATGAATATATCATCAATAAGAGGAATTGGGAAACAATCTTTGATTGTTTTACTGTTCAGAAGTCTGAAACTGTTCGACTTAGAAAACAAGGAGATGCCGATGACCTGTGATTTGCTTCTATTTATAACTAGGGTTGGGACATTCGGGGTCGATGAAATTTGCCGAAGAATTCGAAAATATCAAAAAAATAAACCTCTGACGTCATCGTAAGTTCGAGATTTGCCATTTATTGACGTCACTTCTAGTAATGACGTCATTTTACAGAATAAGCGACATATTCAATGGTATTCAGAAAATATTGGTACAGTTCATTAGTGACCATCCTTCGAATAATATTTTATTCAATAATAGTTATATTTGTGACGTCATTATGACGTTTACCCGAAAAAATCGTCGAAAATACGAAATATGTCCAACATTTCGTAATCTTGACCGTTTAAAGTTACTGATTATAGGTCAGATTCAACCAGATGTAAAATATACATCACTACTAGGTTCTCGTATAGAGCTATCAACTAATAGCTCAATATACAAATAAATAAATTCAACCATATGTAAAATATATACATATATATATATTACTACTAGGTTCCTGTATAGAGCCATCGACTTATAGTGAATTTCATTCAGATAGAACCATCTTCAGCATCGCATCAACGTCCTTAATAACTCCGCCAGTGGGTTGTGATATCTAGTATCTGATTGAGCCGATTATGTTTCTTCTGTTTGAGTTCTTCCTTCCTCTTCAGCGTCAATGTCTTAGCTGCTTTGACGGTAGCTAAGAAATCTCTTTCCGGCTTCTTTACGTTCTTAACGGCTTCAGATGACCTTGCCCACTTCCAGTTTAATTTCTGTTCAGCTGCATTGAGTTCAGTAAACTCCTCTCTTACCGAAAGGCCGTTATACGACACAATAGCCTTCATAGAGTAGAACTTCAATTCAATTCAAACTTAACACTAGCTACTATTGTAAAGAACAGAGCATTGTTCAGATGACATCAACCAGTACAATATCAATATTAAATACAGTCATGAATTCCATCAGTATTTCTGATTTTAATACTTATGATAATATATATTATATCATACATATTTCAATGTATCGCGATAATGTTTTCAAGAAGGAATGACTGGGGGATTCGTAAAGCACTGATCTGTTTGAGCTATTTAGACAATCTGAAGTCATGAGGCAATGATGACTTCACAATGTAATCTCAATTTGAATCAGACATGGCCTAAATGAATATGAAACTAATGAAATTTGTCATTAATTTTTGGGCTTGGTTGACTATCTGAACTACATATTGGTCAGGATCGAACATTTGATGCAAATAACGTCACTTTCTGGTAGTGATGTCTTAAAGCGAAAATTCCGAACTAATAATGACATCACAGGTAAGAAAATTTGCCAAATTTGAATTCTGCATTAAATTTTGCCTAAGATGAACTCGGCTTTTAGGGAATTTGGGAAATAAATAATCTTTCTCCCATCCCTATTATAACCTCACTATAGCATTTCTTGTATTTCTGATGTATTGCATATTTCATTTTTTTACGAATGGCGAAATGATCTAGCTCTATGTGATCTCTCATCACCACTATCAATATAATATTCGATGTCTTTAATTCTAAATCATTTTCATTTTTTGCGAATACATCCTCGAACTCGTTTAATAGACTCTTTGGTTTCGCAGTCTCTTGTTGAGTAAATGTTCCACCCATGTTAATATCAGTTAACTCAAACATACTTCCTCTTCTTGCATCCTCGCTGTTATTATTTGACAATACCACGCTGAGCCCTAATGTTATATCTGCCAATTATAAGAAAAATATTATGTGTTTGTATTCTACTAGAAATACTAATTTTCCTGCTACACAGATTCATTATTTTACAAAAGTGACATAGCTAATTAATATCATTAAATTAGTTAATTAATAACATTACCAGTTATAAATCAGGCGGATTTTCGAAATTATTTAAACTGCTGTGATAGTTAATTGGGAAAACACCTAAACTTATATAAGTGATTCAATACTTTAGCAATAGGTATTTTGAAACTATACCTAAATTAATTGTGTAAGTTGCTATGCCATGGTGACGAATAAAGTCATGTAAACAATGCATTATTTGTGTCCAATATTTCTGCTATGGGATTTTTAAAAAACACTAGAAGATTTGAGTAAAATGTGATTTTGAGTAAAATTTTGCAAAATTCGCACATATAAGTAAAAACTTTGTAAACAAATATTGCAAAAAATATAAAGTTTTTGTTGTTTGCACATTGTTTTAAGCAATGCATTAAACAATGAAAAATATCATAGAGAAACTGATTGAAATCAATAAAAAACACGACGATTTAAAATAATGAAAAACAGAAATTATTAATAATTATTGTGGGATGGAAATTATTGTGAAAGATCTAGTGAAATTTTAGACAATAACATGTTTTTATACTTTGAAGCAAAATTTGGATTTTACGATGGGTGATGGGACGAGAAATTCTACATGTTAGGTAGAAATTATAAACTAATAAAATTTAATAGTACATGTTAAAGTAAGCACAAACCTATTCCTATGTAAATCTTCCTTCACATAAATTGAATGTTATAAAGAATATGTTAAATTTAAGCAAACAAAATGCAAATTAGTTAATTAATTTTGTTTGAAGAACACTAGGCAGTAATCACACATTGTTTGGTTTCGCACATAGCACATCCCACCTCAACGCCTTCAAAATTTAACCAATAATATCTAAAGCCATTGAAAAATTAAACAATGAATGAAATCAATGTCACATTGATTTTGCAAATTAATGATATTGGCTTCGCTTTATTTTGTAAAAAGCGCGGAAAACAAGGCATTGTGAAAAATGGAACATTCTAACTAAAAAAGATTGGGTTTGTTGCTGTATAGCTAACCAAACTAGCGAGTTTAACTTTATAAATCTTCGATTTTTCCCACACAGAAAAAGTGAAATCAAAATTAGTTGATATTTAGCAGACAGGTGTATAAAAGAATGCGACCTACGCTCGGTAAGTTCAGCAAAGACCAATAGTAATGACAAAAATCAAATCTTATGCCGCTGCTAAAATATAAAGAAGATTCTAATAAGTGGAGTTAAGGTAACATTTAAAATTGACGTCATTGCTGAAATTGTAAGCAATAATTGGTAATCAATGTTTTTGTGGACTTCAACAGTCGCATTTACCGAAATAAAGAGTGGCATTTAAGGTAAAATGTTTCTAAATTTAAGTCAATCAGTTAATGACTTAAGGAACCACATTACACAAATGAATGCTAGTTAAATTGTGTTGAACATTTTTTCAAATCATGTCTTTCAGAAACGGAAGAGAAATTTCAATTATATTGCAAGGGTGATGGGAATCCTTGAATGATAGAATTAATCTCAACCAGAACAAATGCATAACAAGAATTTAATATCAAAATTAAAAAAACAACGTACAATCAGTTCTACGTAAAACGGAATTGCATAAGATAAATCATTAAAAGATGAGTGTGTGTGTGTGGGGGGGGGTCAAATTCGGAGCATGGGACATTTTTCTAAGAATTTAAATTCGTACAATTACTCTGAGTTTACATTAGAAAATACTATATTTCCTTTATAATAAAATTAAATCCAAATAAGAATTTACAGTTTTTCATTTTGTAAGCCAAGTTTACACTCATACAACACACCATTGACTGAAACCAGCTAAAAGCTCTGATATTATTTTGGTATTTCATACATGCCTAAGCTAGTCATAGATCAATCTGTAATTTCCACGAAAATGGTGATGGGAAGATCAGGGTAAACCTCGAAACAATAGTGATAAAAACGCAAAAAAGTAGAATATTAAAAAGCGAAAAAGAACTTTTTCATTAGCATTCAACTTCTGGAATTCTATGTAAGCATTAAAATGAAGGCATCTAGAACTCCCCTTTGAGACCAAAGCATTGAAAAGTCACTTCAGAGAAGGAAATACATTTGTTGTAAACTTTTTGCTAAATTATCTCATGATTGTGCATTGAGAAGA
Organism: Hofstenia miamia; assembly: GCA_900660155.1. Taxonomy (NCBI): domain Eukaryota; kingdom Metazoa; phylum Xenacoelomorpha; order Acoela; family Hofsteniidae; genus Hofstenia; species Hofstenia miamia. The sequence continues at coordinate 181,135 of CABFPE010000650.1, read as the reverse complement.
CATAATACCGCATTACATTACTCCAGAGTATACTGGTAGGTCACTCTGTTTGTACAACAAAGAAGCTTCTAACAAACACAAAAACTGCAACACTTAAATTAAAAAGAAAATACTTACATTATCGACGTTGCAAATAACTCCAGAAAAATTTTTAATTAAAAAAAGTTAAATAACAAAATTAAATCTAAAAACAAATCTCTGTACTACAAAATTCACAATAGTTTTCTAAAAGAAAATCACAGACAAGTTCTTTCTTCTTGGCTATTAATACCAGCGTATGGACAATATAATAAAATACCTTTAATATCGATTGATAGAGTACAGAATCAAGTTTCCATTTGCAAGAAAAATACTTTTCAAAAACGTAATAATAAAATCTTTTAAAATAAATTAGATTTGTGACATCCAAAACTTCTAGAAAAATTATTTTCGAAATTTTTATAAAAAAATCAATAATCTATTTATAATTTTTGAAAACTCCTATCTAAAACAGGATCACCAATGCTGTATACACCTCTCCAAACAATTGTTGATTAGACCAAGCAAATGGACATTCTCGAGTGCTGCAGCAACTCTTTCTTTGTCAGCCAATTGCTTGTTAATGGGTTCTTCCGAATAATGAGTTCCCGGAGAGATTCGAACTTCTGATTTAAATGTTGGTGGTAGACATCGAAGAAGCTGTACACGCAAAGCTAGGCCTAAATATATTATTTCAAGACTTGATAGTCAGGTTAAATTTCACATCAATTAAACATTTAAATATTTCATTAATTTAACATCTAATTTAACTTTCAAAGTTAAATAATGTTATTCCAAGCAACAATATTATACACAGTAAAGCCTGATCATCTGCATTGTTGAATTTAAACTATTTGTGAATGAATTCTTTATATTTTAGTGTGTGATTAGGATGCGATATCAATTGAGTATAGGACACTAGTGAAAGAAAATTTTTTATACATATTCGCTTTTTTTCTATTTTCAGTTATATTTAGGACAAAATTAATACAAGAAAAAAATGCATGTCGACGAGTCTTTATATAGGCTGTCCCCAAAGTATCGGAAATTTCATTTTTTTGTTTTCAATTTGGTGCCTTAGCCACAATCAGCGATCCGAACTGATACAACTGTATTATAAATACCACACTTTTGCAAACCGATTCATTAAAGAAATTAGTCCTGAGTTACATTAAACATTATCTGTTTGATGCAATCAATTTGCGCTTAGATGGAAAGGCGTTGGCATTCTGTAAAAGCCTGCCTGCTATTGTTTCAGCATTCTCAGGGAAGGCTTTGATTCCAACATATTTTTTAGTGAAACAGTTACAAATGAAGTGTCTGTTGACTTCCTACGGCATCCTTTTTCTGAAACATATCAGATATAGGAGAGCCAGATGTGGTGCATAAATTAACATCTTTCTAATTGCAATTTCAGATATATCATTAACATATGCCTCAATCCCTATGACTTCTACTTTTGATGGCGGATAAATCAAATTGTATATTCCTACACTATTTATAGGGTATATGGAACACTTAAAACGCACCAATTGAATGGCAGTTATAAAAATTAGACATGGAAGAAATACCCAGAGTTGCTATTTCAGTGCAATTCTGCTGGAGCGGGTCAGATAAACTAGGTGGTGACATTTGCCATTAACACCCTAATTCAAAACTCCATCAGCTATAATGTTAGTTCAATGAATGTTAATATCAATGAAAACTTTGGCTACAAAATGAATTAGTCCAATTTCTAGTTCTTGAATTATTTAAAAAATAGTATAAACAATAAGAAAAAATCTCCTTCCAATATTTATTAAATTAAATATTATTAAATCTTGACCTGTCTGGTGTCCTTTTAAAGGGACAAACCGTTTTCCTCAAAAATTTTCTTTAAGCCCATTAGAAAACTTGAAAATCTTGAATCATTGTCACATCTACAGATGAAAGTACTTGAATGTAATGTTGAAAAGTTGCTCTAAATTGTATTGCTGCACATGCAGTACTTGATTAAAAAGATTAACTATGTTTATTTGAAATTGGTATTTCCTAAAAAAGTTATAAATTCTCTCCAAACAATGTTCAGGTAATTATAAGGTTTAAAGTCATGGCAGCAATAATTAACTATAACTATTTTCTGTAAATAGTTACAGGAAGTTCCATTTAGAGTCGCGCTAGAAAATGTCAGGCGCAAATTAAATTTGAAAATGAAAGAAGAGACACTCTTCCAATCCCACGGTGCTTGCAGATTTTGGATATTTTTTTTAGTTGATTTTTTTACCTAAGAACTTAGAGAAAATGGCGGTAATAAATGAATAAATGGCTATTAATGCATTGAATTTGCACAATAGATAAAAAATTTAGAAAGTATATTTAAAATAAACAAAGTATTCAAATGTATTCTACTTTTAAATGGTCAATCGGTGTTGAGTAGTTTTGTTAAGCATAGAAAAAGATTTTTCCACTTCCGCGTAGGTTTCCTGGCATTTTCGTACTATATGTATGATTGTCAACAAGAGCGTGCAGTTCAATAGTTAATTAAAGCCCAAAATTTGAACAGAGTTTTTCATGCAGGTGACATTTATGGCGGAATAATTTTATGGCATTAGAAATTTTCAAAAAAATTCCTAGACTGTTTAAGGTTAGTGAACTATATTGGCAATGCTGGTAAAACCTAACCTTCCTTTAACAACAAAAAGAATGACGTACATAGAATAGCGAAAAGTACAAATTAATGGAAACCGCAAACGTGAAAATTTACTTTATGGATGAAACCACAGAATAACGCTATAAGTGAAGAGGGCATTAACATAAATGATAAAAATTAAAATTAATAAGGTTTATGTTATTGTGAATAGACAAATGATATGCCTAAAAGAATGACTACAAAACCGAAAATATTTTCCACACTTAGAATAATAGGAAACTCGTTACACTGCACAGTGGACCAGTAGGGTGGAAAAAAGTCGAGAAATAAAATTTTATGAATTCTTTAATTTTTATGAAATACTTAGAAAAGAATAGTTTTGTGAAGTCAATGGTGATATTTTTGATGCCATTTGAAGGCAGGGCTATTCCTAATTTGTTGAATTGATAGAAAGTCTCCTTGCAACACGCATCCATTTGCAAATGGATGACTTAGCCACTATCAAGTTTTCAACATCATAAAATTTGTAAATTATTTTTAAATGATGTGTTTGCATTAACAAAATTTCAAAGGAAGTTATTTTAATGAAAATAGTGTTAAATTAGCGTAGCCATTATATTTACAATGTTTTTTTCATTTGAAGACAATTAAGTTATGCCAACTTTTTGCTTTATACTTGCATTTCATTTGTGATACATTTATATATTCCAAAAAACATGCCCAGAGATTAAAAATGCAAAGATTTTTGCCTATAAAATTTTTGCTATACGTTAAATTCACGGGATTCAGGCATTCTAATACAAAATTTTCTACTAAATATTTTGCTATGAAACATTGTAAGTTACTAAAGCTATTAGATATGTTATGACGTCATTGTTTGTCAAAACAGGTAGTAAGAAAGTTTTAAGTTTTTCAAATTTTAGGACTTTTCAATAGACTAAATTCTATAATGTTTTCTAATTTGACAAGAGCTGGTTATTGTATTAATGGCAGGCCTTTACTTTTCAACAGATATCGAATTCCTAAATGAGGTATAAAAGCGGTAGACAAGGTGTAATTTAAATTTTTTCAAACTTTTTCAATCTATTTATTTATGACTCTTACATTTTTTCTGATTATCACTTTTGATTGCTACGGCTTACTGCGAAACCACAGTTACAAAATAAGAGACTAGTAGTTGGTTAGCACCACTAAAACCAGCAGTGGCGCGATTAGGGGGCAGGGGGCGACAGCCCACCCTCTTCTCCTTATGAGGACACCTGCGAACACTTAATTGAAATGTTCTCTTTTCCTGAAATTGAAAATAGTTCACCTTAATTCAAGATGTCATCAATTGATTTGCTGCTAAAAACAGACGATTGCATTTTGTTCAAAAAACTTATTGTTTGCAATTTTTTTCTGTAAAAATGGGTGCTGACACCGTTTTTAAAATTCTAAACGTGCCATTGAAACCCAATATACCAACCTTAATATTATTTTGCTTGGAAGGTACTAATTTTTGCAATATTTTTGTGATTCTGGCCCACTGTGACCTGTGGTCATCGAATGGCAATTATTGCTGACAGTAATTGAATTATAGCCCTTGTCATTTCAATGTAATATGCCACAAGCTTTCCCAAATAGCTTGTTAAAATGAAAGCTTACCGATCAAAGAGACCTGTGAACAGTGTGGAATAGTAGGAGTAAAATTCAAAACGACTGATCTAAAATCAGAATTCGTACTGACATCGATATCATCTTCTTTTACTACATTTAGTTCTTCCAGGGTAACGGAGGGATGTTCGGGATCATAAATATAACGAACAAGGTCAAAAACTTCACGAGCGTCTATTTCGTCAGGAACTGAATCATCAAAGGCAGTTGGGGAGAGCGGCCTTTCAGACGCTCGACCATAGATTACTGGGTTGGCGTTATCCACGATGCTCTAAAACTTAATTATGCTATGTTTTAGAAACAAGGACAGCATTAAATTAAAAATTTCAATTATTATAAATATATATATATATATATATATATATANAACACATCAATTAAACAATACCCTGAAATATTAAAAATTATATGGTAAGGTATTTAAAGCAATAAATAAATAAATTTGTTACTATTATCCACACTGTTAGATACCCTCAGATATGGTTGTCAAAATTAGTAACAACTAGGGTTGAATTCAAATACTTTTTCAAGTTTTTGCATAAAAAATAAGATTTCTCGGCAGTTAATGATGAAACTCAAATGAAAATTTGCGTTCTTTATTTTACACATTTAATATAATCTAGGTAATGGAACTATTCCAATCAAGGCATAGTAGCTGTGAAATTTACATTTTATTTAGCATTCGAGTATTAAAGAATTCTCCTTGCAATTTCTGCATCAAAGTTTTTCTCTTCACTCAAGTTGAACTTCTCTGCAACGATAATTAATTTTATAAAAGCAAACCACATTATTTGACTATAAAAACTATAACAATTTGAATGTTTCTGATGCGGAACGTCGTATACTTTGTTTAATATTTTAGCAATTCTTTTGACAGTTGTATATTCTTGTAGTATATTAATTAGCAATGTAAATGAACACCGTCTATAAGCAAAATATATTAGTCGAGGTCATTTCAAACAGTATTTGTTATGATTGCGAGAAAATTTCGGTTAAAAATGCATTTTACTGGAGAGATGAAAACTAGTGTACACATTTCTTGAAAAATTATATTGATTGCCGGGCCTAACTATTTTTGATTCGAGAAAGAACAACCATTTTATTGTTTATGTAGTGTTATTATTTGGGAAGTGAAGAAATAGATGTTAACTATCATAAAACTGGTAATAGAAAACCTCATTTTCTTAAAAATTATTGTAAGAAACATTTTCTAAATTTTTAATAGAAATAAATTATTGTGACATCATTCGCTACGACATGACGTCATATGCATGAATTCATTCAAAAAATGTGTAAAAACCTTAATCTATGAGGTAAATGACTTTGTAAAATGTTGTATTGCGAATTTGTTTACAATATCACAAATGTAGTTCAAACCAGGGTGTTGACAAGTATCGCATTTACCAAGTATTTAGTAAAGTCTTGAAAAAAATTTGCGAATGCGTATTATTAAATATTCAAAAACCAAGTATTTCACGCAGTTTCGTAATATCATCATCAATAACCATTTTAGTTATAGAATACAAACAAAATAATTTAGTAGTCTGTGAATTTAGTTTCACTCCAAGTGGGCTTAAGATTAGTCGTGCTTTACTAACAAAATCTTTCAACTACTTGTGATGTAGCTGGTAAAGCAAGATCTTGAAGAATTGCTACATGAATTCCTATTTCTGTGGAGGAACAAACAATCTGAAACGTAATCACAACAACCCAACATTTCAATTTTTTAGAAGTGCAAGTATGTATTTTCAATTATCAGCTATCCCTATACTCAAGTATTATACTTGAGTATCAAATACTTAGTCAATGCCCTGGTTCAAATGCATCCGCCCAAATATTAACATACAGCCAAATAGCAATTTGGATCAGTCTGAAAATTTAATTATATACTAAGTAAGATCCATCCATTATTTTCTTAGAAGTCCTGCTGACAAACAGACACACAACAAACAAACAGGAGCAGGAATAGCAAATATGAGCCGGCAATTTTTAATGCGCCGAAAACTAAGGCTAAGAAAGAATATATATTTGTTAGGATATTTGAATTCACAATGAAGAAATTAATCAGTGTGAAAAATCAAAATTATAGAAAAGGAAATTTGTTATATATGGTGTCGTAAAACGATTGGTAATTTTTAGTTGCACTGTAAAAATTTGGATTTTTGGATGGAATTAAGAAAATGTTTGGAGTGCCTACAAGTTAATTGAAAAATATAAAAAAATGTTTAGGTGCTCTTAGCCAATCAAAAATAAATTCACTGTTGAGAAATAAAAAGCGACTTCAAAAGTGGATTTGTTTATAAAACAAAGTTTTTCATTGTTGCAACAAACTTAAATAATATTTTTATTAGCATGCATTATATTAAAAATTGAATACATGTCGATGAATCTAAAAATGCAGAAAACAAAAGTGTAAATTATTCTTGAGGAAAAAGTATGTAATACAATAATATAATTTAAAACAATTGGATAATCAAGCACATAATGTCATTCAATTTCCAAAACGATTATGAGCAGTACAACTACATCCTGTTAACTACAATTTATAATTAGAGTGTGGTCTTCAAACTTAATAGGCACTTAATTAGAAGTGTAATGTGGGAAGCAATGACGCAAAACTAGCACTTCTAAAACATTAAATAAATTTAACTGAATATGTGTCACTCTATTTCCTCGCTTTACTAAGATGTTTGTAAAATATTCGAATTTAAAATCATTGAATTACGAAGGATAGCTTAAAATTTTTTATTACACTGATCAACAAAGTTTTTTTATCATAGACAATTTTGAGTGTCCAAATTGCATTGGAGACGCTGATTCCAGAACTGCAATCAGATTTTTTCCAGCATGCAGTTTTTGTGATAAAGCACTTTTTGTTAACACACAAATTACTATTTTTTCAAAATTGTATTGAACTAGTGTAATGTATTTCTTAGTTTCATGGGTATTATGTGTTAAAGTTATAATCTATAATATGAAGGGCAAAATATGTGTGTGTGTTTGTCCGCTTATAACTCAAACTTTTAGACCTAGGTACCAACATCATATATTTTTATAACCCCCATGACCTCCTGAAGGTCTTAGACACATTTAAATAATGACTTAATTAGTGAACTAATTATTGGCTTAAATGTTCCCATACTTCATTTCCTTATATAAGTGGCATTTCAGAGTTCCCCGTGTATACTGCTTTTGTTCTTATAAGTAATTGACTTGCTTAAATGTGACTTATTACACCCGAGACATCAACAAAAGTATATAATTATTTATAGAAAAAAATATAAATGGTTCAAAAACTATACGTGTTAGAAAAAAACTATAACCTGATTTGGAATAAGAATAAAAAATATTTCTTAAAAATCGCTTAATATGATTTTTACTTGATACAGCTGCTTCTTTCTTAATGTAATTTTGGATAAGCTCTTTGGCAAAATGAAGCATTAATGTTTTTTTGAGTTTACATCAAAATGCGACCATAATATCATATTACTAAGATATTAGTAAAACAAGATAATCATTATATAAATCAATTTGACCAACCGTTAGAAAGCATTTAAAAGCACATCTGTTAAAGCTTAAACACCTTTTTTATATAATTTTTATATAAAACAACATGTGCAATAGCATTAATTTTTGCAATGCATATTTATTTCGCGTTTCTATTATAAATTCATTGCAGCTTTAGATTTGAAGACTAGCGATTTTATTGCGGCAGGCCAGAGCAGAAAGTAGACAGCCAAACAAAAAAATGTAAAAAAGTTTTATATTATATATTTCGTTATGTTTAACCATAGTTCAGCATGTTCTGTATATTTCTTTTTGAATGAAATAATGAAAATGGCCTTATACATAAATTTTTACTTGAAGTAGACATGACAAAAATACCTGCCAAAACAACACTGTTATTGCAATTACGGTATTGAACTCGGTTTACATACATTAACAGTTCATTCTTTTTGAGATAAGGTCAATAAAGTATTTCCGAAAAATAGATGACTTAGCTGTATAACCGAAAGATATCATTAAGAAGATTCTGTATTGTAAATTCTGCTTTGTAGTGTGCTATGGATGAATTGAGAAAAAGGTCCACCATGCAATGTTTTAAGTGAAAATTATGGCAACTACTCTTTCGAAAAGTCAAACAATTAAAGAAAATATCTGAAAGATTGTTCTAAAGAGCCATTTTTTCAGTTGAATTTGATCTAAGTATTGATATGCTTTTGATAAAAATTGATTTATTGAAATACCAAGAAAAAATTTGGGTACGAAGGATGTACAACGCAATTTATAAATATGTATTTCACCATCAAATACATATACAATTGATCAATGTTCATATTTGCAATAATAGATCCATTTAAAATCTAGATCCGCTACTGAGCAGAGAAATAAAAGAAATAAAATAAGATTTATCATCTAAATCAACGTGTCATTCGGAAATTTAATTAAAAACACAACGCGCAAAAACCAATCCTTTCGTCCAATTAGCACCGGTAAGCGGATTAGTCAACATTATTTCAACATTAATCAAGAAAATGCGTCATTTTTTCGAAAATATCTTAGACCATTTAGTATACAACAAAATTTCCCATAATTTGTATTAATTAACTAAAAGAAAAAAGAAAACGAGTTATCATTCATATATCTGTTATATTACAAATTGTAATACTTTTTTCGATTGAAACTTCACTTTAACGAAGGAGTGTTTCATAAACTTGATCAGTTTATGTAATGTCTTTAATGTTTTAGGTACACTCCTATCACGCTGGATCCAATTAATTTAAATGGTGGGGGTAAACAGGCTAATACAATTTGAAAAAACAGTGTTTATAAAATGTCGGAGACTGCTGCTGCTGTAGTCGACTTTGATTTAATCAATGTTGCAATTTGTATTTATGTATCTTAAATTATTATTTGTATTCAAGTAAATTAACCTGCAAATATTGATTAAGTTCAGAAGTAATAAACGAGTTGTGAAACTTAGTAGAGTAAATAATATAAGCATCTGCTAGGATTTACTGGATTGAAAAACATCATTTTTCTCATTATTTATTTTCTAATACGAATGCAGTTGCATGTAAATCCATTCTACTCGCTGTGTATTAAAAAATACTGACAATTTGCGATTATCGAGTTTTCAAAGTCTTTTTCATACTCAATTTCTTGTCACATTCACAGTAAATGTTCATGCTGTAATACGCGAATCCTCCTCAATCAGCAAATTTAATTAGCCTTGAAAAATTAACTGTAAACGCTGACATAAGTTATAATTTTATAAAATCCTTAGTTGCTGCATTCTAAACCTTGCGTTTTCATCAAAATTGACCACGCACCACATTTGATTTTGGCATTACATAAAATATCAGTACTCAATTTCCAAAATTATTGATTTTTGCAGAGAAATGAGATCAGTGTTAAGCGCATGAGTGAAACGTGAAAAGCATTCACATAGCGAATGAGAATGGGAAAACACAGCAGAAAAATTTTGTCTCGTGAAAAGCCTGGAGATCACTACAATATATTATGGGCATCCCTAACCGTGCTAATATCTACTCTAGCTATTGATTAGTTTGTATATAGACGAGTGTGCAAAGGCGTCATTGGGTTCATTTTGTTTTGATTAAATGTTTGTTTATCAGCTCTAATTAGTAAACTATTTGTTGTACAATATTAGCTACTCATTAATTAAAAATCAAGAGAAGTCACAAAATTGAGAACTTCAGGAAATACTACGGCTCACTGCTGCACATCGTTCATGATTTTCTATAACCTTAGCATCATTAATCAAAAAGTAATCCAATCCAACCCACTGCCATTCTCAATATTTCACCCAACTCAACCAAATAATTTAGACCAGGGATGCACAACTCAAAACTTGTGCGATTCCTATAGTAGCGTGTAGTGTCTATGACTATATAAAATTGAATTCATGTAGGCATTCATAATTATCATGCATTCAATATTCAATCAAATTTGAACCATCATTGCTAATGAAAACACTTTATTAATACACAATTAGCACGGTTTACATTAAGATTTCGAATTAATTCTTCTAAAGACATCTTAAACAATTTCATGACCAAAAAAACCTACTTAGACAACGATAGGTGACAGGGTTTACATGGTTTCTTTATGCTGTTGCAGATTCGCAATTGAAACGCATTGGAAGGTACAATGGGCGCACAATTTCTAAGTTGTGCACACCTGATTTAAGCGGCCCGAAACAAACTTTGTGCTGCAAAATAATGGAACAATGAAAAAATGAAGAATAATATAGCGAACAACTACAAAACATAAGCTCTTAAAATATATGCATTGTAAAAATTCAATGCTATCAACTGTCAATATTTAGGAAACTTGCAGCTTTGCTCCTTACCATGGATATTACTAAATATTTCATGAGGAAATAAAACAAATTAAAATATATTCCATAATATTATTTTGGTAAGCTAGCATTGCATGAATATATTCTTCTATTAAAGTTGTTGCATTATAACAGCAATATAAATTAATTGATATATGTAGTCTTGCATACGGGGCTGTTGAAAACGAGTTTATATTGAAAAAGACTTTAAAGCAATTTTTTTTGAAAAAAAATGGCTAAAATAAAAAAACAAAAAGTATCAATTATACCTCAAGTAACTTCAAACAAAATTTGACGGCAAAAAACTGATTTTTTGCACTTTTCATGCTTTAAAGCTTTGGGAAACTCATAAGAACGAGAACTGGATACTAAACATTGTTGGACCAGCTGAACCTTCCACTAGTTTCTATTTATATATTTGGTTTGAAAAAGGGCCTCAAAATATCCTGAAAAACATTACTTAAACTAATTAAAGGAAAAAAGAGCTTTTTCCAGCCAGTTCTGATTATTAATATAGCAGGTAAGATAACTGTATGACATTTTACGGTCAGAAATACATCTATGATGTAGATTGACTGCGACGAAGTCCAAGCCTTAGATTCACTAACGCTCAAAAGCATCTCGATTGAGAGTTTTAACTTTGATTCAATTCAATTTCTGAAAATTTCTTATTAAATTCATTTTGTAGAATAGGCCTAGTAATAATTTGAATTATGTTTGATTCAAAAATAACTAGCTTTATTATAATATACTGTAGCATCGCTAGGGTGCACGGAAGTGCACTGAGTAAGAGAACGCGACTATTTTCTCAATTTACAATTGAGTTCGTCTATTATATACAGTAATTCACGACAATGTGTACAAATAACTGGTTAAACTAGCAAACACGAAAACTGCGAACTGGCCGATACCCAGAACAGGTACCTGTTTTCCTTCGATAAACAAAGATGTAGTTTACAGGGCTAGCAAAAAAGCATACTATTTGCAAAAAATCGTTTTAAACGGCTAAAATAAGGTTTTTCTGTTCTTAGAATCATGGTAAGGTGGTAAGGTGGCAATATTTTACTGAAAACATATAATAACGAAAATTGAATGATGATAAACTTACCAACATTCATTTCTCGTTGCATACTCATACACATGCATGTATGACAAAACGGAAGTTTTGCAGCGTTTTCGGAAGATTTCTCTTATGAAAGTATGAATAAACAAATCCCACAGATTATTTTACAAACTTTCTAATACATTTCCATACGTATTTTCAAAAAAAAATTTAAAAAAACATTGCAAAAACAGTGTTTAAAATATGTCAACCCTGGCAATTTGCATTTTGAACATCAATACTTTAATTTATGAAGAACTGTTTTACAAATAGAATTGTAAACAGTAGCTAATTGCAATCATATTTACATGGAATCGTACTTAGGCCGAATAATTTTTTTTTAAAAATTTTAAATGGTTTCCTGACTTTAATGTAGATTATAACCTCTAATTAAAATTTTCTAAATATCGCTTATTTTATGTATGGTATTGTTTTTTTCAATCGGGCTATAGTCTTGCAAATTTTGCAAAAGCCTATTATTGTTATCTTGAAAAAAGTATGTCAACTAAACAAGAAAATTACATTTGGTAAGTCAGTAATGAATTACAATGAATTCCATTATTTCAACTGTTAAAACATATTATTTTTTTCAAAAAACTTCCCAAATTTTCCATTTCGATTACGTCATCAAACTGAAGGCATCACATTTCTAAGCATCCTAAAGGGGGTGCCACACGATTAGTCTTTTGACTATAGTCAAAATTGCGGTTTTGTATTATTTTGCCTATTAGTCAAATATTTTGACTAATAGTCAAAAGATGTTTCTGCGTAAATTGCATTGTATATACATGTACAAAAATTACTAAGTGGAGTCGCTATAATTACATTTCAACTGTAGGTGACGGGAGACCATTTCGGATGATGTATTAAATAGGCCTCATGCTCTCCGCTCACGAATGTGTATTGAATAGTTAATTGATCCCTCATAAACAAGCGCATATGTAAAGAATTATGAAAACGTTTAACCCAATTAGCAGATTGCAATCTTTATAGAAAATTCAAAATACCTACGCAATCAACTAGCCTTTGAAACAGCTCTCTCTCCAAAGGAATTGGGTTTAAAAACACGCTAAAGCAATTTCGACAAGTTGTTTGTTTGCGCCTATCTTAAGCCCATGCTACACGAACAACTTTTGTCGCCGATTTTTGTCGTCTGAACGAACAACTTTTGTCGCCAACTTTTGT
>CABFPE010000650.1:112354-148397 GCA_900660155.1 Hofstenia miamia | reverse complement strand
CATCACTCCAAGTAATAACCTTATTAATTTCATTTTGAATATTTTCATGGAAGATACTAGTAGTTAATAATTTTGTATCATCTGCAAATAGCCAACAATCACTATTACAACATTCTGGTAAATCATTAATAAATATTAAGAATAATAAAGGTCCAAGGACACTTCCTTTAGGAACTCCACTAGTTACTGATATAGGATGTGATAGAAAGCCGTTTATATTTACAATTTGATATCTATTAGAAAGGTACGAATGAAATAATCTTATTAATCGTTCATCAAATCCGAAATTTATCATTTTCATTAGTAATATATTGTGTGGAATTGTATTAAAGGCTTTTCTGATATCAAAATATATTCCATATGAAACTACTTTATCTAAATTATTGTATATAGTATTAAGATAGTCCAGAAGATTAGTAATTGTGGAAGAACTTCGAATGAAACCATGTTGTGATGTTTTGATCTTTCTTTTTATAAATGGATAAATGAAATTATGTAAACATCTTTCAAAGATTAAAGACAGTCGTGGTAAGATACTGATCGGTGTATAGTTAGTTACTTTTGTAAAGCTGCCTGATTTATGAATTGGTACTACATAAGCAGTTTTCCATATATTAGGATAAACACCTGATTAAATTATTTTGGAAAATATGTTAATAATTGAAGGTAATAATTCAAAGGATAGTCCTTTAATGAAAATTGATGGTATCTTATCAAATGAAAGTGCAGATGTTGACTTCTGTAAATCTATAATCTTTAGACTATCGGAACTAAGTAGACACATGTTATCCAAATTTATAATATTTATGTAAGCTTTTTCATTTTCTTCGAATGTTTGTGTTTTTTACAAAAACCGTAGAAAAATATGCATTAAACATATTTGCCATTGAGTAGCTGTCAAAACTTCTTTCGCCATTCCATTCTATGATATTTGGAATTTGACTTTTACATAATCCTCTTAAATGTTTGAATATAGTATTAGGGGAAGTTGAGTTAAACGAATTTAGAAACACCATTTTGTCCAATTCAATTGTGTCATCAAAACATAGTAATGTCTGCTTGATCTTTTTGCGCTTACAAGTATTTATTTTATTTAAAATATGGACAGTATGCGAAGAATAAAATGAAGGTAGTTCACATCTTCGTTTTCTTTTGCGTGGAATGAAAGTATATATTAAACTATATATATTGCCATACCAAGAATTCAAAAAATCATTTATATTGTTGAAATCTTTTAAAGGAAGTTCATTTAATAGAAGTTTAATTGAAGAATAGTCTGCATTATTGAATGAATATTTCATTTCATTAGATATATTCTCAAACTTAACTGTAAAATAATCTAAGTTAAACAAAATAAGACTATGACGAGAGAGATTATGAAAATCACTTTTAATAACATCAGTAATGTAATCAGTGTTTAAGTTTGTCGTAAATATAAGATCAAGAATATTACCAGAAGGATAAGTTGGAACAGTTACAAGTTGTATCATATTAAATTCTAAAAACATCCCAAGAATTTGCATTTCGTATGTACAATTTGAAGAATATGTATTCCAGTCAGCAGATGGTAAATTGAAATCACCAACAATATATATCTCTTTGGTACTAGTTCCTGTTAAAGAACAATGTAAATCAAATGCATTTAGATAAGATTTTAAGCATTCTTCGATGGTTTCAGGACGAATACAGTAATTACTGTGTTTTGGGGGAATGTACATACAGATTAGAAGCGTACAAGTGTTTTCAAAATTAATAACAGCATTGCAAGCAAACTCAAATATACAATTCGTATTAAGCTGAGAATATGAGAAATCTTGTAATGTCTTACCAGCAATCAGAACACCACCATGAGGACCAGAGATTCGATCAGACCTTGAAATAACATTGTAGCTACTAGCATATGGAAATAGTTCTGAAGACAAAACTGTTGAATCAAGCCATGTTTCTGTAAAGCAGCATATTTGAGGTGAATATAGATTTAGCAAGTTGTTCATTGAAATCTTCTTAGAAATATTCCTAATATTCTCAACATTTAGAAGTAAAATATTAAAATTTGAATCAGCAGACTTTTTCATTGTTTCATTCTTTAGTCATGCACTAGAGTTTATTTCATTATAAAGAGCAATTGAATCCTTACTATCGTCTAGATAATAATTCTTATAAAAAGTTTTAAATTTCTAATCTTAAGATCAGATTTGTTTATTCCTAAATTACTAATATCCCAACGTAATTTTAAAAGACGTTTTTCTGCATTTAATTCACTGAACCGACATAAATAGCTTGATAAAAAGATTCGTTCCATCTAATTTATATCTACTGGCTAATAGTTTGCGACGATCCCATGAATTCTTGAAAGTTATAACAAGAGGTCTCGGTTTAATATTATTTGATTTACCTCTTCTCTTAATATCATCAAGTCCAGAAAAATCACCAATAAGATTATGTATAAATTTTGTCACATTGTCAAAATCATTAGTAAGACATTCTATAGATTTTGCATCAGATTGTTCAGGCAATCCAAAAAGCACCAAATCATTAGAATTTTGTTGTTTATGCAGCCCACTTGTATTTCGATTTTCAATATTAAATGATTTTTACTTAATTTAGTAGAAAAATCAGATATCGAATTTACAAGCTTTTCAAATGGATTTTCAATGCCTTGAATCTTATGATTCATGAATTCAAACTGCTTATTTGATGTGTCATTAGATGTAACAATTGACTTTAAAGCATTTTGAGCTTCCCAATGGGATAGTTTCACGACCTGTATTTCTGTTAAACTTAGAATGTGTTCAACTTTCAAATGTCAAATCCATCTGGTAACAACCATTGTATTATATTGTTAATTAAATTTAATTAANTATATATATATATATATATATATACCGCAATGTGCGCCATTTTTGCACTTGGGTAGTACAGATCGGTAAAACGAATTTATTATTGAAGTTATTCTTAAATGTGCATTGTGTCAAAAGTAATTGTCACGTAGAGATATTAGACCTTAATACAGATATTCATATTTCCCCTGCAATACAAAAATTTGGATTGTTCCAAAAGAAACACGGAAAAACTCAGGTAATAATTGACATAAGAAATAGTAGTATTGTACAAAAATGACAAACGCATTATTATTTTATTAATAGCAACCCACGACAGTAAATGGCATGTTAATTAAATGAATATATATATATATATATATATATTCAAACTAATTAAGAATTGGAATTCCGTACAAAAATAGAAAAGAATGATATTAAATATAGTACATTGAAAATTCTAACGCACTCGAGACATCACTCTAAATATCAATACTGTGAATCACAAAATTTGATTGTGAGGTTCTAATCGAACAGTACATATTCTAAAGAATGTCTATATTATTACATCATCTTCGAAACAACAAAGAGAGACTAAAATTAGATTTAATCCGATTTGTCTAATTTATAATTTCGTTTGACTCTGACTTACAGTGCGTGGACAACATATGTTTAGGTGCCTTTATTGTGGCGTATTAAAAGAATAATAGGAAAATTACTATTATTACACAAATGTAGATGGTATGCTAAAGATAAAAAATTTAAAATGACATACATGGGCATGGTGAAATGGCAAGCTGCTAAAAAGCATATTGGCGGCAGGAGAAATAAAGATCTATTCTGGTGTTCGTACAGAAATCCTGGTTTTGCTCCTGACATTTCTGCGATAAACCCGTCTTTTTTCAAAACATATATATATATATATATATATATATATATATATATATATATATATATATATATATATTCTGTCTACTGATTTGCGAATTAGAAAAAAATGTTTCACAACATATTTTTCCACAAAATGAACTTTAGAATTTAAACTGAGCAAAGAAAAACAATTGTAAAATGATTCAAGCGCAGTAACTACACAAATTTCTGCTTCTCTCAGTATTAGAAGTAAATGATAACTAATTCGGTAATAATCGGATTGTTGCCTTTCGGTAACAGTGTCAGTTTACTTTCATAAAAATTAATGTTGCTACTAATATAAGCGCATTAGAAGAAGCCATATCATTAATTTCAGAAACCAATTAGCAGACGTCATTGGCAGGAATCACTACTCATTAGACAGTCAGTGAGCACCAAAAATCGGATACATAACTATTAATCGAATTGATAATTATTGACAATTTCGAAGTTAAATTCTTGAATAATCTATGAAAATCGAAATGAAAACATACTTCTTACAAATTACACATTTACATACACTGCACTGAGTTTAAACGCAGCAGAAATTTGAAAATTCAATATTTAATTTTTTTACTACTCCTAAATACCTACGTACTGGCGAAATTTAAGTATTTAACACGACTTCTGCTGCAAGGGTAAAAATTTAATTATGCGGCTGCATTTACAAGATAATTTGATAGTAAAGGTTTTTATGATTGTACAGTACACCTAAATAAGTTTCTCACTGTCAAAAACAAAACCCTTATAGCTCTAAACATATTGGCGTACCTAATGTTAAGATAAAGTCATTTACAATTAATAATAAACGCTATTGGCCAGACTAGAAACTTGGTCTGGCACTGCAAAAGTGATTAAAGTAAACATGTTGCAAACTAAACCAATTCACAAAAGCCTCAAATTACCAAAAATAGGTCTCAAGTTGGAAAGAACAGCTTAAATACGGGTGAATTTTCATCACGCATACTATGCAGGAAACAAGAATGTGATAGAAAGAGACTAAATATCAAAAAACGATCACATACTCATCTAATAGACTCAGAAGTACAACGAATAGTTAAGTAAATGTGACGCTGAAGATAAAATCAGACTGAGCAAGAGCTGTTAGATTCTCATCGCATGACTGATAGGTCAAAAAACAAACCAGAAATTGGTTTTTTTGTGATCCCGCCATACCATGCAGGGTTTGTACAAATAATCAGTGCAAATCTGCCTCTATAATATAAGATAACCTATAACATCCTATTCTCTAATAGGTGGACTCTGGCTTAAGTTTTGTAGTTAATACGGGCGCTTGTTAGACTTTCCACAAAAACTAGTAAAGGATGCTAAATGTCTTCTAATGGTCATGAAGTTATCATTCTGCTTTTGCAATCGAACTCCCGCTAAATTTTTGCGTTGAGAGAAATGTCGATTTTGTGAAGTTGACTGCTTAGAAAGCAATGAAGGTTTATGGAAGATTGAAGAAAAGGGAGTAACGATAATATGACATTTCTTTATGACCATCAATGAATTTACTGTCATTGATTGCTACAAGTGCTCAAGATTGGATGTAACTTTTTCAGGCTAAAAATAATATCAATATATAGGAAGTATATTTTTAAGCAAAAATTGATCTACAATATTGGCATATAAATACGCTAAGCCACAAGTTGAACCAGCACTACGCTCACACTTACTGTTGAACTAACACAATTATATTAAAAATAAATTCATCAATAAAATTAAGCATTTAGACACAGAAAAATCATGTAATGATAATCTTATGTTTTTCAATAATTCTGTAATAACACTATTTAGCCCTATTAAAAACAATAACCATTCAGCCAGAGATGAATATGGGATAAACATTTGGTATCCAATAGTAACTTATTTTTGAAATTTCGACTAGATCATCACTTGGCAATTTTTCATTCGCTGAAAATGAAATTGTTGAAAATTTACTATTGTTGCCCCCAGCATTAAAGGTTAACTAATCTTGGTAAAATTTGGTTGACAAGTTTTTCTCATGATGCGTAACATCTTGACCCCATGTACAACAAAATTCAAGCAAGCTAAATATTGCTAATTGAGCTAAAATCACCTTCATCAACACTTCACTTAAGAGGCATTTCAATGTAATGTATTAATGCTGAAGAAATATGCGAAAATGCGTGTAATGATCGATGAATCAAATTTTTTAATTGACTGCGACGTTTTCTATGTTTACATGAAAAATGGAACTATTAATTTTGCAGCCTTCCCATTTTTTCGCACTATGCGCGGTGTTGTATATCCTTCTCTTTAGCAATCTTTGATGTACATTATCTTTATTACTTAAAACTTACATTAATGGATAGATATCAGAACATTCAAAATGACACAAGTATTTTTTTATTCAGCATGACCAAGTTCAGAAATCTCAAAGAAAAATGGTCACTTGTTACAAACCAATACATGGTTGATCTCATTCGACAAATGTTGAAAGATACATATCAAAATCTCATAAATGACAACCAGCAACTTGTCACTTTCTGGGGAGTACAAAGGTTGATTGAATCCTAAATAGTATAAATCTTAACACCTGAAAAGTAATTTGATTGAAATCGAATGAAATGATTAAATATATTAATAAGATAAAGCCCCACTATCCAAATCACACAGTTTCCCGATTCTGCTATTGAAATCCATTAGTGTTCGGTCAATTTGTCCTGCACAACCTCGCGAAGCACTCATTATTGCGAGTATATAAAAGATAACTTTTGTAGAAATTTGCCCAAAAATATAACTGTTTTAATTTCAGGAAATCTTGCAATTAGAATATATCACATCCTAAATCAGGGGAGCATGTGGACTTTTGAATGCTCTATCTACGCATTAAATGTAAAGATCAACTTATTGAAACAAACTTTACATGACAAATAAGATTGAAATTATTAATCGATGGCAAAAAAAACTATTTACTCGAAATTGTAAAAATAGGACTTTATCATATGAAACATCCTTAACATTAGAATACGGCTTTTGTGGATTTGAGAAACCATAAACTAACAACTGCATAGTGTGGGAGATTAAATATCAGAATAGAAAATGTGTTAAGCTGTTCAAACACTGATAAGGAAATCACAATAAGCAGATGTATCCCTAGAAAAATCAAGTAGTCAAAAATGACAATTAAATTAGGTTTACTTCAGTATGTATTCATCACAAGCATCGTCAGGTATTTGCAACTAATTATGGAAAAGCGAGTGTTAATGGAGTATACATGAGTCGGATGTCCCGGATTTTAACTAGATATCAAAGCTAGTTTACATCGGCTAACATAAAAGCATCTGGCACTATCGTAATTTCCCCTAAACGGAAATTAATTTAGAAATCACTTGCTTTGCCCACAAGGGAAAATTGAATAAACTTCTGTTAATTACGCAAACAATTTGTTGGTAAAATTAACAATAGGCCAACGTACAACCTTCACCTTTACAATGGTTTCGTGTTTTCGCAATTTTAGTGCATTAAGGAGATGAAAGGTTCTGAGTGGGCGTCTTTTTATCTATGCACACATTGGCTGTCAATTATCAAAAGCAACGTTAAAATAAAAATTACTTTTAGCTAAAAACAATTTAAATGAAGCAAAAAATTGCAATTGTCAATGTGTCGCGGTATTCCACACTAGAACACTATTTGAGAAGTCTCTTTAATGATAAATTTTAAAAAAATAAAGTCTTTGAAAATAATGAATGGAAAATTATTGGTAATACACTAAACTGCTGGTTATTCGCACACGGGTACAAAACTAAGGATGGAAATTCTTTAGCATTTCTGAATTTCTTTTTCCAGAATTTCTTTTATTTTTGATACTCCATCACCAATGAGTCGTCTCCAAATTCCAGATTGAGATGATGTCTGTGTCTGCAGTTGAATTTCTTCGTATGAAATGCTACACAAACCTGAAACTTGTCTTGTTAATAGTCCATATTTTGATCCCATTTGAAAAACAGAATATGTGCGTTGGTACTTTTACTTTTAGATATACCTGCTTAATTTACGTTTCAGTTTAGGCTTGACTTATGCCTCACTCAATAAACTTTTAAATAGAATTTAATATATGATCATATTGGATGCAAAAAGAATTCCCAATGCATACAAAGTGAGATTATTTTGGTTTCTCTGAAGCTATACCTTTCTCTTGATTCCTATTTAGTAATATTTCTAACATTTTGTGTCAATAATCAGCAATTAAGCAAATTTGATACACGACCTAATTAACATGCGAATAATAATAATAATAATTATTATTATTATTATTATTATTATTTTTATTATTATTATTATTATTAAAATAGGATCCGCTCTGTACTATGGAAAATTTGACATTAGTGTACAGAGCGGACACCTCTTAATCTCTCTAAAAGTTTTAAACTTAGAAAACTGATTTTTTTATGTTGCATTGAAAATTTACTTCTATATTGGAAAAAAAAGGTTTATCTCTGCCTTATTAGGGCTGAGAATGTCACAATAATGATACAGACCACCCTGTAAATATTCATAATTATTTGGTATGCTGTGTACACTTTTTTCAGGATAAAGGCATACGTCAAATTTAGTTGAATGGTTCAATATGATTATTGAAGAAATTTTTTTTTCTACTAATATATTACATTAATTGTCGAAAAAATTTGAATTGAGAAATTTGTGAATTTTATTCAACTTTGGATGCACGTCAATACTCTTTCTACTTTTCCCATTTGTGTTGATTTTCTGTCTGAACGTTGCATAAAATAGTCAGCCTAAGCACGTCATTGTAAAAATATTCAGAAAGAGCAAGATACTTAAATTCACTAAATTTTAATGAAATTGGAAAGAATATTCAGCCTGAACACGGCTTTTAAATTTTGTAAATTAATAGTCATCTAAAATTCACCAAAATCTAATATAAGTTCACTAAAAAAAGTCAGCCGGAACGCGGCAATATAGTAATATAAAAGTTAAGATACCATAAAATTTATTTCAGAAAGTTTGACTGTAAAGTCTTCAACCTGAACACAACATTAAAGTATTGAATAAATATTGACAAAATTCTAAAAATTGCCAATATTGTAAAAAACTTCAAATTAAAAATGTCAGCCTGACCGCGGCATTGCAATAATATATAATTAATAATGTGATCCTGAAAATTGCCTACATTTTATAATAATTTATTTAAAAATGCATGAATTGTGGGTTGGAAGTGCTATAAAATTATATAAAAATGTGCTAAATTTGACAAAAATAGTAATTTAGTTTGAAGATACGAAAACATGATCAGCCTGAACAAGGCAATAAAGTAGTAATATAAAAGTTAAAATATAATAAAATTCAAATTTATTTCAGAAAGTTTGACTGGAAGATCTTCAGCCTGAACACGGCATTAAAATATTGAATAAATATTGACAAGATTCTAAAAATTGCTAATTATTTGAGAAATTTCATCTAAAAATGGTCAGCCTGAACATGGAAATTGCAATCTGTTTGCAAATAGCCATAAATGTACATAAAAATGTAATAAAATCGAGTTGTATTAAGCGCCATTATAATAGTTCAAATTAATTGTATTAAGCGCGATTATAATAGTTCAATTAGGGTTAGCGCGGCTAGGATTACAACTTGCATTAGAGTTAGAGACTCCATTAGGGTTAGAGGCCCAAGTAGGATTTGAAGCTAAGGTTACAGCGATTGATTATCTCAAAAAAGTTCGCACAAAAATGACGAAATTTGTTCAATTATGGTGAGTGTGAAGCATAAATTTTTTATAAAAAATCGTAACCCTAACCAATAGTGAATGGCTTCGTGAGAAACCGCAGGTTCCGAACTTCATTAAAAAATGTTTGTATCAAAATATGAAATTTTCATAAAGTTATTGCAAAATTCGGAAAGTGTATATTTACAAAATTAAAAATATGCACACTTACTTAAAGGGCGGAAATTTCAAATGTCAAATGAAATCTGTCCATGCGCTTAATTTGTTTGATATTCCTAATAGTGATTGTTTGGATAACAAATTTTTTTAATTTTTCTTCTGAAATGTTTAAAATTTTGTTCCTTTTTTATTTCGAGATTTAAGTCATTCCATAATGTAGAAGCTTTAAATGAAAATGAATCTGGACGATTAATACTACTATGCAAATTGTGGTTTCTATCACTGGTTTTAATATAATTGCTTAAAAATTGTGTACATGTGTATAATACAAAGAGTTTGATATTCCATAAAGTACAATGGTGCAAGAATATTGCAACCTTTTATAAAACTGCTCACTGATTTATGCTTATCAATATAATTCAGGGTGTCAGGTTTTATTTACCAATTTATTAACTATGCTGTTAACATTTAATAACACTGGGTAACAAATTTTTGGTCTTGTTTTTTTTATTTTGATTTTTTGGTGTTTCTTGATGTTTTTGGTGCGCTGAGTCCGAAAATGACGTTAGTTTTTTCGTAGTGTCAGCCGTTTTTCTGTAATTTGAAAATTCCTGAACTTTGGAAATGACACAATTTTCCTGGGATGCAATATGCTTTAGATAAACTTCAACAAGTTTTTATGAAAACGCAACTTGGCATGTCAGTTTGTTTAATCAAAATCCTAACAGACACCAAAGAATCACTTGGTACACATAAAATAAGCCTACAACACATGTTTAATATAGTAGTATAAGTCAATACAGTAAGCTACAAAACCACTAGGCCTAAAAGTGGACGCTCAAACGGCATTTCCTCTTGTATATTTGTTTGTCCTCTCGAATCAAGGTCCAGACATAATCCCCCATCATGGCCTCATCCCATCTTCCTTGATACCTCTTCTCCATCACCTGAATATCATGATGAAAACGTTCACCATGCTCTTCGCTCACGTCCGTTAAATTTGGCCTAAAAAATCTAAGTGAGAATGCAAATAGTGCATTTTTATTGACATCCTGCATCCAAGCTTGTAGTATGATTGCAGTAAGGCTTCCACAAGATCTTCATAATTATCGGCTTTATTTCTTCCAAGAAAACCATGCACAACTTCGCGAAACGACTGCCAAGCATCTCTTTCTAAATCATTCATTTTGTCTTCTAATTCCTTGGAGCCAAGCATTTGTCGAATCTGGGGTCCTGTGAATATACCACCTTTTACCTTTGCTTCTGAAAGTTTTGGAAACATTGCTTGCACATGCTTGATAGCTTCACTGTCTGATTTCAATGCTTTTATGAATTGCTTTGCAAGACAGCTTTATATGGAGTGTTGGCAGCAAAATCTTTTGTCTCTGAACTAGAGGTTGGCGAATCACATTGTGTGCACCAGGAGTTAATTCTTCTCTGAGGGGCCACAAAATTCTTGAGTAATGCTGTTCATCAGCTCTGCTATTCCAAAGGCAGAGAAAGCAGGAATATTTTGTGTACCCCCCTTGTTGACCGAGTAAGAAGGCTAACATCTTGAAATCCCCACATAACTCCCAATTATGGCAGGTGTATTTGATCATGTCTAACAATGTTTTAACATAGCTGTATCTTATACTTAGGGCTGGAACTAAGTATTGTTACATCACCAACTTGTTGCAGCTTATGCTTAATTATAGCACTGGCCTAAAAATATATATAATATAAATATCTTGAAAAATACTGACAGCAGGAGAAAACAGACGCCAAATTCGGATTCAGCGGCCAAAAATTTTCCAGAAAACATCCCAACCTCGACATAGAAATTTTTTTGTTGCGTAGTGTAATAGTATACATGTACATTCATGTGAATATTATTATTATTTTAATTAACCTCTTCTGGGTTTAATTTAATAAAAACAAATGACTGGAAACAAGGACCTCTGAAATGCCTTAACGGNCGAATCACATTGTGTGCACCAGCAGGAGTAATTCTTCTCAGGGGCCCCACTTTTCCAAAGGCAGAGAAAGCAGGAATATTTTGTATACCCCCTTGTTGACTGAGTAAGAAGGCTAACATCTTGAAATCCCCACATAACTCCCAATTATGGCTGGTGTATTTGATCATGTCTAACAATGTTTTAACATTTTCATATTCTTCTTTCATGTGAACAGAGTGACCCACAGGAATTGATGGAAATTCATTGCCGTTGTGGAGCAATACAGCTTTCAAACTTTTTACTGAACTGTCTATGAACAAGCGCCAATCTGAGGGGCCGTAGTCTATTCCAATTTCGTTAAAAAGTCCAAATATGTCTGAACAATAGCACAAAGAATGAGGTTGTGAAACGGTGAAAAAACTTGCAAAACTCAAATGTCGTTTTCTATACTTAGTTGTCTTGCAGGTAGGATCTAGCAAATGCCACTCTTTGAGTCATGAGGTCAAAAGTGCTGCGTTTTCTTTGGTTAGTCCCATACTTCGGATCAAGTCATCCATTTCTTGCTGATTAGGAAAGTGCGGCTCTTTGCTTGTACTAGCCTCATCAAAGTCTGCATCTCTGCCTTTTCTTCAGAAGCACTGGCACTAGAAAGTGACTCTAACATGGGTGGCTTAGGTAAATCTTCACAATGTGGCACTTGAGCAATTGAGGATGGTATGCTGGGGTAAACTATACTTTTTTTGTCTTTGCTTTTTCTGTAGTTGCACACATCTACCATGCAAAAATAGCAGTCAGTTAGATGGTTAGTAGGCTTACGCCAAATTCTAGGAATTGCAAATGGCATACACTTTATTTTTCCTCGTAACCATCATTCCAAGGTTGACCGACAACTTCTACAGCAAACATGAGGAGCCCATGTTTTGTCTTGGTCTCCGACAGGCATGCCAAAGTAAGAACTATATGCAGAGACAAGTTTCGTTCCGGGAGAAATCTTGTGCTTTTGCTGCTTGGTGCCTATGTAGTATCCACATATATAGCAAAATGAATCTGGTGACTGACGACATTTTCTTTTCGATGACATATTCTAGCTAACAATAAAGTAGTATTATATCTGAAAAACGGTAATTACGTGCCTTTTGTTTTATCATTTATTTGCATGAGCTGAGATAACAGAACTCTGAGCTAAATTGTTTATTTGAGCTAGAAATTAATACTTGAGACACACAATTAGCACCTTGGCGAGTAAGGATGTCTTCCTGGATATGGCTTCGGTGTGATGCCGTGTGAATTGGTCGCTGCAGGAAATGTGTTCTCAGTGAATGGTTTCTGTTGTTCTTTATTAAACTGGCGAACTACCAATGTTCTTTCTTTTGCTAGAATGCCTGAAAATATATATAATATTGTAAATATCTTGAAAAATACTGACAGCAGGAGAAAACAGACGCCTAATTCGGATTCAGCGGCCAAAAATTATCCAGAAAACATCCCAACCTCGACATAAAATTTTTTTTGTTGCGTAGTGTTATTTGATGTGATATTTTAGAATAAAAACAACAATAGTTAAAGTTACTTAGCACAAGAGTTAAGCATTTGTGATTGAAAGGACTGCCCTAAATTGCGCAAATGATATAAATATTTAATCCAGAGGCCATTTTCCTACATTTTGATGAAAAAAATTCAGTAAAACGTAAATCTCTATCGATTATTATCGATAATTAATAGAATTGCTTTGCTTAATTTCATTATCTCCTACTATAATTTTGATATCAGAATTTTTTAAGATAATAGGGAAGTTATTCTCGATAATGCATTGATTAAATGCTACAAGATATTATCCAAAAATGTCAAAATAGTTTTTAATTACCCAGTATGGCAAATGGCTAGAGCCACACGATTTATTACTATCAAGATTTTTTACCGCTTGTTTCAAATCATAGTATGATATTAAGCTAAAAGTAAATTCAGAATTTACATTTTTCACAATTTTTATCGGTTGGCTATTGTTAGTTTCACGCTCAAAGTTAAAATAATAATAATAATAATATTCTGGATAGATAATAATAATAATAATAATAATAATAATAATAATAATAATAATATTCTCTTAAAATAAATATATTTCCGCTGATATCAAATTAGGCATTAATGAGAACATACCACCAATTAAACAAACTAAAACCATTAAGTACTTAGGAGTAGAAATTGATAAAAAAAACTTAAAATATACACATTTTATAAAAAGTAAAATAAAGAAAATGGCAGCTGGAGTACATTATTTAAGAGAAATCCGAAATATAACCCAAACTAAGGCAGCAATATTTGCTTTTGTAATTAGACATTTTACATATGCTTGTACACTACTAAATGCTATGCCCATTGCTGAAATTGAAAGCATAAACAGTGTTTATAATTGGTCAATTAGAAGTATGTATAACATCAATAAATACTTAACTAGTAAGAAATTACAAGATTTACATATTCTATCATCTAAATGGAACAGTAGGCGAAGTGGGTGGTGGGAGAATGGTTCATCAAAGATTTCTTGAAGTTCGGCGGAGGGGAAAAGAAATCAATGGCTGTTGGAGGGTTGACAGTTAAAATTTAATTAGCAGCAGTACAAGCACGAATGAAAAACAAGTGAAAGTTGCGATGTTTCTTGGAACGACAATGGAGAAAGTGACAACACCAATAAAGCGAATGGAGGGGGATAGAGAATTTTATGAAATCAAAAGGATCAAGGTCTAATTTGCGAGTGAGCAAACGATTGAACAGGAGTAGATAACAGGCATGAAAGTAGAGCGACAGCAGGAGTGAAGAATTTAAGAAGAGCGTTTTTGTATGGCAAGGGAGATATCCATTTGAAAGCACCCTTCTGGAACCTTTCCATGCAGTGGAACAAGGCACGCGAATGCCATCAACAGGGAAAGCGTAGAGAACAATGGCGCAAAGAATGGACTTGAACAAAGAGAGTTTCACAGCAGCCGTGGAATTGAAGGAAACATTGTGGAAGCATGCAAATAGTGAGGAATTAGCTTTGCGAAGACGTAAGGACACATGACCAGACCAATTTAACTTAGCAGGAAGCTGAACTCCAAGATGAGTATGATGAGGAGAAAAGCTCACAGGAAGAGGAAGATCACAAGGGGAATATCCAGAAAAGGAAATACCACATGTTTTGGTTGGGCTAAAATCAAGATGGTTACGGAAGACCAAGTAGACAAAAGCTCAAGAACAGTAATAGAATTATTTGCATATTAATTATCATATCGCAAAATGGCTGTACCAAAATATTCCTGACATCTCAAAGCATCTCAACACCAAATTTGGTGTAGATTGAATGTACTATTTTTGAGATTTTGGGGGAGGCAAAATTTTGTGTAATGATATCAGATTGTAGATCAGGAAAATGGTAGTGTGTATTCAATGATGTTAAATTTCATTGCAGTCAAGCTTTTAGTATGTTGATATTCTTAGAAGTAAAATTGATGTGACTAATGATTCACCCAGCATCTATTTAAAAACGCATTTATATTCTAGGGGAAACTTTCTAGAAATTCTGTTTCTTAAATCTAAGTACAATCAAGATTTTAAGTGAAGAATGGATAACTTACCAAAAAAAACTATTACGTCTCCATACATTTTTGTCCGATTCTGGATTTACGTAGTACTAGAGTTTCACTGTTTGTCATATTATTTGCAAAAATGAAATCTTTATATAATCTTGAAATTACAACACAAACTCCACTCACACATTTTTATGGCCTTGCTTTGTAATTCCTGGTACATGTCGTGAAGCAAGCGAAAAAATACAGTGAAAACCACTTCTACCTTGACTAATGACGCAATGAAGATTGGTGACTACTAAAAATTTCTGAAAAATTGAATACAACTTATAATATAGTATTTCTAATAATTTTTTTCCCTTTTGCTCGAATTTTTTCCCATTTTCACATTTTTTCCCTTTTCTGTAATACTTATTTTCCCAAACCACATCGTTTGTTCCCCAAACCGAATATGCTTTTTCTATCATGAACATTATAATACAGCATAAAAGTGACTTTTAAAAGTATATAAACCCTTATAGAGAAAAATATTATTAGTAATTGCGTTTTCGTGATGGATAATGCGAGAATACACAATTCAGTGATTATGAAGAATTTTTGCATAAAGAATTATTTAATTATTCAATTTCTTTTGTCTTTTTAGTATATGCTAAGCCCTATAGAATTCGGGTTCTCAAAAATCAAAGTTTGCGTCAGGAGGAAGTTGGTTTATGGTTTTACTGGGATTTTTGAGAATCTGCTATTGGATTCTGTTAATGAGTTTACTGAATCCGATTAACGCGGATATTATAGCCATATTCTGAGAAATTGTGTGAAAGCTGTGGAAATCAAAGATTGTAATTGAATTGGTTATTAATTTTGCTCTATAGGGGTTTATATGTTTTTAAAAATCACTTTTATGCTGAATTATAACGTGTTCATGATAGAAAAAGCATATTTGGTTTTGGGGAAAAACGCTGTGGTTTGGAGAAAAGTATTACAGAAAAGGCAAAAAAAATATGTGAAAATAGGGAAAAATCGAGCAAAAGGGAAAAACAAGTAGAAATACTATAAATTATATTCAAGCCGTTTATTATCAAAAAACACCAAAAAATAGTAAAAAATATTTTATAGTATCGAGAAAAAAATTTAGGAAAAATTGCATGAAACAAAACTTGTAAAAATAGCATATACATGAATAATTTAAAATCTTTTATTTTAAATATTGAAAACTTTTTAAAGGCCCATTTTTTATTGTATAATTACAATAAAGTGTCCCTGCGTTTCCAAAAATATTGAAAAAGATTATTACCGAAATAAGGGATGTAGTAGAGTAGCCAATAAACATCTAGAACAATCGAAAAGAAAGAAAAACGTTGATTGGAGGACAGCGTTTTACGGCAATACTAAAAACTTTGATGCACTAATTATATGGTCAAACGACAAATAGCATGGGAAACATAAGATCGTTGATGCTAATCTACATATGCCTTCAAGTTATCACACTCACCACACAGCACTACTTCGCGACACCGACGAAACGCATTGGATCATTTCAGAAGCGATTGGCAANAAAAAATACAGTGAAAACCACTTCTACCTTGACTAATGACGCAATGAAGATTGGTGACTACTAAAAATTTCTGAAAAATTGAATACAACTTATAATATAGTATTTCTAATAATTTTTTTCCCTTTTGCTCGAATTTTTTCCCATTTTCACATTTTTTCCCTTTTCTGTAATACTTATTTTCCCAAACCACATCGTTTGTTCCCCAAACCGAATATGCTTTTTCTATCATGAACATTATAATACAGCATAAAAGTGACTTTTAAAAGTATATAAACCCTTATAGAGAAAAATATTATTAGTAATTGCGTTTTCGTGATGGATAATGCGAGAATACACAATTCAGTGATTATGAAGAATTTTTGCATAAAGAATTATTTAATTATTCAATTTCTTTTGTCTTTTTAGTATATGCTAAGCCCTATAGAATTCGGGTTCTCAAAAATCAAAGTTTGCGTCAGGAGGAAGTTGGTTTATGGTTTTACTGGGATTTTTGAGAATCTGCTATTGGATTCTGTTAATGAGTTTACTGAATCCGATTAACGCGGATATTATAGCCATATTCTGAGAAATTGTGTGAAAGCTGTGGAAATCAAAGATTGTAATTGAATTGGTTATTAATTTTGCTCTATAGGGGTTTATATGTTTTTAAAAATCACTTTTATGCTGAATTATAACGTGTTCATGATAGAAAAAGCATATTTGGTTTTGGGGAAAAACGCTGTGGTTTGGAGAAAAGTATTACAGAAAAGGCAAAAAAAATATGTGAAAATAGGGAAAAATCGAGCAAAAGGGAAAAACAAGTAGAAATACTATAAATTATATTCAAGCCGTTTATTATCAAAAAACACCAAAAAATAGTAAAAAATATTTTATAGTATCGAGAAAAAAATTTAGGAAAAATTGCATGAAACAAAACTTGTAAAAATAGCATATACATGAATAATTTAAAATCTTTTATTTTAAATATTGAAAACTTTTTAAAGGCCCATTTTTTATTGTATAATTACAATAAAGTGTCCCTGCGTTTCCAAAAATATTGAAAAAGATTATTACCGAAATAAGGGATGTAGTAGAGTAGCCAATAAACATCTAGAACAATCGAAAAGAAAGAAAAACGTTGATTGGAGGACAGCGTTTTACGGCAATACTAAAAACTTTGATGCACTAATTATATGGTCAAACGACAAATAGCATGGGAAACATAAGATCGTTGATGCTAATCTACATATGCCTTCAAGTTATCACACTCACCACACAGCACTACTTCGCGACACCGACGAAACGCATTGGATCATTTCAGAAGCGATTGGCAAACTTTGACATACTACAACCGTACTGGCTTGAACCCTCCCGCCAGAACCAGTACCCTGCCAATTTTCATCCTTACGACGAGAGACTTCACTAATGGAGAAATATTTCACACAATTTGTAGGGTATTGTTTATAATAGTAAAATGAAATACAACTCCAAAAAGTGATTGACTCAGTATTTTACACAATGTTGTTTGAATATTTAAAGTAAATCCTAAAAAATTCACATTTGCTAATTATGTACATGACCATGGACGTCCGTTGCAGTTAAATGTTATTATTTTAATAAATAACACCTTAATATTCAACCAATTATTATTTTTTAATGAAAAAAAATTAAGGGCTTGGTAAATAATCAAATCACAAATTACAAGAAATAATTCTATTTAGACGTTTTATAAAACTTCCATCCTCGTTTGGGTTAATAATAAGATACTAAAAATAGTTTAATCGAATAAATTATACTCAGGAAGTCTCGATAGAATATCTTAGCAGACTATGCTTCATAAGCCGCAAAAATTGTTACTAATCAATTAAATAAATTGGTAAACGATGACGGGTAATTAATACGAAATATCCAACACCACCTATTCATTTAAATGAAATTAGTAATTAGCTATTATATTCATAAATAAAATCCATTTGGAAGAAGTGGTAGTCAGGCATTTTATTAACAATTATTTATTTACGCTTAAATAGAATAAAGCAAGGACACACTATTTAATTTAGCGCATCCTTGAATTTAGATATAAGCATTTATTTCCAAAATACTTTCGAATTGCAATTAAATTTTTTTAAATTTTATCAAAAACTGAAAATTTTGCTTCAGCTTGAAATTAAATAACTTAATCATCAGTCATAGGAACATATAATGTGGGTGTACATTATTAAGATCAATTTATAAAATTATTTAAGAATCAATTCTATTTCTTCTGATTTCCGTAATTAGACACAACATCTTTTAGTCTTGATAGAAAATATCAGTTCTAACCTCCCCACTTTATATTCATTTAATTTAAAAAAAACAACTCTATGACAAACGATTTAAAGAAAATATAAGAAACACTATACACAACTTTCAATATTAAAACTTTTCAGATATTATATAATAAAAGGCTATAGAGCAATTAAGAGTGAAAGTGATGTACGAAAAATTTTTTTTCTTTAATGCAGTTAAAATCTCAATTAAATTATATATTTTATGAAAACAGTTATGTAAGAATTGCCAATGAAACAAAATTCGAAGGTTGGTAAAACATTTTTGTTCGTGTTTCAAAAGATTCAATTTAGTTTCAATATTTTACATCGACTGTTCGGGGATACAGTTGTAAGCAAGGGGATATCAAACTTTGGTAGTAATTAGAATACAATTAAACAAAGCATTTTAAATCAGCTTTCACTAAATAGCCAAAGAGTAACAACAGTAGGAATGTTAGACTAAATATTTAGTATTAGGAGGCACAATGTATTAAAAAATGATTGAACATATAGAGCATAACTTAAGACAACTTATTTAAATCTATTTGGACCAAACACCCCAAATTGTGGTGAATTGGAATGTCTGAACTACTAAGCTAACATTTATGTTAGTTGAATATTTAGTTTTGAAATAAATTTATTTAAAATTAAATACAAATATAAAAATGTAGCTCTCATCCAAAACAAGGCAAAACCTAATATTTATCTTTCTCCTCATGATATATTACAATTTAAAAATATTCAAATATTAATAAAATCAAGTAGACATTTCATTCAACTTTGAAAAGTTTAAATACGAAGTCGAATGGAAAAGAAACAATATTCTAAAAATTACATTGCGAAATAAGTTTGAATGGCAGTTCGGCAATCAAGTTTAACGATATCATATTTCAGTGACTGCAACAAATGCAGATATCAAATTAAAATCACGCTCCCTGAATAGTCAACTCAGCAAACATTCATTTGATTTATGGGTAAAGCAAACGATTTAATCACATGAACTTGAGCTAGAACAACAATGGTTTTCAACTGAATTGCGTTAAGCCGGAAAAAGACATATAGGGAAAGCATAAAACACGAAAATTATATATGGGTAAAAAAACAATTTTCCAAAGCTAACATTGGAAAGGCTGCGCAGAGCATACATCCATATGAAATACGCAGTTCGTTAGGGATATTTAAAAATAGATGTGCACGTCTAACAAATATTAAGCTTCCCTTATAAGAAGTCGTAGCAAAATATCACAAATTTAAAACCATTTATACCATGTAAAAATCCGAATAGCAAACTTAAAGAATCAATCATCAAATAAAATTTAAAAAACTTCCTTAAACCGACCAGTATTTATTACCCATCAAACAAAAAATTTAAAAAATTCAGGTTTTGCTCCATAACTTTGTCCTATAAGTAACGTGGTTTATATCAATTTTTTGTTTTATTATTCTGATATGTTCATAATGAGAAATAGTGAGATTACCTGATCAACATTGAAAAAACAGAAAATAAAAATTTCGTAACTCTAAACTATTATTCGACTAAAAAATAATTTCTAATCCCATTAAATTAAACATTTTAAATAAAATCACGATTATACTTAAAGTGACAATCTATTAAACAATACTAATATGTCAATGACCTACGTTATATTACAGCAGGAAAATCAAACATTTCTGAAAGCGTATATTTAAAAAATGAACAGTTAAGTTTTAAAATTAAGCTCTTTAGTTTACGTCACTTGATGTAAAGAATTTGAAAAATGAGTTGTCAACGCTGTCAATTGCGACTAACAAAAAGCGTTTCTATTAGCTTAAATTGATTTTTTTTCAAAATCTTTACAAAGACTTTACAAATAGAAAATTGTCTAAAAAAGTTATTAGAACATAAACAGAGTTGAAATAATCTTCTTGAAGTATTAATACAAAGTCACATTTGGATGACAACCCTTTGAATGAATTAAAAACTATTATTTTTAAATCTTACTTTACAATGTATAATTTCAACAAGCTATATTCCAGCGAAGAAGGAAAAATTCATTACAAGATGACAAAAGTTACATTAAAGTAATTAAAACATTCTAAGTTCACAGCTAAAGTGGGTTGGGAGAAGCGATCCCTACATAAAATGCAAAAAGAGACATTATCGGTTGAAAAATTTTTTCTTTTCAAGAATAAGAATGTATATAAGTGTGACAAAAAATTAAATACCAATAATACAAATCCAACACACTTATTGAACTATGCTCTGAAAATGCTGAAGCCAATAGTAACGTGGCATTAAAATCACGGGTAGGAATAGCACTGCACGTGACACGTGTAGTGCATTCCAGAACAAATGTGTTCTNCCACACAAAACAGCATAGCCCTTCATCCTAAATTTAAAAAAGCAATATCAATGTGCGCCCTGGTCAACGTGATTTGGATCATTGTTAATTTTTTCGTGGAATTCAAATTTGNATGTATATAAGTGTGACAAAAAATTAAATACCAATAATACAAATCCAACACACTTATTGAACTATGCTCTGAAAATGCTGAAGCCAATAGTAACGTGGCATTGAAATCACGGGTAGGAATAGCACTGCACGTGACACGTGTAGTGCATTCCAGAACAAATGTGTTCTTTGCACAATTTGACAGGAATTTGATGAATAAGGATCCATTCATTGGGCACAATTTGTTGTGAAGTACACACTTAAAATATTGAAAATCGTAGAGAAGTCACGAATAAAGTGTCTTATCTCCTAGAAATAGTAGGGCTAGTAATGTTGGTTTAGTGTTAATCCAATAATTCATGAACAATTATTGAAATAGGACAGTGGAAAATAAAACTAGAAATGTGCAATACTGAATTAAAAGATTACGAGTAAATAAAATTTAACATGTATGCATATGAAATATACATCATCTATAGACCTTTATATTTAGAAAGTGATTAATGTTAAAATAGAATTCTATAATGCATTGTCACAATTTATCAAAAAGCGATCAATCAAAGTTTTACTCTAATTAAAAAGTCAAATCATAGACACTGAAAGAAAAAAGAATCAACTTATCAAATTAAAATACATAATAGGCGCCTAACCACACACTCGTAATTTTTTTTTAAAGAAAAGTCCTAATTACATATAATTAAACCGTATGGTGAAAACCTTAAATTATATGCGGATAACACAAGGATTATTAGAAACTGTCGCATTAAATGGCTTATTGAGAAGGGAGAGCGGTTGTGATTTAAATTTTGGCTTTCTAAAAGTAATTTTAACTTTCTGAACTTTGAAATAGTTTAAAATTATAAATAAATTGGAAACAGTTCTATTTAAATCCAAAAAGCATAGAAGTTTTTACACATTCTTTGTAGAAAATATTAGATTAATATTAAATGACATTAAAACGCAAAATGTCAAACGAAAACATAAATATCCAATTAATTCCACAGTATAAAAATAGGTAAGCAATAAAAATTTTAAAAGAAATAATTGATAACAATGAAAGTAATTTTGTTATTTTATTTAAAAATAGCTGAAGCGAATGCGTGAAAGGCCGTTTATTCTCAAATGCACATTATTCCTGCGTTATTGGAATTAAAAAAGTAATTAGCAGTTAAGTAAACTAAGACCTATTAAAAAAGGAAAATATAAAATTCTTCCTGGAAAATTTGATTAAATTCAACTATATATTTTATCTTTAATTAAATCTTTAAATTAAATATATATATATATATATATATAAATATATGTAAACATTTGATAGTTAAATTGGATATTGAAGACCAAAATATGTGGTAAAGTTTTTTAAGCAATAATGAATGTCAATTGAGCTATAAATTGGTTGGCAATTAAAAGTCTAGATTTAAACGGAAATAAACTGCAGTCGGATGTACATTATTGCTGAAGGACATCAATCTCATTTCATAATAGTCAGAAATTAATTAAGAATTGATTTTAACCTTATCAAGAGGGAAAATTCAAAAATTTAATTTCATTTCTAACAAGGATGTGTATAAGAGACAGTCCGAAAAGATGCTGTCTCAAATAGATATAAAAATTAATTTTTAACGGAAATCCGTGAAATATCAAAAGCGTAGAATCAACTATCGTAATGATCACATTTTAAATAAATGGAACATTTTCCGAACGCAAAGGAAAATCCTATATTTACAGTAGTGTTTATGATCGTTCATGAAATATCAAAATGTCTGGAAAAACAGTAAACGCTTATAACTCAAGAACTAAGAGGGATATTCCAAATCTAAAAGCACCACATTATAACAGAGTTTCTCCTCTACTAGCTCATACTGGGGCGCACTTCTATTGCTTGAGTGGTATATCTGTATAATACAAAGAGTTGCGGATTTCGAACCCATGATTGCCTGAAAATAACGTATGAAGAAAACTTGAAGCTGCTTAGAAAATCGGAATTTTTATTGAAAAAAAGTTAATCTCTTCAATAGGGTGAAGTAAAATAATGTTTTTGACTCTTGAAAAAGGGGTTCTAAAAATCTGTCTCTACTTCTAATACAATATTTTTAATGTTTTTACGTAGCTGCTATTTTAGCTGGGCTGGCTAACTCTTATTTTTATTAGCAAGGAGCAAAATTGCAAAATCCTTGAATTTAATTGTTATGGCCTTATGTTGTACACCATTTTGTAGTGCTATAAAAAAACCAAGAAAACCTATATACATTTTCCCAAGTGTTTCTTATTTCACTTGTCAATATAAGCGTTTAAGTTCCCATTAAATTTTACTGTTATGTTATTGAAAAGTTTACATGTAATGCAATTTTAAAACCAAAATTCATTAATTTTGCTCCTTGTAAGAAAAAATAGGGAGTAACCGGCGCAAGTTAGATCGCAATTACATAAAAAAAGAAAAGTGTGGTTTTACAAGTAGGCGCATCTTTTTAGAATCACTTTTTAAAAATAAAAAATATTTTTTCACTCTACCCTACTTTTTAAGTGCAAAATTTTCAAAATTCATTAGCTATGTAAACATCCCTATTGTTTGAAAAAGTCCGAAAACGGTTCATTTTTTTAAAAGGATATAGCATTTTCAGTTTAATTATTTGTTGTATCGTTGGGAAAAATCCAATTTCAATCATTTTCTTAAAAAATAAGCCGTATTGTCAACTAAATACGCGAATTTACTCAATTTACAAGCGTAGAGTGCGCGATCAACACAAAATTTAATCTAGTAATCAAACATTAGCTTGGCAAATGAATCGAAATTTTAAAGTATTGCGTTACAATTCAATTATTTAATAATTTCACAATCTCCACAGCACAGATTAATTCTGGGAATTAAGGTTGGCACATATTTGACAAGTGTTTCTTATGAGAATGATTTAGGTATATGGACTTCAAACACCCTTTTATAGGAAAATTATAGTGAACATCGTGCAAAAACGGTAGGTTATCTGAATAGAGATTAAGAAATATCTTGAAAAATTCGAAATATATGGACATTTAGCATCATAGGAAGATATAGGGAAATTGCTAAGCCTACAAATTATTTTTTCAAATATTCAAATTGAAATTTTGTTTTGTTACAGCCACATTATTAAAAAATCATTCAAACTGAAACATATCAAAACTAAAACGTGTTTTTTATTTAAACTAACGCGATACTTTTCGTCACGATAATCAATATATATAGTTTGAAGAAATCCCGAAAAACGTAATAAAATCACAATTTTTACTTAACGTCTTTATTTTTAAATATTAATTGAGGAAGGAATTGAGAGATGAGCGCGGACGACTAGGGCTGGGATTGGAAAGAAACATTGGAAAAATAGGCTTGCATTTAAAAAAAATACAGTGGATGATATATTATTTATAAACAATGCGTTAAAAAATAAAATTGCATTTTGAAATTTTACATTAGAATCATACTTTGCAAAAGCGCAATTTAACTTTTCATTTTCAGTGTGTAGATACTAGAAGTTTCTAATACATCCAACTTTGGTTTAGCAAACTGGAAAAATAAAGAGTTATATTAGGCCATGATCATAAAATGGGTCTGGTTTGAATTAATTTAAATAGAAAGGGTCTTAAGTGTCGTTAGTTGGGCTGGTCGGGTTTGATATTAATTTTAGGCCCATGCCTATCTCTGACATAGCTTCATCATCCAAGCTTTCATTGGATTTTAATTATTCTGTAAATTTTAATTGAAATTTAAAAATTTTTTTAGCAGCTTCAATATTACTTTATGCCTAATTAAGCAGAAGTGACGACGTTTATGTTTAATTGCCTCTTCTAACATTTTAACAAGCGGCATAATTAGTAAATCCAATTTCGATTATTCACTTGCGAGCGCATTTTCCACATTGATGCTGTCGGATTACAGCTAATGGCCATGCCTATGCAAATTGAAAGCGAACAGTTGTGGGGTTGAATTGCAACAATCGATATCATAGGCGCATATTACAAAAAAATTGCATAATTTACTAAAGAAAAACCTAAAAATATAAGTCGTTGATCACTATATCTATGGACACATCAATATTCTGCAATACAACTGAAAATAAGCTTGAGCGTCAATCAGAATACTTGAACACTTGATAAAAAATCCTGCGAGCTGGCAGTAGTTAGGAGTTACTATGATGTAAGCAGAGGTCGTAAAACAAAATTCGGCATTTGGTAAGACACCATTTACATTAGATGAAGTAGAAAACTTGTGTTCCTCAATGACTTTTTCAATTAAAGTTTTTGTGCTCTTTTCAATTTGTCTTATTATTTTGTGAAATAAAAATCA
The DNA here is from genome assembly GCA_900660155.1 of Hofstenia miamia. Classification (NCBI taxonomy): domain Eukaryota; kingdom Metazoa; phylum Xenacoelomorpha; order Acoela; family Hofsteniidae; genus Hofstenia; species Hofstenia miamia. The sequence goes on along the minus strand of CABFPE010000650.1, from coordinate 122,704 downwards.
ACCAAGATTTTAAATAATTTTTTTTCAGAAAAATTCGAATTTTCAACTACTCTCAAACTTAGAAAACGTTAGTGGTAAGAAATTCCTCTTATCTTCCTTTTCGATATGTAGTGGTGGCTGAAACCCGGTCGGACAAGTGTTTCTTTCTGTGAAATTGTCGAACTTATTTTCATCGAGACTTAACTTTGGCATTTGATACCACTGACATAATTCTGGCCCAGAGCAGAATTTGAAAAATCTACATTTATATTATACAGATGCTTTTGCTCGAAGGTCTTGACTTATAATTTGCTAATCAAAACGGTTCGGTCAGTGACTACCACAATAATTTTAGCCCTCAATACAAGTATAAAATAGAAATTTGAAATACAACTAACTAAATGACAAATCATGGCCCATATTTATGAAAAGTAACTAGTTAGTATTTACTTGGTTTCTGTTAGTCATTCCCTAGAAGTACTAGATAGTAAGCATTTCATATTCACAAAAACTAACACTGCATTGTCTAATTTTGCAGTCGTATTCACGCTAAGTAAGAAGTATTTACTTGAAAATCAAGTAAATACTATCTAGTAACTACTTCAAAAATTAAGGCTAATATTTTTCAGCTGGGTCTATAATATATTATTAATAAAATGCACAAATCTTAAACAAAATACATCAAATATAAAAAGTAAACCAACATATATAGATTTATTGAGATAGCATATAATGATCAGTTTGTGTCAGAGCTAGAAGAGGTATAGTCAAGACCGTGGTCCGTTCCCCTCCAGTCCGGTCTAGTTCGTTTCAGTCAGATCCGGCAATCAAATTTCGTGGTACTGCAAATCCGAGATGTTCCCAATAATTCATTCAAAGTAATTATCATTCTTTTTTTATTTCAACACAATAGATTTCCAAATTTCAATATATAATACACTACATGTACACATGTTAGCTCGAAATATGTACAACAAATAATTTATAATAAAAAACACAGAAATCTTTCGACATATAAAATAGTTATCAAAGCCAAGGCATTCACTGCTGTTTTCCTAAACTAATTTATATTAACATTTTCCTCAAAAAAACTTTTATTTTATCAGATAATGAATACTTTGGTCACTCTAGCAGTAGCTTATAACCTGCCTAATAATGAATCAATTTGGTTTATTCACATGAAATTCCAGAATTCTTTCTTCTATAAAGAAACAGTCTATATTTAAAGAAGTAAGTACGCTATTGAGCCATTTTATAGGGTGGCGTAAAATTTTGGCCTCTGTGGTAAATGTAAATTCATGATTAATTTGAACAGCCGATTGGCATTTTTACCCAGTAAAAGTGTCTAATAAAAAATATTTCCCCAAAAACGTCTTTTTTGTCTGGGAAACCTATTTCGATAACGTTTTATTAAAATTTCTGACATCTATGCATCTAAAAAGCAGTGATATGTCGCAATTGATATTGTTAATGTGAACTCATTAGTAGCATATTAATGTTAATGACTTTTTCTTGAAAATCACATTTCGCTGAATAGTAATAATTGACTAAAGTAGATACAACAAATAGTTATATGTAATAATATTCAAGGTTCTAAGCAAATCGGAAACTCATATAGTTAGAGTTCTTGGCATTTTTGGTAGCTTAACTCCTTATTTGAAGCACGAAATATTGAAAACATCAAAAATTTTGAAATCAAAACTACATTATTTATTGGGGGTGTGCTCTGAGAAGGAAAGTGGAAGAAAAATTTATTCGGTCCAGGAAAATGTAGGCTATTTTCAGCTCTGGTTTGTGAACTGGCATCTGTTGCCAGTTTGTCCAGTACAGTTAGTATGATAAAATGTCTAGTAGTTAGAATGGCGCTCTCGTGCCCTTAAAGCCACAGTGTCTGAAGACCTTAATGGATAAATAAGTTTAGTTATTGAAAAATTAAGAGTCTTATATACCGATTAGTGATGTGTGAGTGCAAGTACTACCCGCGGGTACCCAATTTTACCGCCCATACCCGCAGGTACGGGCGAATTCGCATATTATCGGGTACGGCGGATAAGGCTACATAATGCGTATTGTAGCCCAAATAATCCAGGCACTTCGTGATGTTCTCTAAAAATTTTTAAACCCTCATAACTCACTAAATAATAGTTATCTAAAATCTTAAAACACCACTGGATATGAAATCGTCTCCTCTTTCATTTTCATCCTTAAATTGCGTCCGATCACGGAAATGTCAATGAACAGAAAACAAAATAGTTGAAGCTAGTAGTTGCAGCCATTGACATTTTTTATCTCAACGCTAAGCATTTAAAAGTTTTTACAAAAATCGAAATTCCAATAGCTACTTTTATGTACAAGGAAAACGGAATAATCTTTATTACAAACTTTCTCCATAACAGGAAAGCACCCATAAATGTGTTAATATCAGAGTATTTCCAAATTTTATAATAGGTCTGGAGAAACTTGTTTGAAAATGCAGACAAAACTGACTGTGTTCATATGGATGTCATGAGCATTTTGGAACTAAATATGATTTTTTCATTAACAATTTATAAATAAAATATTGAAAGCCGCAAGGGGTGGGTCTAGGGGAGGACGGCCTTCCTTTTTCAAAAACTATTTAAACACTACATGAAAATTGCGATTTTTTATGAGAATAATTTTTAGTGGTTTTTCATAAGATAGAAACCATTTTTTTCAAAATTTTCTGAAGAAAAAGCGCCTTAAGAACTAGCTTTGATATCTACAAATATGTACTTCAAAGTTTTTGGAAAAGCCTTATAAATTATTGCACTTTTTGCAAGATGTCATTAGATTTTGGACAACTTGCAACTAATTAGTCTTTTATAACAATTTTAGGAAAGAAAGACATTAACATGTAACATTAATATGAATTGTGTTCGAAGTGTTGTTGAAAGTACGGGTAAAAATTTTCGGGCACAGGTAGCAAAGTAATTTTCATCAGGCAGTTGTGGCTTTAAAAAACCCTTATATCACTAATGCCTATTCTCCCAGAATGGTCTAAAGCTATCGGATTTCAGTTAAATGCATAATTTCACCGGTGTCCGCGTAAGTGACAATTTTGCAGAACAATGAGTTGCTAAAAATTTGTTGCATTAAGTTAGAAAGCATCATTGAATGCGCAACTTTGATGGAATCCCAAAAACTGTCAGCCGCACATTGGAGAGTTTATCTTGTGTGCAAAGTGTTTAATCTATGATTGGACCCTACAGAAAGACGTGGACATTCGCATATTAGAATGCAGGAGCAACTTCATTGTGATTTGGATAAGCCTTTTAGAAGTTTTTCATTTTCATTTAAGAATTCTTAGAAAAATTGAATTTTGTGAAAAATATGTTTTGTATAGTACTGAAGAACGAAGATTTGTGCAGTTTATAAAAAAATTAATTATTTAAAATAAACAAATTTTAATGTGACATAAGGCAAGCAAAGCAGAAGGTTTGATAATCTGTAGAAAATATATACTACTTTTGAATTGCAATAGCCACTTATTATTTGGAAGATTAATGATTAGGGAAATCAGTAATGGATTAATAATAGACAAAAAATGAATCCATTTATTGGGCACTTGCCTTGTAAGAATAAAAGTACTTGAATTCAAAAAAAAAATCATAAACAGCCAATATTCAACTTTGTGAGCAGTAAGGAGCCCGTACACGTAATTAATTAGAATAATGCATCAAACAAACTTAGTTTCATAAATTTTTAAGACCTTATGTTGACCTAAAGATTGACATGGGCTGGGCACAACTTTCAAAAAGCCTGGATTAACTATTACTTAAGAGTGCAAGCAAATCAACCCCATGCAGTGAATGCAATGGAAATAAGCAATGCGTTTGAAAATGAAATTTGCATTCTTAAATTTTAAAATTTTATTGGCGGTTTCGTGAAATTTTTGGTTTATTCAATATTTATATAATAGCAACTAAAAATAAACAAAAATTTATATTAGTGTTGAATCAGTCGGGATTTTTAGATCAGGTTTATCAGAATTAATCAGGTCAGGTTTGAGTGTCGGAACTAAGGCTGAAGTCAAAACAGGATCAGAATCATATTGTTTAATTAATTTGATATTTTATAATTATTGGATGAAAACGTCTAGTTAACTCAGTATGGCTTCTTCCCTGTGCTTTCCTTCATCTCAGATGTGCTATGTGTCACAGGCTGGCATAAAACAACGAATATGATAGACTGGGATAATGGTAAAAAAATTATTTATTTAGAACAAATGTTTTTCTTATGCAATGTTAATAGTTATAACTGATGTTTGCATTGAAATACAGTGTAAGCGGAAAGGAAATATAGTTCGAAAAGAGGATGTTAATTTTATATAATACATTCCTCTATGGACATAGTGGTTAAACAGGTTTAAATCAGGTTGGGTTTGATACTGAAACAGGTCAAGTCTAGTCAGGTCTGAAGTGCAGGTGAAGTCATCCCTCATTTATAAATAAACTCTGAACAACTAATCGGCAAGCCTTCCAACAGCACTGCAGTTAACAGCAACCAAGTGCTGTTTAAAACAGCAAATAAAATTCACGCATATTGACCTTTCAATCCCCTCAAAGCCCATCAATCACATTTCCGGAAAATATCTTTATCTCACGAGTAACCCATTCTCTAAAATCTAATAAGTTATTCAAAAGAAATTATAATATATTTTTGTAAATTAAATATAAATGAAATGCACTAATAAGATAGGATGATATCAAGTTAATAAATGTGCTGATGGAGTTTGTATATGATTAACAAAAGGATAATATAACACGTCGCTGACTTATAAATTATCCACAACGCTTACTCAGTGATTAAAATGAGCTCAGACGATGTTATTTAGGAATCCGTGGTTCAGCCGCCGTTGTTTTATAATAGTTACAAAATAAATTTTGGTAGATTATACATGATAGGGGAAGCGAACTTCAAACAATGTTATGCTAACCCTATTTCTACTGTCTTTACGTTAAAGTCAACATTTTTAAACAATTTATAAGAAATATTGAAGCCTTTTATATGGGCACATCTATGTCTTTGTGCCTGCTCATGTAATGAAGATTTTTGCTCGAAATCATTCTTGTGAATAAGGGCGCACATATATCAGATTTTTGTAATTTTTTAGGAAACATTACTGATTTAAAAAAACTACTAATAGAATTGAGGTTATCACAGTGAGTCAGAAATAAAAATTATTCAAAAATTTGACCATATTAAAACTATGCATTTTCTGAACGGAAAAAGCACGAGGAATTCGAATCTGAGTTCAGGAAAATCGTAAAACTCGGTCCTTTTTAGGAATTATGGGAAAATTCAAAAGTTGCGTATAACCTTTCTCGGGATTTCGAAAACCAGGCCTATATTGACATTGATTGAAAGTATTATCGGACCTCATTTTGTAAATAGTATCACAACATGTAATAGCAAACGTATTGCTTCATGAGATTTTATGCTAGCAAGTTTGCATAGCATTTGGTACAAGTTGAATAACTTTACAATAATGATTATCTTGAAATTTGGGAATTCACCAGCTTAGATCATTTTTAGAGCAGAAAATGTAATCTTTAAAAAACTATTACTTCTCTAACTAAAATTGAGTTTGATGAAATTTCGTCAAATTTTATAGCAATGGCCCCCTGCTGTGCACATATTTCTAACGCTTCCAAAAGCTAAGAAAAAATCAAATTAACTTGTCAGAGATTTACCAATTTTCCGTATCTAGATAAGCATTTAAAGTTGCCTCTGAATTTCACTAATTTGTTATTGAATTTGTTTACCTCTAGAGCGATTTTAATAATGACGCAAGTGGGAAGTCAGTTCAGATAATTAATAGCGTAATCTAACAAAGTTTTTTAAATTGATGTGATAAAGTTTTCTTGGAAATTTCGGACATTTAAGTGTTCGAATTTTACGAATCAAAAGGTACAATAAGGAATATTTTGTTTGAAATGCTGTATTTTCACCCGTACGCCTTTGGGGGCCTACTGTATAATGTTTTATAAAACGACACTGACAAAGTGACGAATTTATTGTATAATTAAAAGTAGAAATGCATGTGCATCGGTAGTTAATATTGCAATAAATTGAACACAGATCAATATATCACTTAGTTAAATATCAAATAAATTAGCATAATCATTATTTTAAAATATAATAGAGGTAATTTAGTATATGAAATATTGACTGATAAAAGAATTTAATAAATATTCATCTATTGTAGGCCTGTTTACATCCTAAAATAAAGATATAAAACAATATTACCAAATTAAAAATGTTTCTGATAAAATCTAAGATTGAATATAAATATTTGGATTCTAATTTTCAATCTTAATAATAATATCTTAATTACCCAAATAGATTTTGTGATATTACTAATATGGAGATGCCTGATAATAACATCACTATATATAATATCCAAGATTTTGAAATTTTTTTAATTGCTTGAAAGGACAGAATTTGATATTTTTTGAGATCATATTCGAATTGCTTGTGCTTTTCCGGTGCTATAGTTTTAGTATGGTCTATTGTTTTGACTAAATTTTAGTTCTGACCCACCGTGGTATAGACATTGGGCAGTAATCAGTAAATCACAATTGTATTCCGATAATAATCATAAAATTAAAAAAATTACAACTTTGTATAAGATGAAATTGGTCTATCTACATAGTAATAAGTTGAAAAAGATATATATATATATATATATATATATATATAGAAACGAAAAGTACAATACAAAATGGAAAGAACAGGTCAAAAGAGTTGAAATTCCATAATGCATTCCCATAATAGGAAGTAGAACACCCGCGGCTCAACTATGTTGTTGATACTTCGGACACAGTAATTTAATACAAACAGTTTAATATACCATATTCATTACTAAAGCAATTATCCTTAAAAGCTCAATTTCTTCAAAAAGTTGTGTTAATTCGTATTGTAACATGAAATTGTTTTGTTTCATTTATCAACGAATATAACAGTTCGCATACATTAGGGTCCCCTACTGTGGAAAACAATATACCAATTTCTTATCTGTGGCGAAGTTATATTAAATACAGTTTGAAAATTTTTAATTACAGAAAGTTGTGCATTTAATTAACCTGAAAAAAGAAAACACTTTGTCAATACCCACAATATGTGTATTACTAATTGGTTTCTAGTTACATTAGCAATAAAGAACTAAGGAATTATTAATCAAAGACTTCAGAAAGTTTTTTCTTTATAAAAATAAAAAATGCTGGTTTTATTGACGCCTAATTTTGAAACGTCTGATTTCTAAATAGTGAAATCAATCTCTAGACTTAATGGCAACGAAGAAAATTTATGAGATTATCAATAAGTTACCAACGGCAGTTGTGCGTTGAGGAAGTTGATTAAATTTTCACAACATCAAATCGACAAAATTACTGGTGAGAAAACCAAATTAAAAGTAGAAAGTTTATACAAAAACCTCCGATCCAGTTTAGTAGAATTATCAAATGTTTTGTAATAAAGGCAGAAAATTATATTAATGCAAGCACTGTAATAGAAGGCGACAAAATGCTTGCCGTTAAATGTCCAACATTGTGTGAAAGAGCAGATTCATTTATACGAAAAAAACTTTAGAATTATTTATATACAATTTTTATATTGAATTCTTTTATTATTCATGTGTTTATTAATTAGAGCATACATTTTTTATGTATGATGCTCACAAATTCATAACGCTTTTCTGATATTTTTTCAAATATTTCGCGGTATTCTTCGACAATGAAAATGCCACAAATGACAAATACATATGCCACTCATGCCCAAAAGGAAACCCAGCATCAGAAACACAAATTAAGGTTGTGCAACAATCTCGATTAAACAACTAATCTGATTGTGAATAAGTTCATTTAACAAACCTATTCAGAAAATAAATTTGATTCACGCAACAGCCCTATTCTACTAGGCTTATTTGGCTTCCTCATGCTTGGAGGAAACTCCCCCAGATCCCAGACCGAGGAAGGCGAACCAAAATTTACCAACGAGTTTGATTTAAAGTGGATCATCTAAATTTTCTGATTTGTTCAACCATTGTTAGTAGGTTGGTACTATCGTGGCTTTTAATGGCGTTGCATTTTAATTTTTTTTCTGAGAGTGTGAGTAAAATCTGGTATAACGCTTGCTTAGCTCTTGTTCGCTGCACATGAAGCACCAAATAGATTTACGTTAACTGCAGAGAGCCACTTGTTCACTACCCAAATATACATATTGCTACTATATGGTTTGTGCAAACTAGCCCATTTTCATGTCCATGTCTCATAGTATAAGAGGGAACTAGCTGTAATTTAGTATAGTGCATTTTCCAGTCACATGATTCACGTTTAATGAAATATAAGTGATTTTGATTTGAATTTCCTTGTTATGGAGTAAGAAGAACCAACTGGGACATAAAAAACTTGCAACTGCTGCCAAACAGCAAATGGTATTCATGAAAGATAGCGCACTGCAACACACAACATAATCAATCAGGATATTTTTTTCAAAAAACAATGAGATGAAACCAATTGAAAATGTGTGAAAACTAATAAATGAAACAAGCAAGAATAGAAATCCAAGTAATGTCGAATTGTGAAATTATTTGAAAGAGGAATGGGGAAAACTCTCAGTTGACGAGGACAAAACCCTTGTAGCAGCTGCCATTGATAGTAATTTCCTACAGACGCATTACTCAAAAATGTGTAGTATTGTGTTCCATTATACATAATTTATCAATTTACCGTTCTGATGAACATTGTAGGGGTTTTTATGCCCTAAAGGGCGTGCAATGAAGGATCTTCTAATATCGTTTTGATCATTTCGCTCGCTACTGTATAAAGACCCTAGAAATATTTTTAATTTGCAAAATTTTTTCAATGGCGATGTTTAAAAAGCCGTCAGTCAAAATAGTAAACAAATATCTCCACCAGTACTTTATATTTCAAGTTGGACAAATCAGTGGCTCAAGCGTAGAATGAAATTTTCATTTAAGGAAACCTTAATCACTGATAAAAGAAATCTTAATAAATGAAAATATTGTGCATTACATTATAAGAATTTATAATAAGTCTGTTCGCTGTATACATTCAATATTAAAAATAGTTTGAGATCCATTCATGTAATATGATAGGATATAAATTCTAATTGTATCTTTAAAATTACTTTTGAAATTTTAAAAATGTCAAGCCTTATTATCATCATTGATTAAAAGCAGAAAAAAATTCTAGACAAACGTTTTTTATCCACACTCGGTCTCATATTTTACCCATATTATGCACAATGTTGTAATATATGTAAAATGGATTCTTGATAAGAAACTGGAATACAATCGTTAGAGATTAGCGAAAGCAAAAACGCATTGGACTATTAAAAATGGAACTAAATATAAGTGCTATTCACTTTTCTTGGAGCAAATGCCAATATTAACAAAGCATTCGAAAATAATTTAATAATAGATTGTGGTGGAGTATATGGAGTGGAACTTCAAACACTTAAACTATGACGCAAGGCATAATATTCCAGGAACTAGAAATAAAACGAAGTCATCAAAGCTTAACTACATATTTACGAGAGTTAATAAGCTGCACCTGTAAAATAACTAGCATTTAACAGCACTTAATTTTAAAAATAAATTACTAAAAACTGAATTAGAAATGAAAGTTGAACATTACATTCACAGCTTTATTGGGAATGCATTAATTTTTAAAACAGATTTCAAAGAAAGGGTAATTCTCGCATCATAAATGTTAATGAAAAAACATTAATACGAAATCGTGAGAACAGACTTTCCACGTGCACTAGATTGAAATAGAAATTCAAATATAAAAAACATCGCTAAACAAATAAATAATATAACTGAAAAGTAGTTGAGAAAAAGTTGGAAACGTCAGAGGTTTAAAACCACTTGCTACACATTTTTAAAACAACAGAAATAATAATCATATTGGATGCATAAAATTTCCATATTTATACAGGTGCTAAATACAAATGCAACACAATAGTGACGAGTCACTCAATATTTCTGAAATATTTGTCCCGTCCGAAATCAGGCGTTCCGAATCTTGAACTGTCAATAGAACGACTACAAATTAATATTGCATTGACTACTAATAAGGTTGGCAATAATTTATAGTAAATGCAGGTCATGTTCGGTATACTTTAGCTCTTAATTGCACGTGATATTACTTTAGACATTATTATAGATAATATAGCTCATGTGATTGATTTCAGGACATCAATCTAATTTAAATACGTTTTGAACGTTCGGGAACATTGCTGAAAATGACAACCATGTTTGTCGATGCATGTCGTAATAAAAATCTACTTAAAAATATATATATATATATATATATATATATATAC
>CABFPE010000650.1:76863-92003 GCA_900660155.1 Hofstenia miamia | reverse complement strand
CTTTTTCCCTTTTTAGTCCTGCCTTCTTTAACCACTTGTTGCTTTCTTCTCTGGCACATTTTTCTGTGTTCCTCATGTATTCTCCATGCATTGTCTTCTGCCTCTACCTTGTTTCTCTCTCTAATTCCATCCTACTCTTGTATACCTTCTTTCCGTCACTCTCAGTTCTTATCTTCCTTAACTCCTTAGTGACCTCCAGTACGGACCCCTTAGGTTGCTCTTCTACATATTCCTTTAGCCCTAGTGCTTCTGCTTCTACAGTTTCCTCTACACTTAGCAGTTCTTTCCCTCCCTTATGCCTTGCGATGTACAACCTATCAACATCTCCATTTTTCTGCACGCTTTATTTATTTTTTGGAAATCACGCCAGTTGGTAAATTCTCATTTCTAAAGAAAAATCCTACAATTGCTGAATTTAATAGAATCCTCGTCAATCTATCTGCAAAGAAGTTCAACGTTATCCCGGTCTTTAACAAATGTCTCCTATCATATCGAACTGTCATCCTCAGCCTCTTACCTAATGATGGCATCCATCTTTCTCCTCAATGAATCAGGCTTATAACGCAAATCTTAAAAGATTTCTTTCACTCCTCATTTCGAATTCCTCACACGTCCTACGCAAAAGTCACATCCTCATCAACACGTCGATTTCTTCTTCCGACTGCACATACCTTCCAAAAATAGACATGGCGCTCATCAGGTACATTTATTGTTACCTTTTCTTTTTAAATTTGTTTGTAATTTTACTTAAACAGCAACTAGAAATTACAACATCTGTATCCCTAAAACTCAGGTACAATAATCGAAATATAATAACAAAACATCCATCAAATTATGGTGCACTAAAAATATATAAATTAATAATCTGTCAGCTAACTGTGATCATCAAATTAACAATTTTACTCTCAGGCGATGTAGAAACTAATCCGGGTCCAGTATATACTGATAATCAAGTAGAAAATAGTATTGCTAACCACAAAAACAATTTCAAATTTGTTTAAATAAATGCTAGAAGTCTTTGTGCAAATCGCCCTGAATTTTTAAATATCTTTAGCAAAATTGGTAATAATGCAATTTACTTAGTTACCGAAACCTGGCTAAAAGACTACGACAATATAAATGAGTTATATAATCCAAACCCTTGTTTGTTTGAAATTCGTTACAAAAATAGATTAGAAAGGGTGGTGGCCTATAAATAATTATTCCAAAATCAATGAAATCGAAACGCAGAAGTGATCTCGAATTAAAACATGAAATTTTGTAGTCAGTTTGGATTGAACTCAATTCTGAAATTAATTATTCGGAAACTGAACTACTAAATGTTTGCTGCAATCCAAATAAAAACTAAGTTTCCCACTTTTACGATTATAAGTCTACAGAAATTGAAAATGCAATTCTGGAAAAGAAATACATAAGTATTTTAGGTGATTTCAATGCTAACAACTTAAATCTTAACAATCACACAAATTGGATAGCATTTGTGACATTTTGATATTAAAATAATTAATAAGTCCACTCCAACTCGACATTCAAATTTGATAGATTATTTTATTTCAGATAACCCAATCACTCATTTAAATTTCATTTTCGAATCATTTAGTGATCACAATCTTTGTGTGTACGTCCGTAACTCCAAACCTGATGTTAAAACAAAAAAATTAATTTTTTCCAGAGCTTTTAATAACTTTGATGAAAAAACTTTTATCAAACTCTTAAAGAACATTTCCTTTAATTTTGTTTATACATTTTCGAAAGGCAACCACATGTTGAGATTCATTTTCCGGGAAATTGGCTCCAATCAAGCGCAAAGTAATTAATAGAAATTCGAAATCTGCCTTTGATCAACCGCGTGACACAGATGTAATCAGGCGGCAAGTAATTAATAAAAACTACTTGTTTGAACTTGCAAAATCCCACCCAAGCATGACTAATTTGACTAATTATGAACACGCAAAGCAATTGATCAAAAGACACCGCAAAAACAACTATGATGCTAAAATAAAGAATTATTTTGAGCAAATGAATAAATCAAATAGAAAATGGAATTTTGTGAGCCAAACGATTGGAAAAAATAAAAGTTCATCGACTAACATTAANATTAATAAAAACTACTTGTTTGAACTTGCAAAATCCCACCCAAGCATGACTAATTTGACTAATTATGAACACGCAAAGCAATTGATCAAAAGACACCGCAAAAACAACTATGATGCTAAAATAAAGAATTATTTTGAGCAAATGAATAAATCAAATAGAAAATGGAATTTTGTGAGCCAAACGATTGGAAAAAATAAAAGTTCATCGACTAACATTAAGGAAATACGTTTTCAAAATAAGCTTTATGGAAATAAGAAACAAATAGCAAACATTTTAAATTAAACTTTTGCAAAAATGGGAAATTTTCATTTTAATTCTCATGATACATATCAAAAACGTGTATGTCAACTGAAACAAAACCCTAAATTTAATTTNTACATGGGAGGAATCCACCTCAACCACAGGTAAAGTTGCTGCTGCGCAGTTTTCACAACTCCAAGCTAATGCTCCAACAATACTTTCACTTCCATTTAGTATATTAAAAACCGCCTTATTTAACTTTGTACATGCTAAATGAAATAAATGCTTACAAATTGATCATTTGATTTTCTCAGAGTCAACTTTTCTTTGGCATAATGCACAAATAACAGAAAATTTATCATTTGTACATTGCGAACACATTGTATTCGAGCTTAAATTAGTCAAAGTCGACTGCTTTTTGCCACAAGATATGCAGTAAGGCATACTTTGCTGAATTGAAAAATACAGAGAACGGGTTCTTATTGAGATAAATAAGAAATCTTACCAGATTACTATACAATAGAGGGAATGTCGAAAAGAGGGGTATGATCCACACTAGTAAGAGGATGTGCCAACAATTAAAACCTGAGTTAAAACGAGAAATTTTCTCTAACTTTGAAATTGTTTAAACGTAAACTAACGGAACAAGTATAAACCAACTGTCCGCAACAAAAACACATGATGTCATCATTTTTGCAAGTTCTGGTGCTTAGGTGCAAATTTCAACACCCAAAGAAATAATTTAACATAGAATGCTTCAAACTTAGCATCAACATGCCATTATTGCACTCATAAGAAAAAGTTAGAATAGGATTAATGTACTAGTATGAGATCACAACATTTTTCTAATATGAATAGTGGTTTTGGATTGAATTTCTCTGCCATAATGCATGGGCAATTAAATGTCAAGGGACATAACTTCAAGCTCCAAAAACTTAATATTTCTTAGAAATATCAAATTTTGCTTTTAAAGTTTATAAAGTCATAGTATGCCTGTGAAGCATTCCCAATGCAATATTGTAATGGCTTTGGACTGTAATGAATTTTGTGTAATGGCTTCTGTGCCCTGTAGAACCTCATGTGCTCAAGGTGTTCTGCTATTTTCATAGACAGCAAGTGAAGGAACACTGATTTACCAATATGTTTGCAATGTGATTCCTAACATTGGGATTGTTGTGGCTCAGTTCTAGACATTCTTTGCCTATGCTGCTCAAAACTCTCTATTTGGATTCATCCATTTCTTCTGTGGTAACATGTTGTTTCACAAAGATGGTCACTATGGAAGAGGAAAAAGCAGAGTGATAACCCTATCAGTTGTTGATGTATCTCCATCAGTAGTTGATTCTGTACTGCTCAACAACTTTGGTTTAAAACTAGAGTTTATTGTGTTTATTTAACTTTGCTTATACTAATTATTCTGTAAATAGATTTATGATTGCATGTGCTTAATGAAAGAAATAATTTGTAAATTAGATAATACTTTTGTTGCTGCCTATCTCAAAGAAGTGTGATTATCAAAGCCTTAAATTAAGTGGATTTACTTGCTAAATATTATTTGTTAATAACTCAATTGATATTGGAATCAGTTGTTATATACTAAATATGTAATAATTCAATTGATTACATCTCTGATGCCCAATCTGTTCAAAGGAGGACAAATTCAAACTAAAATATATAGCACAATTGTTGTTTTGTCAAATTATAATTGAAATATAATTGTAAAATTAATATTGAAATTGTAATAAAATAATGAATGAAAAAATGTTTAATGTCTTTATGCCATATGCCCTCTCCCTCATCAGTGATAAGGTGAATGGTTTTAGTGCAGTTGGGACTCTTGTGTGCTTTTGGTCCACACTTTTTGGAGTAAACTTTGTTTAGTTTGTTTACTTTTGGCTTGTTTTCAGTGGGTTGTTGTTCCTGTTTTATTTTGGAATCACTTATTGTCAATTGGTTTTCAGAAAGACATTTGGATGAATTACTTTGAAACTTAATTTGGTTGGATGTTTTAGTGCAATTATTGATTTGCAGCTTGGCTTCTACAGCCTTCTTACTAAATGTAGAAAACTTGTTTTCTGGGTTGCATTTTTGTTTAAATTGGCTAGAGATGAATAGTGGCATGCTATAGGTGATACATGTGAAAAGATCATGTGATGAGTATTCTGATTATGTTCTCTATCTATACAGTTGCTCAATTTGAAGAATATACTCTTCAATATCATCATTAGCTTTGTATGTTGTGTTATTTAAAATAATCTTATATTGGTTATATGCTGTGGGAGCATGGAAGTAATCATGCAAATTCTGTATAAATAGCTGGTAGTCTGATTTAATCATTGTATCAAGTGTTAAATAAAAATTTATGCTTTTCCTGTGAGAGAACTAGGAAACTGTGCAAGTGTCTAGTCTTGAACTACTTGTTGTACAGTCATGGCCACTGGATTAGCATCACTTCAGTATTAATATAATAAATTGTATACAAAACATCTTTATTCTTGCCCATTCTTAACATTTGATATGTGTTGCATATGCATTTAACCCATCAAATGCCATAGGTAAATACTTAAGCCTATTTCTAATTTTTCTCA
Source organism: Hofstenia miamia (assembly GCA_900660155.1). Taxonomy (NCBI): domain Eukaryota; kingdom Metazoa; phylum Xenacoelomorpha; order Acoela; family Hofsteniidae; genus Hofstenia; species Hofstenia miamia. The sequence continues at coordinate 87,078 of CABFPE010000650.1, read as the reverse complement.
TATGCAGTTCAATTTGTCCAATTTTAAAACTACATAGTGAAATTTTATTGCACAATACTTATTGAAAAAATTTGTGACCCTGTCACTTACAGGTGACATCAGCTCCTTAGTTAAGAAAATATTAAAAAAATTATTTTATTACAAGTTATGAAATGCATAAAAGCAATTTATATGTAATCCAATATTGCAATTTGAGCAATGCTCTCAGCTTCTTGCATTAAAAGTGCACATCTCACACTGATTTCCTTGTATTCTATTATGATCAATGCCATCAGCAGATATCATATTGTACTCAACAATCCACATTACCATGAACATTTATTACTTTTACTTTGTCACAAATAGCTGCCCCTCTAGTTAAAAATATTTGAACAATAGAGTGTTAAAAATTGCTTTGAATTAAAAGATCCACCCTTGGTTTGGTAATTAATCAAGGTACTTTGAACATTCATATAATTATGTGGATCTGATGATGATGAGCACTCCCATAACATATCAATCTTTTTTGGAGTTAAATAACAAGTAAGTGGCAAGATTACAATGTATAAATGAAATTCCTTATAGAAGCAGTCAATTGATGATTTTTTTGCAATGAATACACATTAGTCATATTACTGAGACTAAATTGAAGAAGAATATAAATGGCAAATCACTCATATATACAAAACTAAACTGGTATTTGTAAACAAAGCATACTCATGAAAAATATGAAGAAATTGCTGACTGCTACCAATTAGTAGAAATTTAAACTAAAATATATAGCACCATTGAAAAATGTTTAATGTCTTTATGCCACAATAATTACCTATACATTTAACTAACTTAGCACCATTGTATAATAGCTGGTAAGACTTTCTAACTTAATTAAAAATTAGCTACATGCAAATAATTATCAAATAGCAAGCTTTTAATATCAAAATTCTTACATTTAGCTTGTTAGCCTAATATTATTACCAAAGCCACTAACAAAACTGCACAGATTTTCCAAAATAATCACCTAAAATATAAACAGCACAATTTTGCTCTTTTACAAAGAAAGTTTGTAGTAAAATTAATAGAAAACTCTTTCTTTGAAGTTCTTAAGCTATCAAAAGTAGACTACTTTTGATTGGGGAAAAGCTAATTAAGATAAATTAATGTATAATTGTAATTCATTAAGAGAGCAGATCAACCAGATTTTCCTTTAATTTTTCTCACAGTTCCTGTTTTTTACCAAATGTAATGTATTCACATTGTTTGGCTCTATAGTTGCAAATGCACAAAATAGATTTGCTTACCTATAAATTTTAAGCAGAAACTAATCTGAATAATTTTTATGTCATCACTAGAACTAGTGCTACACATTTGAATTTATGTTGGGACAAAGCTAGCTTTAGATTGTCATTGACATTTCACCAAAATGATTACAGATTAGTTTCTTACAAATTAACTACTTTAAAAATGTCAAAGGACTAAGAATAATAAATGAACATAATATGAAAGAGTGTCTGTGATGACATCAGAATAATTAATGCTGCTAAAAGGTAAAACTAAGTTCAATTATAAAACAGATAACCTTAATATAATTATGGTTTCATGTGTAGATAAGAAAAACATGTGATTGCTGATAACAATTCAATATTTGTTCCTAATAACTCCATTATTGCAAAGGAATGCACTAAAATACCACACTGTATCAAGGTTTTTGAAAAACTTTAAAAATGACTGAAACCTGAAATTATTAATGCTCACAATCAAACTGCTGGAAATAATTGCAAAAACCAATATATTAGACTCACTATTAACTGTAATAAAATTGTTATAGGATGAAAAGACTTGCAATCATTGTAAAATTTGAAACACACTATTAAAATCAAAATATTGAAACTCAAATTCAAAATATAGATACTTTAACTCACAATGATTAACTTGACTTGCCTTAGAAGACCTGATTGAAATAATCTAACTAACAAAAAAGTCTGTCAATGCAAAAAAATATTTCAGGTTATTCTCATTAAATAATTCATCCTTCCATTTAACTGAAAATTTTTAATAAGTTTTCTACATTATCTTATCCATCATTTTGTTTTTTTCCAGGGGGTGACAAAAGTAGTGATGTCCCATACAAGAGCCAATTTTTTAATTTGGTAGAGATTGGAACAATGGCAATCTCATGTGATTTGTTCTTGTGTAACTGGTCCCATGTTCTGTGTGAGATAGGTAACAAGGTTGGATCATCAGTTAAGTAAATTGAAATTTGTTAGAAAGTGGATTTTACATTACAATTGAGGACTCAAGCTTCCTCAAAGAATGCTTGGTGAAAGTTTGTGGGATCTTGTACTTCTACTGATTTTTGTATGATTGATGAGAAGCCTTTCTACTGAATAGTAGTAGCACTGAGATGGAAATGATATTGAAATTACTGGTGATGTCTTGTCAGTTGGGCAATCAGCTTTTATTTTATTCCATATAGAACTGACTTCACTTAAAATGTTGATTGATTGGTATTACATGGAAGAAACATGAATGTCTGTGATGGAAAGTGGAGCCTGTTTATCAGCAATGATTTTGTCCATCAGATGTGATAGTGGACTTGTTTAATATTGTGTGTGCCAGACTCTACATCAGTGTTTGGATGGCTGCTCCAGTGGTTCACTGTTGCTGCTTGATGTTTGGTATAGGGCTCTTTTCATTTTCTGGTAAACTAAACAGAGAATTTAAATTGGTATCCCCATTTTTGGGATTGTATGTGTCAAGTATGTGCACCCTGTGGGGAGGTAATATGTGTAATAGTTTAATGACAACTTAGGAATATGTCACTGAACTATGATTTGGTTTCTCAGGGATACTATCTAGCTCAGACATGTCAAGGTATGTGTCATTATTGTTATTTATTATTTTGAATTGTTTCTTTTTATCAACAATTGTATTTTCAATATCTTTGATTGTATGTTTTAATGATTGGAAATTACATGTTTTACTATTGTCTAATATGCAGTTATTGTGATCTAGAACTTCAGTGATGGTGTGGGGGTCAGACCAATATGTGGCTAACTTTTTTGTTTGTTTGTCATCTGTTGTGTGGACTGGTGTGAAGGAATAAAATTTGTCTCCTACTTTGTGTGGTTTGCCATACAGATGTCTGTTATAATTGGGATTTTGTCAAATAATGCTTTTCTGCAGTATTAGATCTTTGATGTAATCATTTGTAGCCATTTTTTTGTATTTTTTGTATAGCATGGTTAACAGAGTAGCTGCTTCATGGCCAAATGTGGCTTTGAAGGGTGTCATGCCAGTTGTAGAGTGTACAGAGGTATTATAAAAATACTCTATATGAGATAAGAGGGTTCTCCAGTATTTTCTGCCATTGCATGTTGTGGCAATTCTTATCAATTTTATTAATGCTTTGTTTAATCATTTGACAGCACCATTACTTTGTTGGTGGTATGGTGTAGCATGCTCATGGATGATTTCTAGTTGTTGAAGAATTCCTGTGTTAATGCATTTTCAAATTGTGTGCTGTGATTGGTAACAATGGTGGAAATTGGACCAAATTGTAATATCAAATTGTTTCTTCCTTTAAATTGATATTTAGAATGGGATGGCCTTGCCAATATGTGTTGACTACCAGAATGTTGTCACATGAAGATTTCTTGTTTTTATCATCACAATGGTATTGAGGAAGTGCAGTCATAAGATCTGCATTAATATGTTGTTTCTCTTTATGTTTTATGATTGTGAAGTTGAAATTTGTTAAGTACTCAATCCATCTTGGGATGATATTAAAGCAATCATAAGATAATTTGTTAGCCAACAGAGGCCTCAATTATCAGTACATATTTTAAAATGGGACTGTCCCACAAGAAACTCTCTCAATTTTTAAGGCTTTCTATTAAAGAAAGCACTTTGACTTTAGTTGAGCCATAAGTAAGTTCTGTGGGTTTAAGTTCTTGACTGAAAAATTGTATTGGTGCTTCAAAGCCATTGATGATTTGGCTTAAAGTAGCTCCAATACCTACGGAGCTGGCATCTCAGTCAACAATAAATTCCTTGGAAAAGGCAGGTGAATTTACAGACATATTTAAACTAAAAATATAGCACCTTTGATCATATTGTCAAATTATTAATTGAAATAAGTTCATTATTCTAACATTGAAATTAATGATTCCCAATAAATTAATGAAGTAAAATGTTTATGAATGTCTTTATGCCACATTAGAATATCGCTTTGAAAAAAAACCATGTTTTTATATAGGCACAGAAATATTATTACTACAAACTTTTACCAATATATGTGTGTGCACATACTATTAACAGCATTGTATAAAATTATTCAAAAATATTTGCAAAGAAATTTGTTACTTTAAAGCAGCACCAGTTTATATAGGGTTATAAGAAACTTTTTACATGCAATTGGGTAGATTTACTTGATAGAAAAGTTCTTATTGAAATGATAATAATAACTGAAAATACAATTAACAACATTCCCAATATCAACTCAGGTAAAATGAGGGCAAAATTTGTGTTATTTATCCTAAGATGCAATAATTTTAAATGGAAAACAAATAGTAGTCAAACGTGAGAATATGAATTAGAGATATCACATTTAAATAAAGATCAATTTCATTGGTGAAAAAGGAAAAGAAGATTACATTTTCATCTATACACAATGCTACATTACACAAGGATGTCAAGGATTTGAAATGAGCAAGGTCTTAGGAAATTCTCTGAAAATGAAGTTAAATTACTAAAGTTTTTCTTTTGTAGTTTGCAATACTGATGTTGAACTTGAGGTTCTTAGTGTTCAATCTACTAAAGACCACGTTTGATGCGTAAGAATCAATGGCAGATCTCAGTTGGAACTGGTCAGTTATTTCTAGAATTGCACCTGCTGGTGAGATGTTTTGGAATCTACTGTTTGACTGGATGTTGGACCAGTCAACCAGTATGTTTTTTGTAATCTGAAAACAAATATATATATATATATATATATATATATATGCGGAAGTTTAAAACATTGAATTTGACGTTATTAAACTTAGCTAGTTGCTCAAACTGATTTTCAAGTAAATTTTCTAAATGATTAGCAACTTGAAGAGAGTTATCACAATTGCTATAAATATTTTGATGTCCTGACATTTACTTCTTTCTGAAATTTCCAGAAATTTATTGACATTTATGATCAATTAACATTTCATTATAGATCACGATTTTATCAAATTAAGATTAAAATCCTTAAGTAATTAAATGAAGCTCCTCATTCCTCTACAGTCTACAAATAAAATAGACAAATTCTCAGAGAGACATAAATAATGATTGATTTTTATTAGATATTTTGAAGCAGTTTCTACATGTATTATTAGTTTGCTTTGTCGCTTGGATTCGAAAAACTATTCCAGACTCACAATATCATATTTTCCTGATTTCTATAAACTTTCTATTTTTTAAGATCTTTCTTACTCTTAATGGTAGCATTGCAATTATTGGACTAAAATTTGCAGACGGACTGTAGGCAAAGGTAATGCGGATATGGGTTTGGAAAAATAAAAAAGTTGTGAACAAAGCAATTTTTAGAGAATACATGGACACCGGGCTGTACTATGCCATAAAATACCCCTCAACTTTGAAATATATGCTTAAGCTCATATATTTATTTAACCGGATTACGCTAGTTAACAAATGATGGATTAGACAACTAGTGCATTGAGGCTAAATAGTCTTATTAAATTATTTCTATTCGTGATAATAATTATAAAAAAGTTATACATGTTTAAAGTGATGATGCATTTCCTATAAAAATTTCGGAAGTCCGGACTAGACAGATTGCTTGTAAATTTGATCAATTGTATTAATTTAAATACAAATCTTCGCTTAAATAGCAAACAAATTGTCAATACTGAGACATAGCATAATATATTTGCTAAAGCTTTAGCCACAATTTTAGATTTCAATTAATCCGGATTAGAGACCTTGAATAGCAAAGAATCTATAGTATTAGTAAAGCATTGATTTCAAATTTAATAATTTCGTTTTATAGTATAAACTTTATTTCGTAAATACTGGCAAACAAGTGAGATATCCGGATTAAACAACGTCCTGATTAGGCAACATTTACAATAATATTTTGAAAATAGCTTTTTTGTACAAAATCAATAAAAGCTAAAAATAAATATATATAAAAAACTTCATTTTTTGTAAAAATGAACATAGAGCGTGATATCAATATATAGTGTAAGGAGAATGAGTTATTGGTAACATTCTTACAGAGATCGAGATATAAATATATAAGGTGTATAAAGAGCGATATATATATATATATATATATATATATATAGCTCCGGTCAGGAAAATGAGAAAAAAAATTTTAAATACAAAAGCCTTTCAAAACAGTACACAAGTCTTTTCACCTCAATTAAGTGCCATGCTTTGGTCCAAAATAATCTACGTGATCATGCACAATCAACAACAGCACCAGTAAACACACCATATGGAGAGAGCTACTTTAGTAAATTTCAGTAATTATGTCTCATCAAGGAGCAAGAAACGTTGTGAAATATCTTTACTCTACTCGAACCACAGACTGCAACACTTTACTCAAGATATCACGATATTGAAATCAAGTTTTGTCAAATTTACATTACAAAACCCATTGAAATCAACCCCTCATTTGAACCAAACTTTCAAGAAACCCATAACAAAGTTGTCTCAACATCAACAGTGTACAGAGCATTTTGAAAAGGCAGGGATCTGCAAAAAAGGGTCTGCGAAAAAAGTGCAACTATTAACACAAAAGCAGGAAAGGACCTGGTTTATATTTTAATTCTTTAAATTCGCGCTTCACCTGCTTAATTTCTTTCATTTTGTGATAAAAACGTATCATGTGAAACTCCTAAGCACTTAGGCAAAACTTAGTGGTCATTCAAAAAATGAATCTTTTTAGTAAAGCTGTTTATTTTTAGAGAAATGCACTTGTATCAGAGGTGAAATCTTAGCATCTTTTTATTGGCATTCTAAGTTATAATTCCAATTGATGCTTTTTAAAAGAACAAACCTCTCTCTTGTCGAAGGCATATATGAACAAGCAAATACTTAAAACAGAACTTTGAAAGGTTTCTCTTAGTTCTGAGATTATTATGGAGATCAAACAAAGTAAAAAAAATAAAATATTTATTGACGAAGTCTTGGCTTGTTACAAAATTTGGGATTAAGAGTTCAGAGTTAAGATATCAATTTATTTCCATAACAAAATTACATGTATTTTCATATGAAACAGTTTTTGGCATAAATTCTATAAACTTTTCTAGAGGTGTGTATTTTCATGACCCTTCTCATTAAATAAAAACCAATACTAAACACATGTAATAACAATTTGAATCAAATTAGTGCCGTTTGATATGTAACACTGATCTACAAAATTCCACTAAGTTTTTGCCCGTAGAACAATATATATTTTCGAATCAATTAAGATACACTGATTCTAAAAATCACCAAAAAATTTTTTAGGGAAAATTTTTTTGCTATAACTAATTTAATTTTTTTCAAGTAAGAGTGTTTAAACTAAGATTATTAAAAAATAATAAATTGATTAGTTTTAAAAACATATGAATTTAATTACATGTGCATTGCTCTTTTCAAATCTAATTTTGTTTTTGGAATATCTCTAATAATTTTTGTGATAGAGGCCAAAATGTTCCCAAAAAAGTTGATTACTTATGAAAAATTTTAATATTTTAGCTGCCCGTGAAAACCATTCATTTGATATTACGAAAATTATTTTTCTGATTTTAAATATGATTATACTTTTCTGTGAGATTAATAGTAATAGATATAGAACATTTTATTTAGATGGCGTTATTTTATAGTTAGAAATAAATTTGAAATGACAATATATGTGTTTTAGGGATGTATAAAATATTATATTTAAATTATTTATTGCCTCCTTAACATTAATAACATTAATATTGAATGTCAAAGGACATCAAGAAATATTTAAGTAATAATACCATAAGTCGCATCATGAATTTGAATAAGTTTTTCTACATTCTTTCATATTTTGTTGATTTTATTTTTCTTTTGTGTTGTGGAATAGAAGAATTCCGTATGATGTTCCATGTATAGTCTCCCATTATTTGCTCATTCCATTTCCCAGAATATCTTTTTTCCATGGTACTAATGTCTTGGTGAAAGTCCTCACCATGCTCCTCACTTACATCTCCGAGATTTGAGGAAAAGTAGCCAAGGTGAAAATGCAAAAAATGCATTTTTATGCTCATATTACAGCCCAAATTTCCAAAATTAGTATTTAAATTAGAACAATTTCTTCATAGTTTTCGTATTTTCTGTTGCCTAAGAATTATTTGACTACAACTCTGAATGATATCCGATGCTTTTTTCCCGGCCTGGTCATTACTGCTTCTAGTGCGCTGCAGTTCAACATTTGTCTTATTTGTGGACCATTGAAAATTTCAGTCTTTAGCTGGGCATCAGATAATTTTGGAAATAATGAGTAGATAAAACCAAAAGCTTCACTTTGCTTGTCGAGTGCTTTGACGAATTGTTTGGCTAGCCTTAGTTTTATGTGTAAAGGAGGCAATAAGATTTTGGATCTAAGAACTAAGGCAGGTCCTTAGACATTGTGTTTTCCTACTTTTAAATTATGCCTTTTTGGCCAGTCCTTTTTGACACACTGCATGTTATTAAATCACAATCTTTCGAAACATGAACTGTAATATTCGAATCTGAATTAAATTTCTCATTCTCATGATGAAATTGAAATTATTAGACTGTTCTCAAAATTTTTTTCTGGTAAATAATCGAAAATAGGGCAAAAGTATAAACGGAAAATCTTCATCAATGTATAAAAATGTTTAGTATATGTTTATTATCGCACAATTCAGGGACGTAGCCACAGAGGGCTCAGGAGGGGCTAAGCCTCGCCTGAGAGATTTGCGAGCCCTTTCTACCTCATTTTTAAAGAACTATGTTTTATCTCCAAGACAAGACCAGCCGACAGAGAAATATATACTACTTGACATTCAAAATAAAATTAGAAATGTTGACTAGAACAGTTCAAGTAAGTAAAGGTATTATTTACCATTTGCATAGATAGAATTATTGATAAGAACCATGAAAAGATTCATGTCGTGATAAACCGACTTATTGAATTTAGCTCAACAAAATCTATAGTACGAGAACATGGCTACAAGAAACTTTGACACATTGTATGACATTTTTGGCAAAATCCTTGCAAAAACATTTAAGTTTTTGATGGAATTGTCTCATAATTGTATTGTTGCATATTTTTGTAAATTTGTATAGTGGTTGGGGATGGCAGGTAAGCTGAAAAGATTAATTTTTAAGACAGCTAAAAATTAATCTGTGCTAAATTTGAAGCTAACCCTGATGCATATTGTCATTGCCAGGCTCATCATTTATTTGCTACTATCAGTAGTATTAGTCTGAGTACATGAGGTTCCACTTTTTTCTGATTGGTCGAGAGGTGGAGTCCAAGAGATCTCACTTTTCTCTGATTGGTCGGAGGGACCTTTGGCTTCTGCTGGGTTGTGTATATTGGCGGGGGTGTATCTCTGACGTCATTGGAATATGTTTTGTTGGCACTGTTTGCAGTCTATTGTTTAAATGTAACCAATTTATCAACACACAAAGAGATAAAGCAATTTTCAAAATTTTGCCAATTTATTTTATACATATTACATAAATAATTGTCAAAGATAATTGAAATTCTATATGCAAGAAATTTACGTTTTTGGAATTATATTTTATTGTAAATTTCTTCTGTAAAAGTCATAATTAATAAGTATTTTCAAACAAAAATATTTTGTTTATTTTTTTATTTTACATACTTGCTTTTTGTTAATGTCTGTGACTTGCTTATTTTTGTGGCTAATTTAGTTTACATACTTGTTTTTTTATTAACATACATGATATTGGAAATACCACATTAATTTAGTTTATATATTTATTTTACATACTTGTTTTATTTGGTAAAATTTAATAACAAATGTTTGAATCAGAGAGATAATAATACTCATTAAAAGCATAAGGGCTTATTTCGGTAATAAAGCAAAATAATTTTTTGGAACAAGTTTATGCAAAAACTCACAATTTCTAATATTTAATAAACGTACGTGGTAAAACCCACATACGTGTTTAAGACAAGACAAAAATGTAATTTATTCTACACTCTGCTTATAATGATCATATATATCGTATTAT
>CABFPE010000650.1:29715-54687 GCA_900660155.1 Hofstenia miamia | reverse complement strand
TTTCTAGACGGATCGGATAGGGGTAAAAAAACTGACCCGCTTCCCACCCTACTAAAATGCTGAATGGCTTAACTTTATAATTCTTCTAATAAATGGTCTGCTGCCATATCCAATATTGTTTTCATTGCAAGTGCAGTTCATTTTACAGTGGACAGAAAGGACACAAAAAACCAGATTGCCCAAAACAAATAAACGTAATTGGGGATAAAGAAGCCTACTACGACAAAGAGGATATATTACAGATGGAAGACGAAATCAATGAAGTATCACCAACCAACGAGGAGTCGGAAAACTAAGTAGAGCACCAACTCATGACAACCGTGCATCGATAATGATCCAAATGAACCTTGATATGATGAATACGATAACAATAGCCATTAACAGAGTGATGACAAAAGTGACAATCAATTTGGAGCAGCAACATCTATAATTACTGATGAATGCACTATGACACTTGGATTCAAGTGAGAAGATATAAAGAATTGTAACAAGAGATTAATTAATGTTTCAGGGGATTATATCGATACAAAAGGAATGATAAATGTTGCACAAATGAGAATTGTGAACACAATGTTCAAACAACCTCTAGTAGTAGTGGATACACATAACAATTCACTGCCATATGAAGTTATATTAGGAAACGATTTTTTGACAAAAAACAGTTGTGTCATTAACTATGCAAATAAAACCATAAACGTAAAAGAAGAGGAAATGGAAATTGAAGAGGAACAGGAGAAGCAGAAAACGGTTACATTTCAACTGCAAGAAGACATCCACCTACAGCCACATCAGTGGAAAATGCACACAATCAAGATGGAAGACACTATAACAGCCAATGTAATGCTATATGACAACAAAGGCATTAATACCAAACGAGTTTCAATGCCATCTAGTGTCTGCACAATAAAACATGGAAAAGGAAGGATACCGATTCTCAACACTACGAACTGGAATGTGAACCTGAAAAGATCTCAGATAAGAATATACGGAAAATACATCAAAACTAACATCAGACTCATCTGGAAGGCAATCAAAGACGACGATGGAGCAAGTAATTTGAATGGTCGATTCAAGGACTTGCAAAGGAAAGTGGATAGTACTCCACATGGCCGACTCAAGGGCGAGTGGATGAACACCATCGAAGTTGCGAGTACTCCCAAAAGCCGACTCAAGGGTGTTGGGACGAAAGCAGAAGAAGAAGACACATACAGGATACCCGAAATAAACAATGAGGACTATGAACATCTAGAGGAATGGGAGATAACGCAACTAAGAACACTCCTAGAAAAACAAAAACGTATATTCAACTACGGAGAGATCAGTGTAGGTCAGGCAGTAGGAGAGAAGCACAAAATCGTCACAACAACGGACAAACCAATTAAACTACCAGTCAGAAGGGTGCCTGAGCAGCTGAAAGAAGAATACAATCATATACTGGAAGAGTTAATCGACAACAAAATCATTCGGCCAAGTGAGAGCCCATACGCAGCACCAACCATGTTTGTAAAACAGGGAAACAAATACTGTCTATGTATCGATTTTCGCAAATTAAATGAGGTAACAAAAAAGGATTCGTACCCCCTACCGCGAATAGAGGATATGCTCTACAAAGCCAGTAAACACAAATATTTTACAACATTGGATTTATGCAAGGCCTACTGGCAGGTGAAGATTGAAGAAGACAATATCGAGACATTTCAGAGGTATATAACGAAGGTACTGAAGAACAAGACACATAGAATGGAGGAGGGAGTCGACGCTTATATAGATGACAACATAGTCACAAGCAACACAGTCCAAGAACACCTGGAAAAATTGGAGAGGACGTTAACGATTCTAGAAAATGCGGGGCTTTGCATTAACAAAAATAAATGCGAAATCCTGAAAGAGAAGATAGTGTTCCTTGGAAGAACAATAGAGAAGGGCAGAATATGCATGAAGGACAAGACAACAAAAAAGATATACAGAGAATTATGGGATTCTTCAATTATTATGGAACCTTTATTCCAAATATAGCTGGCAAGATGGTGAAGATGACCCGATTAATGAGAAGTTGGTACCATTCGTATGGACTTGGCAAGAGCAGGAGGAATTGGACAACATCAAAGAAGAACTCGCAAAATTACCCTCCCTCAACACACCAGATTACAATGAGAAATTCATACTAGATTGTGACGCGAGTAAGGTGGCAATTGGAGCAACATTGGGACAAACAAGAAACGGAAAAGAAGTACCCATTCAGTTCTTCAGCTGTAAGCTGAGGGCAAGTGAAGAGAACTACGGCTCCACCAAGGTAGAGATGCTCGCATTGATTGAGAGTATTAAGAAATTTCGACACTTCCTTATCGGAAGAGAATTTAGAGTGCGAACTGACAATAGTGGATTGGCCTGGCTGAAGAAGTTCTCGGGAGACAAGTCCGGAATAGTATCTCAGTGGAATGAATACCTAAATGAATTCACATTTACGATTGAAAATAGAAAGGGCACATTACATAACAACGCGGACTTCTGGACATCACTTCCAGAATACCAGAGAGACGCAGCAAAAACAGATGGAGAGAAGAAGCAATTTCAGTTCCTGCCACACACTGAATACGAAGGACTACCAGAGATAAACGTGGACAAAAAAGGTCAAGTGGTACTACCAATACTTATAAGAGAAGAAATAACTGAACAAGAGATAATGGACAAACAAAAAGATGATATAATCCTAGGTGAGATTATAAAGAAAATCAGGGAACCTCGGACTACACTATCTAAAATAACAACAGGATACTATGAATGCTACAAATGGAAGATCAACAGGAATGGACTACTATACGTCAAAGCTGGGAATAACCTAATTGCTATACCTGACTACTTCAAGAGAGAATTAATACGGAAAATACATGAGAAGGGTCACTTAGGAATAACACAGACAGAGAAAACATTGAACACATTATTCATAATGACAGCCATCAGGAAAGTCATGGAAGACATCATCAATAAGTGCACGACATGCCTCCTCAACAACAAACACCACTTCCTGACACAAAGAGCACTGCTAGAAAAAATCATCATGACTCAACCTAATGAAATAGTCCACATAGATCTTGAGATGTTATTGAAGGACTCAAAAGATTATCAGTATTTACTAGTAATGATGAATAATTTTACCAAATATGCGGGGATGGTCCCAATGCAAAACACCATGGCAGAGACCAAAGCCGACATAGTCTTAAAAGAGTGGATACTGAGATTGGGACCAATGGAAATGATCATAACAGATAAGGGACCTCAATTCGAAAGCGGACTTTTCCAGGAAATGGCAAAGCTCCTAGAAATCACAAGTGAATTAAACATTAATCAAGCTAATCAAAATAGGAGGAAGCAGATGGAGAGAGGTTATCAAAATGATCAAATACTATTACAACACCTCGGTACACACAATGACTGGAGTATCACCTTTCAAGGTGATGTTCGGAAGAGAGGCGGCAACCCTGCTGTTGATGCAATACACCAATTACAGCGGAAAATTGGACAATGCATATGTACAACAACTAAAAAACCAGATTACAGGGATTCACAAAGCAATGTGTCCCAATATAAAGAAGTCAGCAGTGAGACAGCAATGCAATTATAATAAAAAAATCTATGGTCATGCACACAAGGTAGGAGACAAAGTATACATGTTCACACTGATTAAACTCACAGACACAAACCAAGTCCGGAAGTTGAAAACAGTATGGTCCTGCCCCCACACAATAACACAAACACTACTGAACAATGAATATATGCTAGACAATAATAGACTATTACATTTTCAAAACCTGAAGAGAGCAACAGCAGACATCAAAGAAACAGAAATAGATGACAATGCTGAATTCAAAATATGCCAAATTAACAACAGCAATGAAATTATATATGATATGTATGATTTAGACAGCTTACATGAAGAAGAATTTGATGATGAGTACACAGCAGATATCAGAGATGATAACTTGAGCCAAAGAGTGCTGCCCCAGAGGACAGCAAGAAATAAACCTATATATGACCCTGAAACATGGGATATAAATTTATTAACTGCATTTAGGAAATTAGAAGAAAATGATGCACCCCCCCTGATGAAAAAGAGCGCAGAACCCAACAACCAGAGTAGCTCTCAACAATGAACAGGAGAAGGAGAGTGTGAAGAAATTCTCAAACCAGACGTCAAATCAAGAACAGAAGGGACAATAATGAGGAACCAATGATTAGATGATGTAGAGTGAGAAGGCGTCCTAGTAGTCCTCAAGGCTGATTCAAGGGCAGAGTGACCAATGGACAAAAAGCCTCTCCCACCAGGGATCTTCACCACTGGTTCAAGGGCATGCAGAAAACTGGTGTGCAGCACAACTTTCCCTCCCAAAGTCCACAACACGATTCAAGGGCAGTGAGACACAAGGAGTTCCAGGGGAAGGTGTAAGTGGTGGAAAAACTGTGGAGATATGAAAGCAATTCAAGGTTGACGTTATCTCATCTGGAACCACAGCTGGTCAAGTGCCAATATTAGTAACTGAGCCATTGGTCAAGTGCCAATATTAGTAACTGAGCCAATTCAAGGGCGAATCAGTAGAAAATATTAGCACAGATTCACAGCCCTCAGACTGTGAACCAAGCACCAGTACACAACCACTAAGGATGACTCAGCTACATGCCTCCTCAGAAACAACTTCAGAAAGAACTGTAAGATCAAAAGAGAGAGAAAAACAAATGTTGAAGATTGATAGAGAAACCTTACACCCTTACTTTATGGGGACATTGAAGATGTGTTATAATGCATTTGCAAAGCTATCCCTGGAAACAAAAACTCACATTTGAAAAGTCACAAGAATCTAAGGGAAGTATTTACCAATTGTGCTCAATGCAAACAACAGACCAAAAGTAAACGTCATCATAAGTTATCCGCAAGAAATGAATGAAACTTTAGAAAGGCCATACATGTGCAGTACAGTTCACATCATATTTGATGATGCATTTACATTGGATACAACGCAAGTGATAATGGCCTACAAAGAGAAAATCACTGAAATACCAGAGATAAACATAGATGCAGAAAACCTCACGATTATACACATATTAAAACAAAAGTGAAATCACGATATTCGACAAGCCCATGAGAAAGTATATGTGGGGAGCAACATCCAAAACATGGATAAAGCAACTCCAAAATCAACCATGGGTAACAACAAGGAAAATTATAAAAAGGAAACTTGCAAGCATAGCCGAAATCAGGAAAATGTTAAAACAGAAAAACGTGCAGAGAACCCTTGATCGCGAAATGGAACACTATGAACAAGATAGTCCATGGTGCACATTTACTAAGATCATTCAAAGCACTGAGATGATGAAATGAGGGGGCATAATGGAACCAGTAGAAGACTGTGAAATGGTTACAAAATCCCAAACAGAAATGCTAGAGGAGGAACAACTACTCACATCATCCAGACTACTATTATCTCCCAAAACACAACAAACAATTGACAGGATAAATATCGAGAAATGGGGAGAGATCAGTCCAGCCAAAACAATAGAATGGATAGATACAGATGATGAGCAATTCCTGGTTGAAATCAAAGTTACAAGAGAAGCTAGAGATATCAAGGAAAGAAATTTCCAGAACATCAGAGAACAACAAACAGTTGTAATGATGAAACTGATGTTCACCAAAGTGTTCACATGAACAGAATTAGAAGAGTTATTAAAACCATATAATCAATTGGCTATAGACATTGAATGTATTACATCAAGAATAGAAATCAAAGAAGAGATATGATTAAAATTAAGCCAGAGGGGATTAACACAAGCATTCTGGGAAACAATTTTGGAAACTAAGATGAATTTCCCTGCCACAATAAGCCTAGCTACAGCACCAACTATGGAAGGCTCGTATCCACATATAGAAAAACAAATTGAGACGAAAATCCTAATCTGCACACCACCAGAAACTGTTGCCATACCAATGGTTCTCCCATGGTGGAGACTACTGAAAGAGGTTAAGGTGGCAAAGACATTCCTTCACAAGTATAAGTCATACGTGAATATGAAAGAAAAGCAAAAGCCATGATAGAGTGAGATGACTATAAAATGTTGAAAGAAATAATGCTACAAAATGACAATAAAGAAAGGGTCTATATTGAAGGCATGATAATGCCAGACCAGCTTTACACACAAGGAAGATCCATCAACATACAAATGCAAGATCTCAGGAAGGAAATAGAGGAATGAAACCTGAGAGCCATAATGCTATTTTCCAGAGTAAATGACATAGTGTGGACAGACATCTGGGAAAGGAAATACTGCTGCTATGATGTCACTAAGAGGGTAGAAATTGTCACAATGATGCAGATCAATAAAAACGATCCTAATAATATAACAGAAAAAGAAGTAAGGGACAACATCAGTTTCTTTTACAAAGATGTGGCAAATACTCGGAGTTTATGGAAAGTCTTCATGTTTTTCTACCCCGACAACCAAATTAGAGAAGATGTAGTACACACGAGCAGAGCTGATGCACAAATGACACTCATGATCAGGATTAAACGAATACAATTATATCACAAATACTATGACATCTTTTCACAGAAAATCAACAAACTAAGAGAAATAACGCTGATAGCAGAAGATATTTGAGAATCACGGTCCTGAAATACACCAATGTTATAACAACAGAAAAGAGAGGTGGTTCTTAAAATGACAAAACAAACCAAATTTGAGAAAACAACGTGGGCTGATCAGCAGACTGAGGCAATAATTCAGAAGGCGGATACTTTGGTGCATGGAGAGTAAGCTGTGCTGAAAATAATGCAAGCTAGGGGGGCGTGTAGCATCATCCAAATAAAATCATCAATAAGCTGCAAACATTGTGAAAAGAGATTAAGATTGAAAAGAAGTTGATTAAAAATATTGTAATTAAATCAATTAGTGTTATTTCAGATTTATTTGTAATATGCAACTAAGAAACAACATGTGTCAAAAAAGAGATATTTGTGTCTGTCAATAAAAATACTTTTTGACTAACTGATGCTTTCATTATTTTCAGCTGCCATCTTGGCAGAAAGTTCAAATTTGAATCAACAGGTACTTCTTTTGGAAATACTATAAATAGATTGAAAACCACTGTAAGAGTTTGATAAAGAATTTTATTTGGAATTCTTATTTTGTTTCATATTAATGGTTTGATTATTTAGTACAATGTCAAGCTAATCAAGTGGTGTTTAGTAGTGGTCTGGATACATCACAGGGAATGATTCTAGGGTCTCTGTGCCAGATCATGAAAGTGCACATATGTTAGGTATAGTGGTTTTCTCTCAATTAGCTGACTAGCACTTCATTTCTACATGTATCAAATAATTAATGGTCAGCAAACAGTTGGATGACTAAACTCTAGGAATGATATTAATATTATTTTAGATCCAAATTAATGACCTATAATCTACTGATAAAGCAACCATACATTTAGTAAATTATAAATGTAGGTTAGGAAGTTGTTTGAACAGAATGTATTTAAATAAGCCAATATATTTTGGTAATGGCTACATGTAATATTTAATGAACAACTAGTAACAGTTCAGGTTGCAAACTGATATAACACTTTCACACATAGAGTTTAAGTCGAATTTTGTTATGTCTTGAGTAAACACTGAGCTAATGTAGGGGACACATAAGCTATATTGATTGAGCTGAGAAGTGGCACTCAAGCATCAGATGAAATGGCAAAATTGGATGTGGAGATCTGCTTCAGGCAGATGCCCAATAAAAGATTGTTACAGAGATTACTGCATGGCTTCGTCACCTAAACAGTGAGCAGTTAATTCTATGTTAAGTAAGTTAACAGAAGAAACTAGTCAAGCAGTAACAACAAGTAAATCCTTACCCACAATTACAAAGCTAACATTATATAGTAACAGTAGATATACAGTGATAATGCATGGTAGAGGATATTACAGTAGGAACTATTTGTCATCTCTAGATTAGAAGAGGAAACTCCCAAATTGTTGCCAGTAACTTACTCAGTTATCATAATGTAAAAGATACTTAATAAAATTCCAAGAGAAATAGAACACAATTTTGGTGAACTTTTTCTGTTTACATGATGATCAATATTTATACTTGCATTGAATTATTACCTGCCCTTGCTTACATGTTGCTATTCATTTCCCTCAGAAATTTAATTGAGCAATGACACATGCTAAGTAATCAATGGGACAATCATTAAATAGCACCACAAAACTACAATATAAAATAAAAATAATCATAAAAATAAACACAGGAAGGTCCTTGAGTGACTCTACACTCTCATAATTCTCATACAAAGGTAATTAAATGAAGGCATAAATATCAGATAAAATATACAATAGAATCTTTTAATTTGGACTAAGTGGAGCACTGAATAAAATTAGAAATAGTAAAAAGTGAACTAATTGATTCAAACAGAAAATTTGAGAGGTTGAAGTATTAATATAATATTCAAAAATTGGGAGCTACTAATAACTGATGAAGAACCTGCACCAGGCCAAGTTTGACTTAATTCCAGTGATATTTATCATATACTTGTGGTTTAGACTTTCTCTTTAACAGGTGCAGCTCTGTTGTTTACTCTGTTATTTGAATAATTTGAATTAATTACATTAAACTCTAGTCTAATTAAAACTGTATTGTAATTGTTGGAGTAACTGAAATCAATTTAGATTGATAGCATCTTATAATTTAGCATAATCCAAAGAATAATGCTGCTAATAAAGAAAGAAGATCAGATGATTAGTCAAAACTAAGATTGAATTATGATTGTTAATTAGAAAAACAATTTAAGTTAATTATCAGATTATCTTTGTAAATGCAACCAAGTAATAATATAGCAAATTAGTACTTGTTGTCAAATAATTTGACTAAACAAAGGGGGCGAAATCACTTCCATTATTTTTAGCCATTTTGGCAGACAAACTAAATTCAAATTTCAAATGACAGGTACTTTTTGAATTAGAGTATAAATAGAGCTGAAATTAATTTGGAAACTGTTGAAGTAAATTCTTTGAAAATCTTATCTTTAGATTTTATATTAGTTTGCTTATTTATTCAGAATGTCAAGCTAAACAGTAAATGCAGTAGTAGTGGTTTGGGAACATATCAGGAGCAACTCAAGGGTCCTTGATCCAAACCATGAACCTGCATTTATGTTAGGTGTATGAATAGGAGTTTTTCTCTGTTTAGCTGGCTATTAATTTGATCATTTACATGTAGTTAATAATTAACATTGGCAGAAAAGGGCTGGATAGCCTACTGTAGGTTATACATATTTTATCTCATAGATTTAGGTGACCTATAATGGGCCAATAAATAGACCAAGCATGTATTTTGTTATTTAAATGTAAGGTAGGAAGCTGCAAGTTATTAAGTAATTTATTTCAATTAAATTATCTAAAGCCAATAGTTTTCAGTAATGGCTAAGTAATAATTATCAAGCAGCTAGTGACATTGCAAGGTTGTGAAGTGACATAGATACACAATACAAATTGAGTTTAAGTCAGTTACAATTATCATTGAGAACTGCACCAAGCTAGGATAGGGAACACATAAGAACTTCATTGAGCTGAGGTTGAGAGCTATCTACTTCAACAATGGAAACACAAGTGAAGCAATGCAGAGATCAGAGTTGGCCAGAGGCCACCTGAACATCAATCTCAGAGAAAGACTATGATGGCAAAGTACCTAAACAGTATTTGGTTATTTCAGTAAACCAGGATTACTGGAAATACAAGCAACAAATAGCCAATACGCATGCATCCCTACCCACATGGAATAGGAAACAGTAATTTATAGAAGCACTTAACCTACATCAATGCTTGGTAGCAGATGCTACATGGCAACTGTGACATGTAAAGAACAGAAGAACAAGCAAACTCAGTTCAACATCCAAACTCACAACTTAAAGTCAATAAGTATTCAAAGCAACTGTGATAACAGAAGACATGCAAGGAAGTAGAGATAATTCATAGCCAGCTACAAGTCAACAACTACAACTACACCTAATGTAGAGCAGGGGAAAGACAACAAGTCACACTGATCCATGTGTCACTACTATTTGTACTCAAAGATGCCAAACACACGAGGAAAAAAAGGTAGTGTCAAAGCAGGCACAAGCAAAACAACCCCACTCCAAGGAGAGCACACTCATCAGAGACAGACACAGCAGCCCCCATACAATTGGAAACTCTAAACATGTCCCCAGAAACAGGATCCAATGAAGTGCTAAACATCTTGCGCCAAACAAATGAAATGGAGACAACATTGAGATCCTAAATGCAACAACTAATGGAGAGAATGTTGACATTGGAACAAGAGAACAAGAATGCACTGAGTGAACTAAAAATGAAGATGGATAATCACTTGGATGACCAGAGCAAAAATTTTCAAAGGGATATTAAGGCCTTAACAAACCAGTTGACACAATCAAACAAGGCTTTTCAAGAGCAAAACCAGAAATGGGAGAAGATATGCCAACAGCTGGATGATGTGAACAGGCAACTGATTTTGGACAATGATATCCAATCTCAAGAAATAGAACAGTTAGTAAGCAAACAAATAGACAGAAGAAGCCAGTCTATAAGAATTCAATACTGCCAGAAAGCAGTCACACCAAGACAATACCATGCAAAGCAACTTTACCAAAATTTTATAGGAAAGTGGACAGCTACAAGCCAACATTTCTGGAATGGTTGCAAATGTTTGAGATAATGATGCAGGGGAGAAAAGTGACCCAGAGGGCAGCAGCCACAAGGTTCCCACTGTACCTAACAGGAGTGGCCTCTCAACATTAACTGCTCTTGGATGCAGACACAAAATGAGATTACAAATTGGTAATTGGAGACTTTGTGGACTACTACCAAAATGAAAGCTTCAAAAATCAATATCAAATAATATTGAATTCTACAAAAATGCAGAAGACAGATGACATCTGAAATTATATTCAACAGATAGAGTGATTGTTAAAGCTGAGTTCAAGGGAAAATAAGTATTCAAAGTATGATCTCTTTTCTCACATCTGCAAAGGCATGCCAGAGAACATCTGTACGCAATTTGAAATCAAGTGTGATGTAGACAATATGATGATTAGGAAAGCCGTGGACATACAGGCAACAATAGAAAACAATGCCCACATCTACGAAAAGTTGATATGGAACTAAGAAAAGCCAACAGAATGGAGAATCAACTATAAACCACAAACAGGGAACGCCAAACCATACAGAGAAAAGAAGGGGGAGAAACTCATCAACATAAAAAATAAGGATGGGAAATCAAAAAAAAATAAGAGAATGAGACATAAAATGCTACGCCTGTGGACAGAAAGGACAAAGAAAGGATGAATGCAAAAAACAAATCAATATGATTGGAGAGGAAGAAGCATATTATGATGACGAGGATATAATAGAATCTGAATTTGAACTGGCAGAGGACCCCCAAACAGAGGAAGAATTGGAAAACTAGACAGAGCTCCAACTCAAAGAAACTGAGCACAGATAGTGAACATGACGAATCTGGATAATATTAACATGATAACAATAATGATAAATAGGATTTTAACAAAAGCAACAATTGATACAGGAGCTGTGACATCAATAATAATAGATGAGTGTGTGACAAAACTGGTATTTAAATGAGAAGATCTACAATGTTCAAGCAAAAGATTAATTAACACTTCTGGAGAGTATATTGACACAAAAGGCAAGATCAAGGCAGTACAGATTAGAATAACAAATACAACCATTGAGCAAACATTAGTGGTATTAGACACCCACAACAACTTACTGCCCTATGAAGTGATATTAGGGGATGACTTCCTGATAAAGAATGGATGTGTGATAAATTACGCTGACAGAATGATTAAAGTATGAGAGGAAGAAATCAAAACTGAAGAGCAGGAAGGAAAACCATCAATGATAGTCTTCAAACTGGAGGAAGACATAAAACTGCAACTGTATCAATGGGGCATGCACAGACTGAAAACTGAATAAACAATAACAGCAGACATAATGATTTATAACAATAAAGGGATCAATTCAAAAAGAGTGTAGTTGCCATCAAGCATATGGCCAATAAAAAACAGCAGAGGAAAAGTCCCAATACTAAATGCAATGAATCAGAACATCAACATAAAGAAGGCGAATGTACAAATATTTGTACAATATGTCAAATCTAGTATCAAAGCCATTTGGAAAGCAATGGAGGCCATCAATGAGCAGAGTAGTTTGTATGGTCAACTTGAGAACTTACAAATGAAAACAGGAGCTACTCCACACTGCCAACTTGAGGGTGAGTGGACGAAAACCATCAATGTAGCAAGTACTCCCCACGACCAACTTGAGGGCAGAGGGACGAAAGCTGAAGAAGAAGATCATAAAAATTAACTGAATTGGTGGAAGAAGAATGCCAACATCTGAGCACAGCACAATTACAACAACTTTGAGAGGTGCTAGAGAGACACAAGCAAATATTCAACTATGGGGAAATAAGTGTGGGACAAGCAATTGGCAAAAAACACAAGATCATCACTACAACAAATAAGCCAATAAAACTGCCAGCAAGGAGAGTACCAGAGCAGATGAAGGCTGAATACAATAGGATACTCAATGAACTGATTGATAACAAGATAATAAGACCTAGTGAAAGCCCATACACCACACTGACGGTATTTGTGAAACAATGAGACAAACACAGGTTATGCATAGACTTTCAGAAGCTGAATGAGGTAACAAAAAAAGATTCATACCCACTGCTTAGGATAGAGGACATGCTATATGAAGCAAGCAAACACAAGTACTTCACATCAATTGATTTATGCAAGGCGTATTGGCAGGTAAGAATGGAAGAAGAAGACATAGAAAAGACGGCATTCATAACCCCCCCTATGGCCTATATGAATGGATATACATGGCGTTTGGTTTATGTAACCTGCCCACAACATTTCAGAGATATATAATGAAAGTGCTGAAAAATAAGAAACATTAGATGGAGGAGGGAGTAAATACATACATTGATGACATCATCATGACAAGTGACATGATCAAGAAACACTTGCAGAAGCTAGAGCAAACACTATCAATCCTGCAAAAGCCAGTCTGAGAATCAATGGAAATAAGTGCAACATTTTAAAGGAAAAGATCATATTTCTGGGATGAGTCATTGAGAAAGGGTGAATATGTATGAAGGACAATGCAAGAGATATGATCAGGAGAATACAGAAACTGAACAACAAGAAGGACATCCAAAGAATAATGGGCTTCTTCAATTATTATGGCACATTCATCCCCAACATTGCGGGGAAGACCACCAAGATGACAGGGCTGATGAGAAAATCAGTACCATTCATATGGACATGGCAGGGGCAGGAGGAGTTGGACAAGATAAAAGAGGAGCTAGCAAAATTGCCATCATTAAACACTCCCAACTACAATGAGACCTTCCTATTAGACTGTGATGCTAGCAAGGTAGTGATTGGAGCAATGCTGGGCCAGCTAAAGGATGGCAAGGAAGTACCCATACAAATCTTCAGTTGCAAGTTGAAATCTAGCTAAGAGAAATATGGATAAAAAAAACTAGAGATGCTGGCACTGATCAAAAGCATAAAGAAATTTAGGCACTTCTTAATGTAACATCCTCAACCTAGCTTAATGCGCCATGCTTGCGGGTGAGGTGTTACCAAGTTGTTGAACCGTCAGACCTTTCTCTCTTATTAACTAGTTATGTTAATTTAATAGTTGAGTATTGACTATCACTGTTTAGGTGACAGGGCAGCATGACGTTTCCTCTTCGGTTCTTCCATGGGCTACTGCCCAAAGCCGATCTCCACAAGACATCTCCTCTCCTTCACAAACGATGGTTGAGTCCACGGCACCACCTCAGCTCAACTGGAACTAATTATGTGTACCTTACGTTAGCTCAGTGCGTGCACTCAAGTAAAGTTGTAACTGACTTAAACTCAAATTTGTAGAGTGTTTGTTGTTTTGATTTAGTAAAGCAACCAGGCATTGACACTAACTGCATGATAATAGGATAGCCATTACCATAAAACTATCGGCTTAATAATATAGATAATAACCTTGCAGTTTCCTACACTTACATTTAATAGTGTTACATATAAAGTCATTTATCAGGTCAGTTATAGTCGAGTCTCCTACATTTAAGAATATATAAATATCCCTAAAGGTCGACTATCCAGTCGTTTCAAGCATTGATTATTTCATACATGTATTGATTGATAGTCAGACTAGGCAAGAATAAAAAAACTCCTAACTGTAACATAAGTGTGGTTTCATGACTGGCACAAAGACCCTTCGAATCGATCCCGTGATGGAATCCAGCCACTACTTGACACAACTTGCCTAGCTGAACATTTTATTAAATAATCAAACCAGATAATAGAAGATTGAAAATAAAATAAACTCTGAAGAATTTATTGTTCATCAAATTTCTGGTTAGTTCAAAGCTATTTATAAAAATTTTCCAAAAGTACCTGCTGATTTTAAATTTCAAATAGTTTGTCTGCCAATATGCCTGTTCCAACATAAGCGTAATTTTGCTCAATATAATTTGTCAAATGTTACTTGATCAGCTAACAAGTTTTTCTTAATTTGAACAATATTATGGCTTAGTTGCATCTTACAAAATAACTAAGATAATTAACTAAATTTTACAATTGATTCAAATTATTATTAATCATTTGACGTTGTTCTTTGTTTGCAGCTTAGTTGCTTTGGATGATGCTACACTAGGTAATAAATACTGAAATAAAAATGAACTGTGGAAAATTAATAAGAGAATATCAGTCATATTAAAATGACAAAAGCATCAATAATCAATATTGTAGAATCATATGAGAGCTCTGACTACTCCAGCAGTACTAGGTAACTCAATTAATAGGTAGAAGTTTGCAAAAGCTACCATCATAGAGAGTGACCCACACTCCAAAAGAAAACAGAACATTGGTAGCTTGCCAGTTCAAAAACAGAAAAATAGTTCACCAAGAATTATCCTCCAACAGGGCCAATTTGCATGGTATCATGCTGAAGCAGCATCCTCAAATTGATCCAAGTTTGCCAAGGTGCTAATTGTGTGTCTCTAGTTGTTAATTTCTAGCTCTATTAAAACAGCTCTCAATTATTTTTATTTCCTTGGTCTGTGTAAATAAATAATAAATATCATATGTAATTACCATGCATTCATGTTCACCAGCAGTATATTATCATCACAGTGTAAATTATTAAGTGCAATGTACAAATATAAGTGATCAAATAAAGTTGTTATTTCCCTATTCTTAATCATAGACATAACCTAATGTGGTACCATTATTTAGTCTACCAACTGTTAGAGAGTGTGTTGTCACCCTAGACACAGCAGAGTAACTCCCAACTTGTTGCTGGAACTTAAGCAATAATTATTTCACAACAATCCATCAAAGAATCTAAAAGGGTTAGCTTAATAAATAAATCAAAAAAGATCAAGCACAATTGTGACTGAACTAAGAGAAGGGCATATGATGTCACACTCAAAATAGTTGAAAAATTTATTATGTGTAAAATTAAATTCATTTTGACTAAGAAATTGTAACAAACAAAACTAATCTGTTAACCCTTTGATGAATAGATGAGGACAAAAAGAGTTTATTTCTGCTCCAGCAGTAGATTTAGATGTGAAAGCCACTTGTTTGTCATAATAAAATTATTGGTTTCAATTTGAAGTTTAAATTAAACAAACCTGATTCATGTACTTGGAAAAGCACCAAAAGTTATGAGAAAACCAGAACTGAAAAAAAACAAGTACAGAAAAAGTACTGGAAAGTTGGTTATTGATAAGCTTTTAATAATTATTTAAAGTTATTAATTATTAACCTAATAGTTTTCTGCTTGAAACAAATAGTTTACTTTTAACTATTTTTAAAATTAATTGGTATATTGCTTGATCTAAGTAACATGATTCTAATGTATATTTTATCTGATATTTATCTTACTGTACAGCATATATACTCAGATATATGCCAAGCTTAGAAGTATAAAATACAATGCTGAAATGAAGGGGTTGCTTTATAATATTCACATACAACAAAATGAATACAATGTTCAGTACACAGAAGAGGAATGGAGAAAGCTGTTTGGTGAGTCTGCTGTTGAGTGTGATAGTGACAATGATTTTGAAGGTTTCTAATTATTTCTAAGAACACTACATTAAATTATAAACAGAAATGCTATAGTTTTTTGTGAATAAATAGAACAAAACAAAATAATTTTTTCTTTATTCATATCAAGTTGTATAATTTGTTCTATTTCTTTTAGTATGTAACATAAAACTGAGCATTTTACATCTTTACAGTAACAAATTTCTACAAACCAAAAATATGGACTAAAATTAGATAGGCTAATTATCAGCTTATTTTGGGTTTTTGCAAGAACTGGCCATTTTAAAGCAGTTTTAAGGAGTCAGCTTATATATATATGGTAATCATTTTTGTACAAGTACTACAAAGCTTGACATTGTCCAATTAGAATAATGTTTCTTTTATGCTATTTTATTTTTTTGTTTAAAATATGATAGACAATGCTCAAGTAGTTTAGAAGGTTGGCATTAGAAAGGCATTTGCCTAATTCCCAGAATTGTGACTGATTTGATGACAAGGCAATTAGACATCTTAGCTTAAATTGTAGAAGCTTTTAATTGCTTGCACTATCTGCATCCCTTATGTAGAATTGTGGGCTGGCACTCTAATTACACTATAGAACTCATTGTCATGGCAGAAGTTTGTAGTAGTGACCTAATTATAACAGCCCTGATTCCAGTAAATTAACATAGAGATTTTATTAGAACAAACATTGGTAATGTAATATCCTCTACCAGGCATTATTACTGTTTATCCTTTGTTGCTTTATGACATTGGTTGTATCTTTGCAGGTTGGGATTTACTAACTAGATACTGTTTAGCTTTTATTTACCTCTGTTAACATAATGTAACTTAACCTCTATTTTGTAAAGGTCTTTCATGAATATGCAACCAGACTTGTTACTAGCTGCTTAATTAATGTTACATGTAGCCATTACCAAAATACATTGGCTTTAATAAATAGTTTAATATTGAGCAGCTTCCTAACCTACATTTATTATTTAGTACATGCTCAGTCACTTTATTGGTCATGTTTTGGTCATCCAACCATTTTTTAAATTCATTTATTTTAATACATGTACTGAATGATTGCTAGTCAACTAAACAAGAAAAAACCCCTATACCTAACCTAAGTGTACTTTTGTAGTCTGGCACAAAGATCCTAGAATCAATCTTGATGATGGATCCAGACCACTACTAAACACAACTTGTTTAGCTTGACATCGTAATAAATAATCAAACCATATTAACAAAACAAAAAAAGAATTCCAAATAAAATTCTTTATCAATTGCTTACAGGGTTTTTAATCTATTTATAGCAAATTCAGAAAAGTACCTGTTGATTTCAAATTTGAACTTTGGTCTGCCAATATGGTGGCTAAAAATAATGGAAGCAATTTCACCCCCTCATTTTGCCAAAAGTATTATTATCAACAGATACTAATCTCTTATAGTTGACACTTATTGTTTCTTGGTTGCATAATACAAATTAATCTAACTGATCTAATAATTTTACAATATTTCTAATCATAATTTGTCTTTGATCTTATTCTTCTTCCAAATCAACATTAGCAGCTTGATTAGTTTGGATAATGCTACATGCCCTCTTGAGCTTGCGTTATTTTTAGCACAGCACATTCTCCATGTACCAGTGTGTCTGCTTTCCAAACTATTGATTCTGCCTCCTGTCATCTTCAGGACTGCCTCTCTTTCAGTTGTAACTGTGTTGGCATATTTTAAGAATTTCACCTCTCAAATGTTCTTGGTGATTGGTGTGATCTCTCTTAGCTCATTGATCTTTTGTGAGAATATATTGTAATATTTTTGGTAAAGCTGTATGCCTTTGATTCTGATCATTAATGCCATCTGCACATCAGCCCTACTCATATGGGCTAGATCTTCTCTTATTTGATTATCTGGGTAAAAGAACATGAACACCTTCCTTATGCTTTGTGTTTTCACCACGTCCTTGTAAAAGAAGCTGATGTTATCCATTACCTCTTGTTTGCTTATGTCATTAGGATAGTTTTTGTTGATTCTCTTCATTGTCACAATTTCTACTCTTTTTGTGACATCATAGTAACAGTATTTTCTTTCCCAGATATCTGTCCAAACAATGTTGTTAACCCCAGAGAATAACACTATTGTTTTCAGAGTGTGGCTTTCTATCTCTTTTCTTAGATCTTGTAATTGTATGTTGATGGGTTCCCTGTGTGTACAGCTGGTATGGCGTTATAGTTCCTTCAATATACACTCTTTCACAAATTATCATTCTTCAACATTATCTCTTTTGATTTCTTATAGTCATCATGTTCTATAATTGCTTTGGCCTTTTCTTGTGTGTTTACATAAGATTTGTATTCATGTAAGAAAGCTTTAGCAACTCTAACTTCTTTTGACAGTCTCCAGCATGGGAGGACATTGGAATCACTATTGTTTCTGGCAGTGTGCAGATTAAGATTTTTGTTTTGATTTGTCTCTCTATATGTTGATATGGGTCTGCTGTAGTTGGCGCCATTGCTAGGCCTATCATGGCTGGGTAGTTCATTTTTCCTTCTGAGATTGTATTCCAGAATGCTTGTGTGAGTCCCTTTCTACTAAATTTTAATCATATTTCTTCCTTGATGTCTATTCTTGATGTTATGCATTCAATGTCTACAGCCAATTGGTTGTATAGCTTGAGCAGTTCTTCCAGTTATGTTCTCATGAATGCTTCTGTAAACATTAATTTCATCATAGCTACAGTTTGTTGCTCTTTGATATTCTGGAAATTTCTTTCTTAATTTTTCTAGTTTCTTGAGTTAGTTATATTTTGACTAAGAATCATTCATTGTTGGTTTCCATCCATTCAATAGTTCTCACTGGGCTCACTTCTCCCCACATTTCAATATTTATCCTGTCTATTGTCTGCTGTGTTTTCAGGGATAATAATAGCTGTGAGGATGTTAGTAGCTCCTCTTCTTCAATCATCTCCCTTTGTGTCTTAATTACCATTTCACAGACTTCCATTGGTTCAGTTATTCTGCCTTTCTTCATCATTTCCACACTCCTTATTATTTTAGTAAATGTGCATCACAGACTATTTTGTTCATATCACTCCATTTCCTTTTCAAGAATTTCTGAATGTTTTTTAGTATTGCTGCTTTTCTTATTTCCTTGGAGCTTACCTGTTTTCATTTTATGATCTTTCTTGTCATTATCCATGGTTGGTTTTCCAATTGTCTTAGCCATGTTGCTGATATTGCTCCCCACATATACTTCCTCATTGTTTCTTCAAATATTGTTATTTCATTAGGACATATTCCTGTTTTGTTAGCCATGTCCACTATTGACATTTTTCCTATCAGGCTTTCATTCATTATCATATTGCTGATCATTTTTTCCATTGTTTGTATTGGCTTCTCTGCTTTGTTAGGTGACTCCATCTTTTCAATGTGGCCCTTCAGAAGCCAGTTCTTTATTTGCGTATTGATTGGGGCTAATGCTATTTCAAATCTTTTTGCTTTTGTTAGTTTGTGTCTAACATATTGTGAAATTGGAAGTTTTATCTCAGCATCTTCAGTTGTTAGTATTGCTAATATCCATGCTGTTGTCCTATATCAGATTTCCAATGCATTTTTCTCTTCAAATACCAATTTTTTGAAATCCTTTTTTGTGTTCAGTTTGTACACCCAATTCACCTTTGTGAGTGCTAACTCTACTGATTTGTGGAATTTTCTTGATGGCACCTCAATCTTTATTTCTGGCCAACTCTCCTCTGTTTTCTGTTGCAATTTCATATTTTTCCATATTCTCTGGATTTGTTGTAGGTGTTCTTGCATCTGTGTTAGGCTGCATTTTATGAATAGTGTGTTGGCCTTTTCCACACTGTCTTTATTGAACATCAATTCTATTGTTTTAGTTTGCTTATATAGGTTGATTGCAATGGATTGATCCACCATTATTCTATAAATTTGCGCCCAGTAGTCTATTTGTTGATCAAATCTGATCAGCTCTGAATTAGTTGTGTCCATTGATGTATTCTCCCAAGAGAAGATGTTTTCCATTTGCATGCATGCGTCCAATAGATGTTTTGGGATATCACTGATCATCAATCTTTTGATTATCACCACTCTTACCTTTTGTAATTTTGGAATTTGTAGTGCCTGATCTATGTTTTTCTCCAGATTCTTATTATATTCTTTTTCTTTCAAAACATATATGATTGTGAGATTTTCTTCATCCATATTCATCTCTGGAATCTCTGCTATTTGATCCTTATAGGCCATTATAGCTTGTGTCATTTCCAGTGTGAAGTCTTCCTCAAATATAATGTGTACTGTGCTCCATATATAGGGTCTTTCCAGTGTCTCATTTATGTCTTGCAAATAACTTATTATCACATTTACTTTTGGTCTATTGTTGGTGTTGAGTACTATTGGTAAGTTTCTTCCTTTGGTTTTCACAACTTTTCTTATATTGAATTTGTCTCTGGTGATAATTTTTTGAACACATTATCATGCATTTTCATTGTTCCAATGAAATATGGATGTAGCATTTTCCATTGATTTTAGATATTCATTTCTCTCTGAGGTAATGTCTAAGGAGGCATGTAGCTGTGTCATCCATAAAGGTAATCAGCTGGTGCTCAGTTCACAGTCCATGGGCTGTTAATCTGTGCTAATAGTTTCTACTGATTCACACTTGAATCACTTTTACATCTCCACAGTTCTTCCACCACTTACACCTTCCCCTGGAACTCCAAGTGTCTCACCATCCTTGAATCCACATTGTGGACTTTGGGAGGGAAAGTTGTGCTGCACACCAGTTTTCTGCATGACCTTGAATCAGCAGGGCAGATCCTTGGTGTGAGAGGCTTTTTGTCTATTGGTCTCTCTGCCCTTGAATTGGCCTTGGGGACTACTAGGACGCCTTCTCACTCTACATCATCTATTCATCAGCTCTTCATTCTCATCCCTTCTGCCCTGGAGTCAACATCTGGATTGAGAACTTCTGCAAACTCTCCTTCTCCTATTTGTGGTTGAGAGTTTCTCTGGTTGTTGATTTCTGTGTACTCTCTTCTTCATTGGTTGGTGCATCATTTTCTTCTAGCTTCCTAAATTCAGTTAGTAAATTTAAGTCCCATATTTCAGGGTCATATATAGATTTATTTCTTGCTGTCCTTTAGGGCAGCACTCTCTATCTTGTGTTTTCATCTCTAATGTCTGTGTGAATTTCTCATCAAATCCCTCTTCATGTAGACTCTAAATCATACATATCATATATAATTTCATTGCTGTTAATTCAGCATATTTTGAATTTAACATTCTCATCTATCTTTGTCTCTTTGATATCCACTGTTGCTCTCTTCAAGATTTGAAAATGTAACAGTCTGTTATTGTCTAGAATGTATTCATTGTTTGGTAGTGTCTGAGTTATTGTGTGAGGGCTGGACCATGCCTTTTTTAGTTTCCAGACTTGGATTGTGTCTGTGAGTTTCATTGGTGTGAATGCGTATACTTTATCTCCTACCTTATGTGCATGCCTGTAAATTTTTTTATTGTAATTACATTGCTGTCTCACTGCTGATTTCTTTATATTATGATACATCATTTTGTGAATTCCTGTAATCTGCTTTCTTAGTTGATTTATGTACTCTTTATCCAAGCTTTTGCTGTAGTTAGTATATCACATTGATAACAGAGTTTTCACCCTTCTTCTGAACATTGCCTTAAATGGTTTGACTCCTGTTGTTGCATGTACTGACGTGTTATAATAGTATTCAACCATCTTGATGACTTCTCTCCATCTATTTCCACCTATTCTTAATGTTGCCACCCTAATTAATTTAATCAGTGTTTGATTGAGCAGCTCCACTGCTCTGTTAGCTGTGGGTGGTATGCTGTTGTTCATACTTGCTATTTCCAGGAGCTTTGCCATCTCTTGAAAAAGTCTGCTCTCAAATTGAGGGCCCTTATCCATTATTATTGTTTCCATCAGCCTGAGTCACAGAATTCATTCCTTCAATACTAATTCCACTGTGGTTTATGCTGTTGTATTATTCATTGGGATCATTTTTGCACATTTTGTGAAATTTTCCACCATTACAAGTAGGTATTGATAGCCTTCAGCATCCTTTGACAGCATTTCCAGATCTATGTGGACTATCTCATTTGGTTGTGTTGTAATGACTTTCTCTAGTGGTGCCCTTTGTGTTGGGAAATGTTTTTTATTGTGTAATACGCATGTTGTACACTTATTGATTATGTCCTCTGTGACTTTCCTCACAGCTGTAGTTATAAATCTCATGTTGAAGGTTTTTTCTGTTTGTGTGATGCCCAAGTGGCCCTTCTCATGTATTTTTCTTATCAGTTCCCTTTTAAAGTAATCAGGTATTGTGATTCTGTTGTTACTGGCTTCAACATATAATAGTCCATTCTTGTTTATCTTCCACTTGTAATGCTCATAGTATCCTGCTGTTAGTTTTGATAGTGTATTTCTGGGTTTTTTCTCATCTTTTTGATTATTTCACTGAGGATTATGTCATCTCTCTGTTTGTCCACTATTTCTTGTTTGGATATCTCCTCTGTCATCAGTATTGGTAGAACAGACTGGCCTTTTTTGTCCATGTTTATTTCTGGCAGTCCCTCATATTCAGTATGTGGCAAAAATTAGAACTGTTTTTTCTCTCCATCTGTTTTTACTGTGTCTCTCTGATATTTTGGTAGTGACGTCCAGAAGTCTGCATTGTTATGTAGGGTGCCTTTCCTATGCTTAATTGTGAATGTGAATTCATTCAATTATTTGATCCATTGTGACACTATTCCAGACTTGTCTCCAGAAAACTTCTTCAACCATGCCAGTCTGCTGTTGTCCATACATACCCTCAATTCAAAAGCTGAAATTTTTTAATACTCTTGATCAGTGCCAGCATTTCCACTTTGGTAGATCTGTAATTTTCCTCACTTGCTCTCAATTTACAACTAAAAAATTGAATGGGGACCTCTTTTCCGTTTTTATTTGTCATAGTGTGGCCCCAATTGCCACTTTACTTGTGTTGCAATCTAGTATAAATTATTTGTCCTAGTGTGGCCCCAATTGCCACTTTACTTGTGTTGCAATCTAGTATAAACTGTTTGTTATTGTCTGGTGTGTTGAGGGATGGTAATTTTGCCAGTTTTTCTTTGATGTTATCTAGCTCCTCCTGCTCCTGCCAGGTCCATACAAACAGTACTGATTTTCTCATTAGTCTGGTCATCTTTGCTGTCTTACTGGCTATGTTTGGAATAAAACTGCTGTAATAGTTAAAGAATCCCATTATACTTTGTATATTTTCTTGTTGTTGGGTTTTTCTATTTTATGGATCATCTCTCTGGCATTGTCCTTCATACATATCCTGCCTTTCTCAATTATTCTCCCCAAAAATACTACCTTTTCTTTTAGAATGTTGCATTTGTTCTGAATTGATGCAAAGTCCTGTGTTCTCCAGTATTGTTAGTATTCTCTCTAGTTTTTCCAGATGTTCTTGGATTGTGTCACTAGTTACTATGATGTCATCTATATAGGCGTCAACTCCTTCCTCCATTCTATGTGTCATATTTTTTTGGCACTTTTGTGATGTATCTCTGGAAGGTTGCTTGTGCATTGCATAGTTTGAACGCCATATATGTCCACTCATACAGCCCGTCTGGTGTTATGAATGCTGTTTTATCAATATCATCTTCTTCCATCTTTACCTGCCAATAAGCTTTGCATAAATCTAGTGTTGTAAAGTACATATGCTTGCTTGCTTTGTAGTGTGTGTCCTCTATCCATGGTAGGGGATATGAATCTTTCTTTGTCACTTTATTTAATTTGAGAAAGTCTATACATAGGTAATATTTTCCCCCTTGCTTCACAAACACCATTGGCGCCACATATGGGATGTCACTTGGATGGATGATCTTGTTATCAATCAGTTCCTCTAATATATGGTTGTATTTGTCTTTCATCTGTTCTGGTACTCTTCTGACTGGCAGCTTGATAAGTTTATCCATTGTCATGACTATTCTATGTTTTTTGCCCACTGCTTGCACCATGCTTATTTCTCTGTAATTGAATATACATTTGTGTTTTTCCAACAATTTCCTTAGTTTCATGATCTCTTTTTCCTCCAGATGTGGGTAGTCTTTGTTCTTTATCACATGTGTTCTATATATGTCTTCTTCTTCTGCTTTTGTCCCTATGCCCTTGAGTTGGCCTTTGGGAGTACTCATGACTTTGATGGTGTTTGTCCACTCGCCCTTGAGTCAGCCATGTGGACTACTATCCACTTTCATTTGCAAGTCGTCAAATCAACCCTGCAAATTACTTGCTCCATCATTGTCTCTTATTGCCTTCAAAATGAGTCTGATGTTGGATTTATTGTACTTTCCATATATCTTTACTGGAGATTTCTTTAAATTAACATTTTGATTCATTGTGTTGAGGATTTGTATTCTTCCTTTTCCATACTTGACTGTACAAATGCTAGATGGCATTGATACTCATTTGGTGTTAATGCATTTATTATCATATAGCATTATGTCAGCTGTTATTGTGTCTTCCATTTCTATCATATGCATCTTCCATTGATGCAGCTGTAGGTGGATGTCTTCCTGCAATTCAAATGTAATAGTTTTATGTTTCCCTTGTTCTTCTTTGATTTCCATTTCTTCCTTTCTCCCCTTTATAGTTCTGTTCCTGTAGTTGATGACACACTAGTTTTTTGTCAAAAAATCATCACCTAAAATGACCTCATATGGCAACAGATTGTGTAGAATTACAGGCTGGAATTATAATTACACTAG
>CABFPE010000650.1:0-23124 GCA_900660155.1 Hofstenia miamia | reverse complement strand
ATTGTTAACTCATGAATTATTTCTAGTTCGAGCATAAGTACACGTAAGAGGTTGCTCTCAAATTGTGGACCTTGATCTGAAACTAGTTTGCGCATCGGCCCATACTTGAGGATCCACTCTTTAAGGATTTTGTCGGCTACGACCTTGGTGGTGGTGCTATTAAGAGGAATTATGCGGGCGAACTTAGTGAAGTGATCTACAATCACAAGCAAGTGCTGAAAACCTTCATCATCATTGGACAGTTGTTCCAAGTCGACATGCACTAATTCATTCGGGCCTTCTGCCGATCGTGATTCCATTTCAGTGCGCTGCTGCGGGAAGTGGTGGAGGTTGTTTAGCAGGCACTTCTCACATTTATCAATGACGTTGGTTACAGCGGTGCAGATTCCTGTGGTCACATATCTAGAGTTAAACGTCTTCTCAGTTTGAAGAATGCCGAGGTGACCTTGCTTGTGGACTTTACGCACTAAGTCTCACTTGAAGTATTCCGGGATGGCTAGACGATTGCTATGTTTGCTCTTCACATATAATAAACCTTTATTGGTTACGCACCAATTGTAGCGGTGGAAATAACGATTTACCTCTGGTGCAGTAGGGAAGTAGGGGTCCTTCATTCTCCGCATTATCTGATCCAAGATCCAGTCGCGGTGCTGGTAGCGAATGATCTCTTCTTCTGAGATCTCTTCTTTTAGCGATATCGCGAGAATCGGTTTTCCATTTCGATCGGCACTTATCTCAGGTATCAGCTGATACTCAGTGTGTGGGATAAAGGAAAAGGGTACCTTTTCGCCACCTGGCTTTTTGAGATCGCGTTTGTAACTCGGAAGAGCCGTCCAATAGTCTGCGTTCAAGTGAAGCCTTCCAGGGCGATGTTTGATGGTAAACATGAAGTCGTTTAAATATTTGATCCATCTCACTACTATGGTCGATCTGTCGCCGCTGAATTTCTTTAACCAAGCCAATGCGCTATTATCAGTTCGCACAGTGAACCTACGGCCAAGTATGAAGTAACGAAATTTTTTCAGAGATTCTATGAGTGCGAGCATTTCGCACTTAGTCGCCCCATAATTCTTCTCGGATGTTCTGAGTTTTTGGCTAAAATATTGCACCGGACTTTCTACTCCATCAATGTCCTGACTGAGGATTCCGCTGATGGCGACAGCGCTGGCGTCACAATCGATTGTGAAGTCTTTCGTGTAGTCAGGAGTGTTTAAGGACCGTATCTTCTTGAGTTCTTTCTTGATTCCATCGAGGGCTTCTTGCTCTTGCCAGGTCCACTTAAACTCGACGGACTTTTTCAGCAGATTAGAGATAGTTCTTGTTTTGTTTGGCAAGGTCCGGAATAAACATCCCGTAGTAGTTTAGGAAACCCATTAAGCGCTGAACATCTGGCGAGTTCTTGGCGTCTCTATTTTGTCTAGAAAGTCCTTTGCATCGTTCTTTATAGATATCTTCCCTGGCTCGACAACGTGACCAAGAAAAGTTACTTTGGTTTGAAGTAGCGCACATTTAGTTCCATTCACCTTGAGTCCCGCTCTGTGCAATAAGTCCAGGGTTCGACCAAGCTTCTCTAGATGTTCCTCAAAAGTGTGACTCGTGACCAAAATGTCGTCGATATAGGCTAGAATGCCTGGCGTGAGGAGATTTTCGCCATCTTTGAGAATTTTTGTGACGTACCACTGGAAGGTAGCCGGTGCATTACATAGACCGAAGGCCATGTACTTCCACTCGTACAGCCCATATGGAGTGATGAAGGCGGTCTTCGCAATGTCAGCAGGGCGCATGGGTACCTGCCAGTAGGCTTTACACAAGTCTAGACACGAGAAAAATTTATACTTGCTAGCGTCGTAAAGGAGATATTCTATTCTGGGAAAGGGGTACGCATCCTTGATGGTGATATCGTTTAGTTTGCAGAAGTCTCTGCAAAGCTGATACTTGTCGCCTTGGCAAATGAACACAGTAGGTGCAGCGTACAGGCTGTTACTCTCTTGTATGATTCCACTTTCAATTAGGTCGCTTAGGATCTTCTCGTACTCATGTTTCAGATTTTCCGGCACGCGATGTATGGGTAGACGGATCAGGCGATCGTGTTTCAGTTCAATGGTGTGCTCTTCGCCTAACGCTTGTCCAATGCTGATGGCGCTGTAATTAAAAACTTCGTGCTTGCTGTAAAGTAGAGACAACAGAGACCTTCTTTCCTTGTGAGTTAGATGAGGATGAGAGTTTTCGGAGACCGTGGGCACTTTTACCGGACTTGAGGGGGTTTCGAGGTCATGCACCGCGGTACAGATCAGTAGACAAGTGACTGGAATGTTCTCGACCTTCACTGGCACTCCTATTAGCTGCAGTTGAGGGACTCCAATCTTTACCAGAGAAGCCGACCCATTAAGGACCATGACGTATGTCTTTCCTCGGGTTACCTTACACAAGTCGGGCTAAAAGGAAACTCCGCACACGTACTTGCCTTTATGCCCGGATATCATGACGTCCCCATTGAGGCTGGCGTCAGAGGAGACTGCTACTCTCATCCAGTGTTTTGGTTTGAGAAATATGGGCTCATCCAAGTTAAAGACGATCTCTTTCTCAGGGATTGTAACCAACTGTGTTGCCTCCTGGTCTTTGATGGAGATGGTACCATTCTTAAAGTTGATTATGCAAGAGTTTCGTTCCAAGAAGTCATTCCCTAGTATGAGATCGTAAGGGAGACGGTGGTTTGACATATCTATCACTAACAAGTCGACCTCGAAAGGCTCTGAGTGGATTTTAATGGAGGCGTCAGTTAGCTTTCCTTTCAATGAGATTGGGTTTCCAGAGGCGTCTATCAACTTCGCATTAGAGGGATCCAACGAATCTCGACCAAAGCGCAATTCCTTGCAGCACTCATCGCTGATGATGGAGGCTGCTGCTCCTGTGTCCACTGTGGCATTAAAGATGTTTCCATTCATTTCAACCGGTATTAGATTTTTTCGAATTAACTGGGTGATCACTAAGACGTTGTGATCTTGTGCGCGGTTTTCAGGAGGCAGTGCTCCAACTAATTTAAATCTTGCAATGTGGTAGGATGATCAGTGTTGAGATCGACTAGGTCGTCAACACATAAGGCTTCAGTGGAGGGCTCATCAATGATAAAGCCTTCACTGTTGGCAACAAGCTGGATCTTCGCCTTGCATTGGGATTTTAAGTGTCCCTTTTCTCCGCATGTATAACATCGCACCAATGACAAGTCAAGCATTTTCTTACCGGGGTGGGTTTCCTGATTTCAAAGCTTTTTGTTCCGGAAGCGCCGGAGAACTTCGTAATGTCACTGTTGATATGCTGTGAGTTCTGAAGCATGTATACCACGCTGATAGCCTTGCAGATTATTTCATGGAGGCTGTCCTCAGGATCGCATCGAACTTCCAGCCGATTTCTAATTGACGCAGGGAAGCCTCTGCAAATGTAAGAGAACAAATCATGCTTGGAATATTCTTTCGACAGACTGCTCAGGTGGAACAGGCATTCAACCTGGGTTATGTAGTTATGGATATCATCACCAAATTTAAAAGACATGTTGCACAGAAGTGTCTTGTACTGATGTTTAATGTGTGGCGCTCAATAATGGTCTTCAAAGAAACGCGCCAACATTTGGTAATCAGTTTTGATGTTTTGGTCAAGCATCATATACTGGTTGTATGCCAACCCATTAAGATACAAGGGGAACTGCGACACGGCGGTCTCTTGTGAATTCTTATGTTGCTTCATAGTTAATTCGAATAGAAAAAACCATTCGTCAAAGGACTGGGCGACGGCATCAATTTGCCCAGTGAATTTGGGTAGAACAGAATGCTTACTGTATACTGGTATCTGCCCACGGGACTCGAGAGGGAGGATCGACTCACGGTACCTCGGCTGATCTTTAGAATCGTTGGTCGGACTGGTGTCACTCATGTGCTGCTCCTTATACGCAGGAACAACAACCGTACTTACTGGATCAGGTAACGACTGAACGTAGCCAGTTTGAGGAGTAGCTCCAGTTGTTAACGTAGCAACTTGGGTAAGAGCCGCCTGGGCAAAGGTCGGCTGACTGTGCAAAGGAGAAGTAGCAGAAGGCACAGACGAGGACACTCCACACAGAGAAGCAACTGGAGGAGGCTGGTTCACACCAACGAGCTGAACCACTCGGCCGATGATTCTCTCAGCTAATTCGTCCAGGGCTTCGTTTAACACGACATGAGTGACGTATTCATTGTTTTGACTGCATCGAGGAGGTGAGCTATCCTCTTGGCAATTCATTTTATCCATAGAGTTTTTCAATTTGTGAATTTGTAATTCGAGAGCAAAGGTTGACTCCAACATCTGTCTTTCCATACACTGATAGGCTACATGTTGGGTGTTAAGCTTGGCTTGTAAGGATTCAACCTGGCGTTCACTCTCCATTCGTAGTGCCACCTGCTGTGATAATTCGTCCTGCAAATGCTCGATTTTGGCTAGGTGGACATTGAAGTGAGGTGTAGATTGCTGTTCGCGACCACTGGCGTAACTGTGAGGACGCAGGGGAATGGGTGGAGCATTCTGAGTGTTCAATACGCATCGCGGGTTTCTATGGAATGACGGACTTGTGTTGGCATTGCTATAAGGGATAGTAGATGCATTATGGCTATCATCCATTCTTTGAACATTAGGAGAAGTCAGAGGGCAGAAGTTCAACAACGATCCAACAGTGCAAGGGGCAGCGTCCGGGCTACCAATGCTTGCACAGGGGACACTCCGAATGGGAGGAGTCCCAAAAGTAGGAGAATAAATTACAGTACGACTCGAACTAGAATCCATTGGAATGTAAAGAACAAAACAACAATTTTCAGAACTGACAATGGGAGCACTCCCACGCACACAGGAATGAAACAAAGATACTTACAAGGGGTAACAGTGATTAACAGACCAAAAAGGGAAGAAATGAATACGGCAGTACTTGGTAATAAATCCAACGTAAAAAGCACTAGTAACAAGTAAAACAAACAAGAAATTTAACAGTTGACATCAGCCAAATAAGAAACGCAGAAGTGGCGTCATCATCCTTTGAGGGTGAGGAAGTTAATGAATACATTGATGGGTGACTTTCCATGAAGTCTCAAAACAATAATACGTACCAAAACGAAAACCAACTCACCACCAAACCATCGAAAGAAAACAACAGGATTAAACAGTTATCACGTCAGCGTCCTGTCACGGTCGCCATGTAGAATCAGTGGCTGGTAGGAAAACTTAACTAGAAACTTAATTGACTCCACAAAAGGTTTGAATAGCGTTTACAGAACAGCCACGATTCCGGGAAGGGAGTAACACAGAATTTATAACATATAGATGTAACATTGGTAATTCATCCAAGTACCAGAACTACTTTTAGGTAAGAGCCAAGATGACCAATTCCTATGGCTTCCAGCCAAAGCAGAACATCCAGAAGTAAAGTGCTTAACCTATTGACTAGTGCTACCCTATTTGTCTCACTTGCTTAATTTCTATCTCACTTCAAAAATACAAACTCTCATTTTCATTGTTATCTCTCAGCTCACTATTAAATAATCTGTAATTGCCAGATATTCGTGCTAGCCAATGGCATGGTATCATCACAGTGTAGGGTTTTATAAGTGCATGTACGTGTTGAAATATGAATGAGAGATTTATTATTTCCTTATACATAACCATATACATAACTTAATGAACCACAATTCAGACTGGGTAATCAAAGGACCCCCAGAAGCAACATGTCGCCCAGTGCTGGTGAAAGCACTGCCGAATTGTTGCCGATCTTAAGCAATAAGTTTCATTTAAGATGATAAATAAATAAGAAATACAACGGTAAAGACGGCAGTTAAGAGTAGACAAAGTCTATTGAACGATCGCTACAGATTTCTCAGTTTATATACAAAAGTGTCATCATTACCTGCCTTTGTTTACAACTTTAGATAGCAATGTAGTTTAACATGATTGATTCTAATTCCCTCACAAAATTAAATTTGAGCAAAATAAAAGCACCAACAAGGGGACATCAATTTAATAATAGCAAACTAAGATCAAAATTGATCGATAACGTCATGGTGACGTAATAATATCGATAACGTCATGGTGACATAATAATACAAAAGTACAATTTAAAAAGAATAAATTCAACAAAATCCCTGAGCAACTCTACATTATCAATGATAATCCACTGTAAGTTCTTAATGTGGCATAATGACATTTCTACATGCTTGGAACTTTATTTAATTTAATTACAATTTCAATTTTATTATTATGAATTATTTCCAATTGAAATTTGCCAAAGCAGAAAGAGTGCTATTTATATTTTAGTTTGAATTTCTGCTAATTTTGAAATGCTGTAGAATTGAAGCAGAAACCAATTTTTTACCTGCCATGTATTTGCCTAAATTTTTATAGTATACATTTGTTTTCAGATACTGGTTAATTTTGTATATGTATCTGAACTTTGTTCATTAGATTTCTCCTTTCATTTATTCTCAGCAAATTTGTTTTGCTTTTAATTTTTCTTGTTTTGTTTTTACTAAATTATGTTTTTCTAATTTTTAAATGCATAGGTAAGGGGCACCCAGATGGCAGATGAGTTGAATGGTATATCCTTTAACTTAGATTAGGTATATGATGAGGGCATTTGTACTGCTTGTCATTCATTATTAAAATTGTTATTAATGCTTTCACCTAAATTGCATGAGGTGAGGAACACACTGAGTAAAGGTTATTTTACTTAGCACTTAGGTTTACTACTTGCACCCAAGAGTTAGGCTTCTTTACTGTTAATCTAATTAGGGTCTTATGTGACTCTTCTAAAAGGTTATCTGTATCAGATCAGCCAAATGTGGCCACTCTTCCCTAACATGATCTTCTGCTTACTCTTAACTTTTATTATGAAAGCATATAATGGAAGAAATTGTAAATTAATTATTTGTAGCATCAGTCAATCCATACATCAGCTCAAAACTCTCAATAAGATAGAATGGTAGGAATGCATGCTGATTTCTCACTGATGCTACATGGCAACCACCACAGGACTCTGAGTACATGTATTTTTTCATAATTAACTATACTGTTATCAGTGGAAGCTCTGAATTTACTGACAAGAAGATGTTGAACCCTATTAACAAAAGATGGAATCTGGAC
Source organism: Hofstenia miamia (assembly GCA_900660155.1). Lineage (NCBI taxonomy): Eukaryota > Metazoa > Xenacoelomorpha > Acoela > Hofsteniidae > Hofstenia > Hofstenia miamia. The sequence goes on along the minus strand of CABFPE010000650.1, from coordinate 15,972 downwards.
GACTGCAGGTGGAACTATCTTTTCTCAATGTGCTGTCAAGAAGTCAGAAATTTTTTTTATAGAATTGCAGTAAACCCTAGCTAGCCTAATTAGTTATGATTAGACCAGTCAATTAAGTTCATCAGTTAAAGTCCTCTTAACATCAAAGAATTAGAATGCCTAATACAAGAACTCAGAAATAAAAATTGTCTCCCAGAAAGGCCAGTCAGACCCCACCAGCATCTGAAGATGTGCATACTCAAGAAGAACTCATTGAGCAAATCACATTCCTTAAAAATAAATTTATCAAAATTGGTGAAAAATTTGACCTCATGCAGATCAAAAAGGCCACTGATTCAACTAAATCCATATGTGCACATCACAGTTCATGACACCTTTGATGACAACTTTACACTAGAAACAGCCCAAGCAATCATGGCATACATAGAACAGATTGCAAAGATACTGGAAATTAACATCAACAAAGACAATTGAATGATCATTCACATCCTAAAAGAAAAAGAGTATAACAAAAATTTGGAAAAACAGTTAGATCAAACTTTAAGAATGGCTAGAGTGCAGGGCATAAGAGTAGTAATCATCAGGAGAACAATCATCACAGAACTACCACCATTCCTGAGAGAACTAGAGATACAGGTAAAAAACGTGTTCCTATGGGAGAAACTAACAATGGAAGCAAAGGTCACAGAATTAATTCACCTAGACTTACAAATCAATTACTGGGTAGCCTATTGCAGATTAATGGTAGACCCATGCATAGCCATTGATTTATTTAAGCAGGTGAAAACAATAAAAATGACAACACATGCAGAGGGTGTAGAAAAAGCTAACACACTGTTCATCTAGTGCAGCCTCACACAAAGGCAGGAACATATAAAGAGAATACAAGAGATATGGAATGAAATGAAGCTACAGAAGAAGATGGAAGAAAAATTGCCAGAGATACATATTGAGGCCCCATCAAAAAATACCATAAGATGGTTGAAGTGGCACTGTTGGAAATCAACAGAGCATACAAGTTAATCTCAACAAAAGACTTCAAAAATATGTTATTTGAGGAAAAGAACACCCCAGAGATAAGATTCAGAACCTTGGCATGGATTCTAGACAATTTTCACAACACAAGAACAGGAATTGAGGCTACCAATTTCCAGAGCAGGACGCCACAAGTTAGCAAAGGCAAAGAGATACGAGATAGCTCTATCCCCAGTGAACATGCAGACAAAAAATTGGTTGCTGAAAGGGCATGTTGAGAAGTTGACATCTCCAGACAAAAACAAGAAACTAATGCAAGAAATCAAAAAGCTCATCAGTAGATTAATCATTAACAAAAGCCCACTAGGAAGAATGTCAATGGTGGATATAGTGAATAAAACAGGGATCACACTTGAAGAAATAACATTATTTGATAAGCCCATGAGAAAATACATGTGGGGCACCACATCTGAAATGCAACTAAGACAGGTTGAGACAGAACCCTGGATAACAACAAAGAAAATTATCAAACACAAAATTGTAGATACAAAAGAAATCATAACCATGATAAAAAATAAAGAGATCCAACAAACATTAGAACTGGACATGAAGAGATATGAAAAAGAGAGCCCTCACTGCACTTTTGTAAAAATCATCAAGAGTGTGGAAATGATGTGAAGGGGAGGAATAACAGAACTGGTGGAAGTCTGTGAGATGACAACAAAAACACAAAAAGAGATGTTGGAGGAGGAAGAATTGTTAATGTTGACACAGCTAATACTCTCACCAAAAACACAGCAACAAATAGACAGAATAAACATAGAGAAATGGGGAGCCTCCACACCAGAACACGTGATGGAATGGATTGATAGAGATGATGAGAGATTCTTAGTTGAAATAAAAATAATGAAGGAAAAAGAAAAGATTTGCTCTAGGAATTACCAATACATAAAGGAAGAGCAAACAGTAGCATTAATAAAACTTCACTGAAGCATTCATGGAAACTGAATTGGAAGAGATGCTGAAACCATATAATCAGCTAGTGGTGGACATAGAATGCATCATGTTGAAATTAGAAATGAACAACAATATCCAAATTAGAATGAGCAGGAGAGGCTTAATGCAAATATTCTGGGAAACACTAAAAGAAAGTAAAATGAATTATCCAGCCATGATTGGACTGGCAACAGCACCAACAAACTCCCATGATGGAGGATACTGATAAATGTAAATATCACCAAAACTTTCTTACATGAATACAAAAGCAATAGTCAAATGAGATGATTACAAAAAGACAAAGGAAATACTATTAAAAAATGATAACAAGGAAAGGGTATATGTTGAGGGAGTGATAACTCCCTATCAACTATATACTCAGGGAAGACTGATATAAAAACAGCTGAAAGAACTGTGAGAGGAGATCAACAAACAAACAACAAAGGCAATCATGCTGTTTTCAGGAGTAAACAATGTGGTGTGGTTGGACTTATGGGACAAAGAGTACCACTATTATGATGTCACAAAAAGAGTAGAGGTAGTAACAATGATAAGATTTAATAAGAACAACCCAACAACAATAACAGAAGAGGAAGTGAGAGAAAACATAAGCTTCTTTTACAAGGATGTGGCAAACACAAGGAGCCTCAGGAGAGTGTTCACATTCTTTTACCCAAACACAACAGTATGCAAGGAAATGGTGCACACTAGTAGAGCAGATGCACAGATGACATTAATGATAGCAATAAAAGAAATCCATCTATATAAGAAATTCTATGAGATCTTCTCAGAGAAAATGAATGAATTTAGAGAGATACACCAATATCAGAAAATATTAAAGAAGCTAAATTCCTGCAATATCACAGTACAGTAACAATGGAGAAAGAGGTGGTACTAAAAATAACCAAACAACTGTAATTTGTGACAACAAGCTGGAGTGATCCCCAAGTGGAAATGATAATTAGAAAGGCAGACAAATTAGTCCACAGAGAATGTGCAGTGCTAAAAATAATGCAAGCTGAGGAGGGCAAGTAGCATAATCCAAAGCATAATGCTGCTAATGAAGAGGGAAGATCAGATGATTAGTTGAGACTGGGATTGAATTATGATTATTAATTGGAAAGGCAATTTAAGTTTAATTATCAGATTGTCTTTGTAAATGCAACTGAGTAATAACATAGCAGGTTAGTACTTGTCTTCAAATTTCGACCAAACAAAGGGAGTGAATTTGCTTCCATTATTTTTAGCCATTTTGGCAGACAATGCAAATTTGAATTTTGAATGACAGGTGCTTTTTGAAAGTTAACTGTAAATAGGCAAGGGATCATTTTGGAAATTGTTGAAGTAAATTCTTCAAAAATCTTATTTTTAGATTTTAGATCAGTTTGATTATTTATACAGAAGGTCAAGCTAAATGTTAAATGCAGTAGTAGTGGTTTGGGAACACATTGAGAGCAACTCAAGGGTCCTTGATACAAACCATGAACCTGCATTTATGTTAAGTATATGAATAGGAGTTTTTCTCCATTTAGCTGGCTATTGATTTGATCATTTACATGTAACTAATAATTAACATTGGCAAAAGGGCTGGATAGCCTACTGTAAGTTATATATATTTTATCTGATAGACTTAGGGGACCCAACATCATGAAGCAAATCAAGATTATCACTTGCTGTGAGTAGAGGTTAGCAAATCAGAGGAGATGACTTTACAGCAGGTCAAAAAGTATTGCTCCCTATTTATGGATCATGCAACACACATGGGATCACTAAGAGAGGTCTTCATCCACTTCTACCCAAACACCCAGATCAGCCCCAAAGATGCCCACACTTTGGACATGGATGCACTCATGACTCTCATGATAGTGCTGAAAGGCCTTCATCTTTATGAGAGGTTTTACAATACATTTACATAGAGGGTAAACAACTTAAGGAGAAATTGCCCTATTAGTGCCCATTTACCAGAGATTGAATTCTTCCACCTGAGGAGTGAAGAGGTTACACAGAGGGAGAATCTTATGCAGATTACCCAGCAACCTAGATATGTTGAATTTAAGTCTTGGGACAACATCCTAGCCACAGAAATGATTGAGGAGACACAAAAGCTCCTGTTTAGTACCACAGTAAAACTCCTACCACAAACTTAACTGGCAATGGGAGGCATGTAGAGTCACTAGGGCCTACTTTTTTTCGATCTTTTTGCTGTTTTGATTTCCTGATTTGCTGCTATCTATTTGTATCAATTTCTTTTAATTGATTATTTGAATTTCGAGTGTAGTTATTTGATAGTGTTAGTATTTGTCCCCTTGATTTGAATTATGTGTGATTACTTGTTTTAACTTTTGGGGGAAATTATGCTTTGAAACTGTAAACAATCCAGGTAATATGTTACAGATTTTTGTAATAAATATCTGAGTTACTGTAGTGAGCACACAATAAATTTGGCTTTCTTCTACTGCATTTGATCTGTTCAATTAATTATCTATTAACCCCCTTTAGATTTATCATTAAAGATTTGGTAATGATAAATATTCCTTAACATCAAGTGACAATTCAGGAGGAACCTACACCAGGTCTGGGGCCACAAATAGCTCCTTAACAGTTACAGCCCAAATCATGGACACTTTAGGTTATGATTACATGTAGGGAATAACATCTTATATTTGATCTGTTTGTACATGCACATAATAATTTACACTTTGCAGATATACTATGTCATTGGCAAATGTGAATGCACAGCAATTATGTGCCTTTTACTTGTTATTTATTTACATGAGCTGAGATAAGAGAACTCTGAGATAAATTGTTTTTTGAGCTAGAAATTAATACTTGAGACACACAGTTAGCACCTTGGCAAGTAGGGATGGCTTCAAAGATATGGCTTCAGCATGATGTCATGTGAATTGGTCACTGCTGAAGTTCTTTTTGGAATGGAATTTCTCTATTTGTTAGGCAAAAATCAGTGAACCACCAATTTACATTTTCTGTTGGAATGCAGTTCACTCTTTGCTATGGTCAACTTTGCAACCTTCAATCTAAACTCTTGAGTTTCCAAGTACTTCTAGAGTAGCCAGAGCTCCCCTGTGATTCTACAATAATTAGATAGCAAAGCAATCAAACTTTTTGAAAATTCTAATACAAGGATATAATAAATTGAATGTAGATGAATTAGCTTATAATTTGTTTAATTCTTTGCATTATTTGAGAGAGTGAAGGATAATGCATCATTGAACTGGAACTATTAATTCAAACATCACAATAAATTGCGTCACTTAATTTCAAATAATATTTTGTAAATACTTAATTTGACTGAACTGCTTTCCCGCTAGAGGGCTTGTAAATAACAAAATTAAACTTCTTGCAATAATGATTTCTCATGGCATACAGATCAAAATTACAAAAATTATTAGTCATAAATAGTGCACTGCCTACATCCTAATAACTACGGCAGGAATTGCATATGTCATTTTGCAAGGGCTCTAGGCTTGCAACTCAATACAAAAGAAAGTGATTTGAAGAGTAAATCATTTTCAACAACTTGATTGAAAATTTGTCCTGTTGATTATTTACAAAGAATGGCATTGCATTGCCTTTAAGCAAATATTCATTTAAATGAAATTAGAAATTAGAGTAAACTATGTTAAGAATATAGTATTTTCGATTTAATGACATTCGAAATGCTTATGGTGCATAGAATTTGAGAAATAGTAATAGTACAAATTAACTAACTACGGAGTTTCGATTTATAATAAACAACTTATGAACTAATGTTTTCTATTACAACCTAACATTTAAGATAATGAAAACTTATAGTTTTGTAAATAGTTAAAATTTCTATTAATTGAATGTCTGTACACATATGTTAACGTTTCCATGTTTACGGTTTTTATCCGATGAGTAACTTACTAAACGTGTGACTATTTAATTGACCATAACGGTGAAGGCTTAGAATAGGCTGTATGTGGAAAAAACATGCAATTTCACTTAATAAAATGAATAAATATGTATATTGTCCGTAAATATGATAACAAACATACTTTATTAAAAATTTTCGGGGAAAGTGAGATTAATATTTTTATCCTGGACCTAAGACTTGCAATTTTTTGAATATTAAATTTAGATGTTTATAAAAATTTAAATTATTATTGAAAGAAACTCCCAAATATGTTTAGGAAGGAGCAGAGACCAGTGTCCTGCTATCAACATTTAAACTTGAGCCAATGTCAGTAGAGTTTGCAGAGGTATGCAGAACAATAAACTGACATTTGCCCAAGTTCAGGTTTAATTTGTTAGTGTCAAACCAATGCTTGGCGAAGGTATAGAATATGGTGCACGTGGAACCCGCGGACAAAATAAACACTAATCCACGGTAAAAAAAACGATGAGAAATGCAATAATTCACTTAAAAACTTAAAAAATAATATTTGAAGACCAATAACATTGCATAATTAACCAAATTCGTAGTACGCGGTAACACGCGGTACATATTTAAGGACAATAGCACAAAAAACCTGAAATTTATAAAATAATTAGCTATTATTAAACAAATTACACGATCTAAAAGTATATTCTATTATTAACCCAAATGCAAGATAAAAGTGTACATTTATATAAATCTATACAATTTTTATTGTAAAATAAGTCTTTCTTACTTGATTTTTAAGTACATTGGAACTTTCAGAGAATTTGTTCTTCTGATTAGTATTTATTTTCATATTTTATTTTCTGATTAGTACCGAATTTATAGCTACTGTGACCGCGGTGCTTAAATTTTTAATGTTTAAATATACATTTCGCTAGTATTGTTATAAATATATTTTGAATAGTGCGGATGTACAGAATTGGTGGGTGCAATATCCATGGGTCTGTCGATAAGCAATTGTTACTGAAAATTTAATTAAATTTAATCGAAGTGTTTTATATGCGTTAAGTATAACGTTCATACTTATTGAACATGTATATGGGACTCAACATACTGCCTTTTATAATTGAGGCATGCAGTGCAAGAACCCATTTTGTGCAAATTGATTCAAAACGAGAAATCGCGTTTTTTAGTTTCCGTTTGTATCTTTGCTTATGTAGTGTCGTTTAACGGATTCTTCATAAAGCAATGATCAAAATTAGGATAATTTCACTTGTTTTGCACCTAACAACATGTAGTTCATCTTCACACAATTATAAAGCAATCGATTTGACAATGTTGTCAATTAACGCGTTCTTCAATTATGTTTTACTCAACAAATCATAATAGCTTAGTAGATTTAATGAAGTATCTCGTTTTGAAATTTAAATCTATTGGTTATTCGGTTATAATTAACATTTTGATCACAAAGGTTCAATAGCCTAAAGAGATTGATTCAATTCAGAGTTAGCTGTTGCGTTAAATAATGTGAGCAAGAAACTTTTTAAAGAAGGAGCAAAAAAAATTTTGCACGTGTGTTATTTTAGAAACCTGTTTTTGTTGAAAAAAGTATTTTATTTCAAAGCAATTTCTTTTTGAGTAAACTTAACTATTTAATTTAAAGCGAACCAAGTATTTTGATTATCCGAAGTAATGTGCTAGAATCTTTGGTTTGTTATTTTCTGCCACTCAACTATTCCGAAAGCAATATTTACCACTTTATATCTGATATATTGCATTTCAAATGGAAGTACATTTCAAAATAACACTATTATTTTCCAGATAGTAATCAAAGATTTAACCTGGTTTAAGAATTTAAAGATTTTTTTAACCAGAAATAACTTGCGTCTTTTATCTATACTTAATAGTATAATTCACATGTATACATCTATATACATTAGAATTGAAAAATGGATAAATGTATTTCATGCAGTAAAAATATTTCCCAATACACTTAGCGCAATACTAAAATACATTTTAAATTTATTTAAATCAAGTATTACTAAGAACTTCGATTTGATAAAACTCTAGTCGATTCAATCAACTCACCATGAAAGGTAAGGGGCAGCTGCTCCCTCTTGCCCTCCGCTCGCGGTGCCTATGTGGGCAATCCACATATCTACAGGTCGCCATGGCTAGGTTTTTCTGTACAAAGCGCCATCTAAAATTTACTAAAAGTGTCATCTATAAGAATATATTTATATACATACACATCGTCTAAAAGTTTTATTGTAATGAAATTGTTGCAAACTCATCAAAGAGACATGCGAGACATTTAAGGTGGGCTTCAATCATTCGAACATTAACTATAATTCATGATGTATATTCTTATTGTGAAAATTCTTAAAACAAAAGAACGATGTAAATTTTCATAAAAATTCAATCAAATATTCTTTATATTTATACACAAAAACTTCTTTAACAAAGCGTATATATTATAATATAAAATTTAGTTAGGTTTTAGATATTACTATGTCAAAACCGGAGAGTAGCCGTGGTGGCTCCCAGAAAGTTGACCCGGAGACGAGATGCTTTGGTGTCAGAAAATGTCAATACTTGCAAGTAATGTGCAAGGGCTACCGGCGATATTAGTTGTTATAATAATACGAGTAAAACACATTGAGTAATCGAAATTAATATATTTATATTTTTATCAAAATGTATTTGGAAATTTCACCTAAGGTAAGGACTTGATTTCAAATAAATATGTACAGATTTGCATAAATATACTTTTAGATCGTGTAATTTGTTTAATAATAGTTAATTATTTTATAAATTTCAAATTTTTTGTGCTATTGTCCTTAAATACGTACCGCGTGCTACGAATTTGGTTAATTATGCAAAGTTATTGGTCTATATACATTATTTTTTAAGCTTTTTACGTATGTTATTGCATTTCTCATTGTTTTTTACTTTCTATTAGTGTTTATTTTATCCGCGTGCACCCTATTCTATACCTTCGCCCCAATGCTTTATATTTATAAGATTCTCATTCAATAATTTAGTACATGCTAGCTTGTTTTTATGATTGGTATAAATGCATGTATCATCTGCATACTGAATATTTTTTGTGTTATTCAAGCAATCGGAGATGTCATTAACAAATATATTAAACAATAAAAGTCCGAGAACAGACCCTTGAGGTACTCCTCTAACAGTTTCTTGATAACATGGTTGCCTAGCTTTACAGCTTGAGACCGATTTGTAAGGAAGCTCCGTATTAAAGTTATTGCGTCATTACTGAAACCATGCTTATATAATTTTCTAAAAAGTATTTCATGATCTAGAAATAGCACGCCTACATACTTATTTGAATTAAGATATGCTCGCTAAGACTCAACTCCAGCGAGTAGTGCGTCTGTGGCAGAATGATTTTTACGAAATCCAAATTGATTTCCTTCAGTTAAATAAGCTAATATTTGTTTGCAAAGACTTTTTTCAATTATTTTTGATAGAATATGTGTAACAAAAATTGGGCAGTAATTTTGCGATTCGTGCGTTCCTTAGATTTATACATAGATGTCACAATAGCTTGCTTCAATAGTCGGGGAAAATAAGAATGCCGAATGCAATAATTAATAATGAACGTTAGCACTGATAGGGTTTGCTTGAATGCCAACTTCAGAATAAAATTAGGGATCGAAGAGGGCCGTTTTGATTTAAAGTTATTAATTAAGTCAATGTTTTTCAGAACTTACCTTTCAGTAATGAAATTAAAGAAAAACTTTTGAGCTTTTCTAAGAATTTTATCACTATAGGGTACCTCTGGACCATTAAATTCCCCTAGTTTGATAAAAACCGAGTTCATGTATTCTGCTATTTCACGTTGGCTGGTTATTTGAACACTTGATCTCGGGAATGTGAGATTTAGTATTCGAGATTTTACTATAAATCGAGTTTGCACATTGTCATTTGTCTTTTTCAGTATCTAGCTTACTAAATACTTTAAGACACTTGTGTTCAAAATTAATTTTTTCAAGCATTTTCATGCGCTTTTTCTCAGCAAGATATACTGCGCAATTCTGTGCATTGTTACAATTTCTCCATTCATTGAAACACTCTAAAAGAGAGGTACTCTGTTTTTCAGATTCTAGAACACTTGCGATTTGCTTGCTTAGGATATATCCAAAACGACATTAGACTTGCGAATCTGTCGACCACTGCCTCCATTTTTGACATGTAATTCTCGATCATATCATCAACGTTTGGAATGCTATATATAACATTCCAGTTTACACTATTAGATAATCATTGAATTTAGTGGAATTGAAGTCTTGTTGATCGCTTAATTATGTTTATTTTTACGGGATTAGCACTATGCATCATATTGTCTATTAGCAATAGTAAATTGTGATCACTGAAAGTACATGTGAAACAATAATACCTATACCTGTCTTGACTATTAGTAAGTATATAATCAATCAATGTTGCACTAGATTTAGATATGCGTGTTGGAATTATTATATTACAATTAATTAAATTGTTCTCAAGCACAAAGTTTTCAATCAGGTATGCTTGTTTTTTATCAAAATAGTTAATATTATAGTCCCCACACATAATTATGCGATCAAAATTTGGCAAGTTTGACAACTCCACTGATTTAAATTCAATGAACTCGGTTTGAAATTTTTTATGAGGTGAGTATGAAACATTTAAAAGCAGTTTATCTGTAATACAAGATTCGAGAAACAAATGTTCCGTGCTCGACATCACAATCAAGCCTGTGTGTAAAATGTAGATATTTAGGAACAATGATTACTAAAATTTACTAAAAATATCAAGTCTATTTGGAGAAGGATTCCAAATTGTCAGATCCGTGTTATCATCGAACCACGTTTCGATTAAACAAAAAACTTTAAACATTCTTTTTAATTTTTTAAGATTAAATTGTAGAATTTGTGCTATTTCAGCTTGCTCAAATACATTGGAATGATCAGGCCCAGGATTAACATGAACATCATTGCTTAAGGAAATTAATCTACAAGAAATGTTATAAAAAATTGTTCTGATACTAGCTTTTGCACATTTGTTGCAACATACTAAAAAACTTACTAACAAATTCTTTTGAAACATTAATCGGAAAATCACTCTTAGGTTGATAATGTTTAGAATTACTTCCACTTTGCTTTTGAGGGAATGTTCTTTTGTAGTTGAAGGATTCACGGACAAACACAGCATAGCCTTGCCTTGAAAAATGCAGACCATCGTGGGCATAGAGTAAACTATTTTGTACAAAAACAAAACTACTATATCGACGACTTTTTAAACTTTTTGTGTATTTTATTGGATTTCTCATCGTTTTTAACCCGCTAGTGATTTATATTAGATTGAGTACAAGAAGTGGACTACTTAATAATGGCAAGCTATCAGGAAACTCTAAACAATGGAATTAAAGTTCTCCAAAATTGTTAAGATATGTAATAATTATAAGAGGCCTTAAAACACATCTCTCTGATTTTATAGATGCAACAGATTTTATATCTTCAAGATAAGATAATTATGATCATGCCAGAAATTATTGTTCAGCATAATATACGCCCTTGTGAATAGGATTGTCAATGACTTCCGGCGACTCACTCTAATGCCTGTTGACCTCCCTCTTTTGTTGCCGCCTACCACGAATCCCCGATGGTCCGGGCATGCCTACAAATGAGAAGACTTTTGGCAAACATAATTTTTATTAATGTGTTGAACAAAGGTTACAGTTAAATTTTTCTTTGCAATATTTAACCTAAAACTACTGAAGTAGATATTAGCCCCTCAAAAAAATTTCCTCCGCAGCTCTTGATTTCGCGTTTCATAAGGCATTTGTTACTTCAGTCTACTATTTATTGGGTACCCATGGAAAATGGTATTTTTTAGAAAAAAACGTTTAAAACGTTTTAGCCGTTTAAAACAAAGTTTTTTGCTCTTAGACTGACTCACCTCAAAGTAATAAAAATCTGCTGAAAACACATATACATTTAAAAAAAATTGCTTAAACATTTCCTACAAAAGTAATTTTTTGTCTTTGTCTTGTCGAAATTTAATATTTTCTGGCTAAAAATTAGGCCGGTTTAGACCATCATATTTTCACCGGTCTTAATAATTATTCTAAGTCGGCATATGGTCGGCGAAAAACCGGCTGGTCCGGGTTAACGGCCGTCGGTTCCAACTCTGGTATAAAGTAAATGCTATTATGAGTTAAAAATTTAAAAGAAATTTACATGAAAATATAAGTCTCTACAAAGTATTTGAAATAAATTATTCGTATACTTGACTAATTAATATATTTTTAATTATAATTTTGCATATGTATCGTACATTTGATGGATGTATTTGCACGCATGTAATATAGTTGTATTCACGTCTGCTTTTTAATAAAGTAGTCAAAATATTAGAAAATTGAAAAATATATATGTATATATGTATATGCATACATATAATTCATTAATTTGAAAAGATGCATACTTATACAATAAGGCGGTTTTTAGCTTTCTCGCTAATTTTGCTTCATGTACGTGTGTAGCCGTCAGTGGCGTTTTCTGCGACGGTATTTTCTAGTTTTGCCTGCACGGAGTAACTTCCTCACATCAAAGTGAAAGACCGCATAACACTATCATGGTATGCACAAAATGATTTCGCATCAGAAGAATTTTAATGATCAGCGCAATACACAACTTTCTAGTGTAACAGCTACTTTGGATTTCACTGATGAATAACAAGAGCTCAATGACGAAATCCTTCGCGCAACACATACGTGTGTAACGCCAGCCTACAAAAACTAAGAACTGCGGAACTTCTTGCTTGGTCTGAATAAAAAAGAAAATTTGTTTAGAAGTATTCAATAAACACTCTCTAGCTCAAATGTAAATTGTTAAATACCAGCAAACACTGTCAAATTCACTTAGGGAATATTCAATTCTGAATTTCAGTATGTAGTTGCTTTCCAGATTTAAAAGTTGAGTGAAGTTGGTTTCTTCGTCGTTATTTAGTTTTGATCTATACTAATTGTTTAGTATTTTAATTATTTTTTTTAGCTTGAGCATAAATTGTTGTAATTTGTGTTTTTCTCAAATTTATATTAATTGTTATATTGAAGTAGTCCATCCGAAGTCGTGGTGACTAGTAAGTATATTTTATACCGATTAATAAAAATTTCTTTTTTCTCCACAAATTTCATCATTAAAAATCTTGATCTCAATCTATGGTCTTCTTTTAAGCTCTTTAAGTCTCAACTATTGAAATTATTTAACATAAACTAATGTAATAAATGTAGGAGTTTTAGCTCAAAATATGATATTGTTTGGCTTAATAATTAATTCATTTATTGTAACTAGTAGAAAATGTTGAATTTCAAACAGTTGTGCTATATATGAATGTCTGAATTGATTTCATCATTTACGTAATCCGACCTCCTTGGTATATACTGTATTTGTCAAGGAACTTCGCCGTACCATAGTTTCTGCTACCCCAAATAAGTCATTACATCCAAACAACGTCGCAAATTATATAATTTAATCTTAAGCAATGTTTTACTTTATAAAATTACTGTTTTGCATATTTTGAAGCAGTGTTTGCACAATTAAATCATTGGTTTACGGTAAACAAATTTTTATTAAGCATGCATTATTGGCACTTTTCTGTTAATGTGTAATTGTCCTCTGATTGACCGGTTAATTTCCACTGTTTGTTTATGCCATTATATATTATGCATTGTCAAATTCTATCCAAGCTTATGATTGAAAACCTCTTAGGTAACCTTAAGGTTCGCATTGCGGTTAGCCTCAAGTTAAGAAATACCGTCGTACACTAAGTTTTAGTCTAAGTTAAGATCACATTTACGGCAGTATGCGAAAGATTAGCGGCACTTCAACTTAGCAGTAAATTACTCGGTATTGTGACGAGAATAATACATTTTCCACAGAGAGTCTTTGTTTTTTACGGAATCTTCATGATTTATAAACACAAATTTTTACATCATCATTTTATCATATTTGAGAACTATTTCTTATTTACTTGCTCGCCAATTTAGAACTCTGTTTTAAATACTTTACTCTGTTGAAACAGTGTCTATATTTGCCTGAAATGTTTACAAATGCTATTTCTTTACCTCATAAACGTAAAACCTAACAATGCTACGTATATCTTTGTTAAATAGAATATAATAGCCACAAATGTTCGTGAAATCCAAATCTTATTGTTTTTTCTCTACCACAAGGGGAATTTAAGCAACATTGGAGAAATGGATAAGCATAGATAATGAAACGTATTTATCATTTAAATGAAAGACTTTGAAACTAGTACAGAGCCAGCGTTGATATATATTTATTGTATAAATTCTGAATCATCATTTACAAACATTTACAGGATCGTAGTTGTATCTTTTGCCAAGTCGTGTATTTTACAATATTTTAATATGAGCTTTAATTTAATATTAAAACATTTGATAAATTTCTTTTGTTACTCTTTCGGATTAAAATATCTATTTCATGGTTTTCAACAATAGGTTTTAAAGTATTTTCAATAGCTTTATTTTCAATTTATGTTATTTGCACAATTTATATAATTATTAAAAGAGAATATGTATACTCAATTTGTACAAATGAATTAAATGAAGCTACAATAAAATATTTCAAAACAAAACAAAAAATACAAATAAAAAGAGAACCAACAATTAAAATTCATCATAACGTTTAATTAAAAATAATCGCACGTCACTAGCATAAAAAATAAAACAAATATTAATAATTCCGCATACGTTTAAAAAATTAGACGGTCAAATATTAACTGTTTTGTAAGTTAATTTCTTAAAATATTTTTAAGTGCTCTTAGATTTGATGCACTTAAAACTACATTTTAATGCATTTATTTTTTATCTCATTAGGTGATATCAGAATTAGGCCAGTCCCTCACTCTCTTTAAGGTAACCTTAACTTAAGCCTTAACGGTAGTGTGAGACGGTATTTATTAAGTTAAGGTGTGTGACGATTGAGAGGGAGTCGCACACTGCCGTTAAGTTAAGGTTTGTAAACAATGTCGTGAATGCAAAAACACGAACTCTGTCTATTTTGAACGCACAAATTATGAATCCCCGTGTTACTTCGACATAGACCCCTGCTCAAATGAATTTGATAGGGATTTGCTAGTTTTGTTGAAAAATAATATTCAAAATTCTTTAATTTAGTTGAAAATGTACATTAGGTCACTAGGTACATATAAAACCTTCATATCAAGTTATATCTGAAAGTTTAATATAAGCATTTAGGTCAAGAGAACTATATAAAAGTAAAACTAGAATGTTCAGTAATTAATCAATATTTTATTGTTTATTTTGGTCCTGTCCTAACGTGTACATAGTTTCTCCATTTCCATGGCTAATTCATTTAGATTAATGTGGTTTTAATATGCAATAAGTAAATGAGTTAAAAATTGAAGATATGCTATTGCATAACGCAACATTAAACAGTCTGGGGATTTTTGAAAAACAATTCATGATCCTATAAAAAATTTTTCTCGGCTTTGTAGCTCAAAAACTATTAACGCAATGCTCAATCTGAAATCATAACGTGATAGAGGGGCGTTTCCTCGTTCTTCGGCCACGCGATCTCTGATTTTGTGCACAGCACTCCTCAATGGGTTTTGGATATATTTACACATAACAATAAACGGTCAACGTTCTTTGTTGCTTTCATGGGCTCCAAACCTAATAAATTCATGAACATTAGGTATGGAGAGAATTTAAATTTTTTCGAATAATTCGAAATTTTCAAAGAAAATGCGTTAATCTTTTTAACAACTTACGCTTTAATGGAAATTTCAACATTACATTAAAGCATGTTCCCCAATAGACCTGCCCATGCCTCAAGATTTTCAAATTTGCTAAAAGCTTTGGAGAAAACCCTTTGTAAATGTGGCCTGTCTTTTAAAAAGAACATCATGTGGTTTAAGGTTAATAATTAGGCCTAAAATGTAATAATATTTAATTTTTCTAATATTTTGTACGTAATGTAAGTCAAATCATTTCGTATATACAGACGGTTCGGAATCATATACATAATATATGCAATCATATAAATGATTCTGACGTTCTTCATATTATATATATATATATATATATA